>CM043112.1:55372657-55749422 GCA_023701765.1 Hylyphantes graminicola | reverse complement strand
ATAGTCCGACCACGATAACTTGGCAATCAAAATATTTTGATTGTGGAAGATTCCACTTTGAATTGAGGTTTTAAGCCGAAGGAGGAAGGGTTGCTGGCTCAAGGCGTTTGGCGAGAATAGGGTTTGTTGGTGTAGTGCGATTGTATATAGTGTATCTCACTAGAACTGCACATTAGTTATCAGCAACAGAGGATTGTTGTTGATTGCTGGTAGAGGTTAACGATTACACGTGTATTTATTTGATATTTTGAATCGTGAAGTAACTAAATCTATGATTATTTTACAGAAATTTAATTAACCATTGCTAAAAAAAGTTCAAAATTAATAAACAAACTCGTAGTTAAGTTATAAGTTCCATTGAGTATATTTCCCAGTATACTTCTATGATTTTTTTTTTCGGTTTGATGAATTGTTTTAAAACTTAAAAATATGACTGTGACTAGGAATTACACCGAGGGACGCTATAACTCAAATATTAATGGGAAATATAAGAGTAATCCCGATGCAAGTTCGATCTACCGTTCGATTGATAGTCTGTTTCTAAACCCTAAAGAAATATGCGCCCAAAAGCAATGAATCGCCAAACATAGTAACTCTTGCCCAAAAACAAAACTTTCCTTAACTTTTTTCGAAGTGGACTGGTCCACATACAAAATATTTTGGTTGCCAAGTTATCGTGGTCGGACTATAAAGGGATTTGGAGTTGAAATGGTTTGAAGCAGGGCTGTCAGGTTTCTCGAGCTACTGCTCATAACATACTGACACTGAGGTATCCCAAGATGCACCGCTCTAGCCTGCTTCAGTTTTGTGCTACAGCGCCTATACATGTGGACCTCTTTATTCCCTTTCCGACCTCTATGTGTCCAACTCAGAGACATAACATAGAATGGACTGCGCATATGCAAACCTAAGGTGTCCTCATTATCTAATTTTCACAGTCACATGACTGTGGCGCGTATGGCTCGCATGTATGGCGAGTTTACCATTTGGCAAGTTTTTCCACAACGACCTGAGCACATGAGGCAGACAATCTAATGTTATGAATAAAAAAGTTTGGATAGGAACAAGGATGAATCGCTAGTTTTTTAAGATCTTCTCAATAGATATAAGATTATTCCTTTGCTTTTGCAAGTCTATTTAAGATAACTTAAATAATTGAATTACGTGGCCTCTTTATTAAAAATAAATTTTAAAGAACATTTGTAGGTTTTTGTAGAGTGTTGCTGTAATATAAGTCGGTTATTGACATGGTGAATATTTTCAGGAGTTTCTATAACTTTGGTTCCAATGGTCCGATTTTAAAAAAAAAAATCAAATAGGTCTTTTTTAAATATTGCTTTTTCCTTTATTTCACCTGGAATAAATCAATTTTTTAAAACACATCAATATATTACAAATTCAACAAATGTTCGACTTTTTAAGTATAAATAACTCAAAAACAGGTTTCTTTTTGACCAAATTGTACAAAAAATATTCTACTTCTAAGCTGTCAGTGTTCAGACCATCAATTTAATTGACTTGGCAAAAAAGATTAATTATAATTTAGAATTCTAACAATGTAGACTTAATCATGAATATGATTCTTCAGTATAAAAGAGCTTTTAGAATAAATTCCCTCGATAGAAATTATAGATTACAAAGAACACAAATATTAAAAGTATGCAGAACTAAATAAAATTTACCTGTGAAGTGTGACAAATCCTTTTTTATACCTCTCTGTACAATTAGGAATTGCACAAGCATTTGGCATCTTGCACAAAACTTAACTGAATCAAGAGTATACATTCACGATTGTTAAAATGCTCAGAGATTAAAAGAATGTAATTAAATATTTATTATAAAAGCCAGAAGAGAAAAAATAAGAACTATGCTCAAAAAATCGTCTGCAAAAACATTAAAAAAAAACAAGCGGTTGTGATTGGTAGAAACTTACGTGACTTTGAAATAGATGCAAGTCACCACTTTGGCTTGCCGTCTGATATTCAGGTCTGTCGACAATTTGGAATAGTTCGTAACGAAACGGTAGCGTTAAGTTGCCATATGTAGCAACCTTTCTCCTCTTGGCGATTTGTGATGTTTAGGACATAATGCTAATTTGCAAGGGATGGTGGTTTTTGAGAAAACTGGTTTTCCAGTGTCCGTCGGTTTTTAACCTAAAAAAATCGGTTTCTGGTTCAGACCGGACTCATGAAAAAATGCCGTTTTTTTCTGTAAAAACCGGGGACAAAACATTGGTTTTTCAAAAACCGGTTTCAGTTTTCCATCCCTAACCTGCTTTACAATTGAAGCGCAGTCCTCTCTATGTTATGTCTCTGGTCCAGCTACTTGAAATCAAAATTCAGATAAAAGTTGAAGTTCGAGCTGCATTGAGGGTTTTGTCGTAACTTGAATGATGACGCTATAACCAAATCTTACTGTATTTGTTTTTATAGATATGTTTGAAGTCTTGCTGTGGCATTGAAAACAGTGGACTGGACTAATCCACACACATCTTCAACTCAAGCAAATGGCTTCAGTAAAACTCAAAGAACCACACAATGCAAAATTGAAATAAACTTTGTAGCTTTCTTTCGTTATTTTTCTACCGATCATAATAAAGGTTTATAATGATTGTTCATTGCAAAAAAGAATATCGTGATACTATTTTTTTTTACATTTGACTTAAAAAATAATTGTATTGCCTTTCAATATTATAAATTAGCTTTTTATGTAAAAAAAAATATGCTTTACAATTCAAATTGATTACCTGACCTACTATTATTACAGTAGAACCTTAATTATAACTAAAATTATCGGAAGTGTTGTTAATTATCCAAAAATTGGATTATGGTCTTTGGTAATATCGTGTAATTGCTTGCCCTGCTTGCGAAAGGTCCCAGGTTCGGCTTTAGGCATTGCCAAAATAACTAACCTGTAAACGGTCTGCGCAGCTAAGAAGTTCGACGAATAATACCCCGAGTAGTGCTAGTGCAGCACGTCCGCTTCCGAGTGGTTAAGGCATCCGCCTCAGGATTCTGCCTTCTCAGGAATGCAGGGGCTCAAATCCCACCTACTGCCAGTCATCCTATATATCGGATATCTGTACTGGGAAAGAGTAGAAAAATCCAACTATTGACGGAATGGCCCGAGTGCACTGGGACAGACGTGCTCGTTAAATCTGTGGAGACCAAAGTCCCGACGGCGTCAGCGTACGATGTCACTCGAAGTTCCGTTAAGTGCCCTCTCAGGTGTCGATCTCGTCACTTGACAAGGGTTCTAAATTACGAGGCGTTATTGGCTGTGTTAAAGCTCCGAAAGGAGGCAAGAAATAGGCAGCCGGAAGCGATTGCATTACCATTATATAACTAATGCTTTAGTTTTGGCGTCTCAACTTTCGCAGAAATATTATCTAGTTACCTAATTACGTATTTTTGAAGTTTTAAAATGACAAAAATATACAGCAGGTGGCGACATGATGATAAAACTTCATGAACTAATAATTAACTTACCGGATGTCATTTTCTTTATAAATGTCTTTTAACTTGATGTTATGGTGATTCCCATACCAGATGAAAATGGGACAGCATGACAAAACAATACTTTTGCAAAAGATGTGATTACAAAACTAATGGATCAGCTCTATGGGACTGACACTCCATCTTAAGCACTCATTTGATACTAATTTAAAAATTATGTTTAATATATAGTGCTGTAAACTTTCAATATCTATCATTCCTAGTAGCTTTCAAAAGAAACCAACATTATTAGAATAAAAAACAAGTTAGTTTGTTACAGAATCTGTCACTTACACCGCTTCCGCACAACATTTACGCTCAACAGGAAACCCGCTAACATCACTTGAGAAAGAAATTCGGCAAACAGAGCCTTTAGCTAGTTCTAATTCAAACTTTTATAAGCCAAAATTAATAATTTTCTTTAAACTTCTTTTGCAGATTTGATAATTAATCTACATCATTTGCTATTTTTTTTGAAGTTCGAAGAATACTGATGTTCTTTTTAAATAAATACCCATTTGCAGCCACAAAGTTTACATTTCGAAAAATAAATTTGTAAAATTGTTGCTTTAAAAATAAAAGCGAAACTTTGTATATTTTTTATGCAAATTTAGAATTTTTATGCATATTTCTTCATTTATATATAATGTATCTTCAAAATAACTATATTGTGCTATTACAACAATCCAAATTGAATAATATCACAAAAATAAATATTTTTTCAAGAATTTTATTTTAATTTAAATAAAGTTTCTCGTAGGTTTAATGTAATGGCAACAGTGAAAATATATTGAATAAGAATGGAATTTGCATGTTATTTTAATGTAGATTAAATTTTTAGTTATTTAAATTTTAAATGAACTTCTAAATTAAATTTTAAGTGAAATTTGGAAGGTAACCTTAACTGATTTTTTGCTTCAAAATGACGTATCCCACCTGTTGGTGAGACTTTCGGTTTGTTCTGTAAGAGTGGGCGAGAGACAGACGGACGAACAGACTGAACGATTCTAACTACTAACTATTAAACTACGATAAAAGATTAAATTTGAACTGCAAATCTTAGGGGGGGGGGGGGACGACTTGGAACATTTGACATAGAAGGATCTATGACCCAATGCTTTTTCTCAGCAAAGGAAAAGTTTTGTGAGTTGAAAGTGGAATAACTTTTTTTCTTTCAGCCAAAGCAATTGTCAGTCCCAATAATTTAATGAATTAGTTTTGGAATTACAACTTCCGAAAAGTCATTCTTTGCATTTTTGGCCCTTTTTCCTCATGTATTAGAAACAATATAACATTGAAATGAACCAAATTTTAAACGAAAAAGTTATTTGGTTATTTAGTTATATATTTTATAAATTTTAAATTCTCCAGTATATTCAGCAGATATCTACACTGTTTTAAAATTTATCAACTAATAATTATATAAACGAATGTTATTTTCTTTTCATTTTTTTAAAATAAGCTCTATGGGATTGATAGCTCTCTTAATCAAATATTTAAAATATTGGTAACATTTAGTCTTCAGGAATTGTTTTAAGAAATTACTAAAAAAAAGTTTTAATTTCAAACCAAAATAACTGTTGCTTGTTAAATAACTGCAATATGAACATTTAGTCCAAGTGAATCGCTTCTAATTCAAATTTCGGTATGATAAACGAAATTTCTCCACGTACAATCACTGGTGAAAACTTTTTTATTAATATTGAAACAGTTATAATCTTTTACAGTAACTTTTGTTTATTCGCATTTCATATACTTCAAGGTTAAAAAAACGATAGAATGGCCCGTGTAAGAAAAGACGGGTTTCTGATTGGACAATTTAAATGACATACTTGCCCTTGAGAGAGGAAGTGAGTGAACTCCATATTATCTTTTTAATATATCAGTCAATAATACCAGTTGCTTTACTCCTTAATATTGCGGTAAAAGTATAGAAATTTTATAAATGTGGGTTTAGCTTTTTAAATAAAGATGAAACTTGATTACCGTTTCATAAAACTGCCTGTTTTATTAGCCACATAATACTGAGAAAAATATATAAAAGTTACAGTATAAAAAGTAATATGGATTTGATACAAAACATTTTTATTGGATACAATCTTAAAAAATATATTTTATTTCATCCTCGAACTTTTTATTGTCATTTCCAGTTGCTTTGCGTTAAGGGGACACGGTACCCAAAAATTATTCATTCAGAAAATTATTAAATTCAGTATTTTTTATCGCTAGCGTTCAAATTAAACTATTTTTACAAAGAACTAACTTTCAATAAGCATATACAAAAAAAAATTATTAATATTGAAACGTTAGTTTTTTCCAAAAATCAAAAATATTGAAACGTTAGTTTTTTCAAAAAATTAAAAATATTAAAAATATTAACGATTTTTCAAAATACTCCTCCTCCTACAATTTAAGGAATTTGTTAAATAGATTTTTTTAATGTTCCACAACATCTATTAATAAAAGTTGGTATGGAACAGTTAAACAAAAATAGTTATGTAGCTTAATGTATAAAAATAACCAAAAAATAAGATTTTTCTAAATTTTCAACTTCATCACTATTTAAAAAAAATTCTAATCACACTAGACCTTATCCCATACCAACTTTTGTTTATGGTATACGCCTTAATACAGGAAAAAAAAATTGGAGCCCTACATTTATTAACTTAAAAGCCTTGGGCTTTTAACCATTCTTAAGCTAAAAAAAATTAAATTTCCAAAATCAACAGAAAATTTCAAAAATAATTTTTTAGAAATACCATATTATTTTCAATAAACCTCTATCATTATAAATTATTCCTTCTTTTTTTACAATATCTTTATACCACAGAGTACTGGCATGTTTAATTATTTTCTGGGCAGCCCTAAATTTTAGGTAATGCGTCCCCTCAAAAAATAAACGCATATCGACAGTTGGCAAGGAAATTTTGAAATCCAAGAAAGAGCTTTGTGCTTCAGTTTATCTAATTAAACAAACCAAAATACGAATGAAGGGAATTGTCCTGAGTAGGACAGATTAAGTTACACGACAAACAAATCAAACAAGAAGTTCTAAAAGAACTAAAATAGCCTAATTTCCTGTTACTTAAATACTTTCTAAAATTATTATCTTGAAAAAACTAGGTTCGTTACAGTAAGTGACATCAATATCCGTTTCTACATTAAATTTATATACATTAGAATAAATTTCACGTAACACAGTATCCAGCTATAATTTCAACTTTTTAAAGCTAAATTAATTATTTTCATTTATTTTCTATCGCCAATAAAATAAATATTACTTATCATAAGCATGATTTATTTGCAGTTATAAATAAATATTTAATTATTTGCAGAACAAAAACCATAAAACTACTCCAGAAATGCACTTAAAATAGTAAATGTAAATTAACAAGTAGGTTTGTAACAGAATCTGTCACTTACCCCGCTTCCACTCAACAGTTGTGTTTCATAGGTAAAAAGATGCCAAACGCAACATTAATTCTATATTAAACATTTACCCGCTAAATTCGGCTAGTTTCATTTATTTTATTCATTTATGTATTATTCATTTATTTTTGTATTCTCATTTCGATGCACTGATTTTTTTTACGTATCTCACTTGTCCATAGCATTTGTAGTTTGCGACAGCGATTTACATGACTCGAAATAGAATTTCAGTGCTAATTCAATGGGAAATTCGCCGACAAATAGTAGATTTATGTCCGTTCGATCGCACCGACAGACGGACAAAAAGTATGAAAGTTGTGTGTCTGAGGTTATAACTGTCTAATAAAAAAAGTATTTTTAAGATCGGATTGATTGAACCGATTTTGGAAGGGGGATTAATTCTTCGAATTAAAAAAAGTTGGCTAAAAATAGGAATAATGTTCATGTTTTTATTCTGAAATGAAAATTTCAATTATGTTCCCAGCGTATTCGTTAATTTCTTAAGTTTAAATTTTTTAACAAGTAGGTTAGTATGGTATTTCAAAACAATATGAAGTGCATTAACATATTCTAAACAACTGTGGCGAGTCGGGTCAAGGCCTCATTATATAAAGTCCCTTACATGTAATTTTTAACAGTTTTTAAAATTAATATTTAGTTTTAAATTGGTTACTTTCACGTAGTTAATTAGGTTTTATAGTTATTCAACCATTTTTCTACATCTGTAAAGGGGCTGGGGAGCCCAGTCGGTTAAGCACTTGCTTAGCATGTGGAAGGTCAAAGGTTCGGAGCTGGGCATTGCCAAAATAGCTGCCGACCAATAAACGGCCAGTGCAGCCTAAAATGCCCCGCTTCCCCCCTTCCCGTTCTTTAGTGAATTTTGATCTGCAAAATCAACAATGAAGATACCAGAATGACTAAAATGCTGCATTTTAGGACTATTGATTTGTTTTAATCTAATAGTTCAAATATTGTGTGAACATTTATTCTTCAGGAATCGCTGTTAGAAATAACTTCAACAGTTTGAAATTTTAAACGGGGCGCGGATGACCGAGTGTTTTGGACCATTGTGCCAGTAGTCTGCGTGCTGTAACGGATGCGGGTTTGATTCCCGCCTTCGCCCTGGGTGTAATTGATCAATCACACAAGCTGGAATATATATGTACCTAACAACTATGCTAAACTTTAAACCTAATTCATTGTTACACGATAAATAACTTAAATGTGAGCATTTAGCCCAAATGAATTGCTTCTATTTCAACAACTTTGGTAAGTTAAACGAAGATACTCTGCAAACAATCATTGCTGGATATTTTTATTATGATTAAAACAGCTATAAGTTTTTTACAATCAGTTTAGTTTATTCACATTTCATATATATGCCTCAAGGTTGAAAATATGATAGAATTGCCCGTGCAAGAAAATACGGGTATCTTATTGGACAATTTAAATGACATACTGCCCTTGAGTAATGAAGTGAGTGAACTCGATATTGCTTTTTTTATTTACCAGTCAATAAAATCAGTTTTTAGTTCTACGAAATGAGGCAACAGCATTATAAAAATATGTGTTTTGCTTTTTAGAGAAAGATAAAACTCGAATGGTTTCGCTTTATCACTTAAAATTAGTGCTTTTATTTGCCGCATAATATTGAGAAATATATATAAAATATACATTATAAGACGTGGATATAATTGGAAAAAAAAGTTTTATAGATAAATTCGTTTTATATAACTTACTTTATAATTGAACTTTTTATTATATTTTTCCAGATGCTTTGCGTTGAAGAATAAGCGCATAGCGACAGTTGGCAAGAAAATTTTGAACAAAAACACGTTGGTTTGTTACAGAATCTGTCACTTAAACTGCTTCCACACAACATTCTGTGCTCAACAGAAAACAATCTATTTATACACCACAGAAATAAAATCGCCAAAAAGGGCTTTTAACTAGTTTTAAGGGGTCACAGGAGTCTTAAAAATGTGCAAAGAAGGTACTACAAAACATAGTTTGATTTTTCATGTCATTTTTTAACTACTCAATGTATAAGTATAATTTTTTATATGTAATTCTACAAGATTTATTTATTCTAAAACAAGTTTTAAAATTTATGAAACTTTAGCCAAAACTAAAATAAATGATATTAAACATGAAGCTATTTGAACACATTGTGATTAGGCTTGCGCGGCAAATTGTGAGGACAAAATTGAAAAAATGACCAAGAAAATGACTTTATATTGTACAAATATGTACAAACTAGGACTTATACCTAAATTCTCAGCTCAATTTTAATTCGAAATTATTTTTTTAAAAATTTAAAATCAAAATTTTTAAATTTTTATTGATTTTTTTAGAAAAAAGTTCTTAAAATAATTTCTAGATGTAGTAATAAAAAATAATAATTAGTGCATTTTTCACGTCTTTACCAATGGCAACTTTTCCGCACTATAGCTATCCGAAATAAAATAAAAAAGTTTTTTCGGCCCACCCTAATGTCTGTGGCTCATGAAAGACCTACTTTCACTACCCCCAGAAATTCGAAATTTTTAACATAGATTCCCTTCAATATCAACGTGTGCATGTTTCAGATCTGGGATGGCAGCAGAAATAATGAATGTTAATTATTTTTTTTTTATCAAGCACCGATTTGTAAAGCAATGTCCTATAGGAACAGAGCACCAATTGGTGCACCAATCAGGTTAGGTTAGGATTTGAATTATCGTCGCACTAAAGCTACACACGAGGGCTATTGGAAACAGGAGTCGTAATTTAGAACCACAGTCAAAATACGAGACGACATATGAATAGGTACCTGATGCAACTTTTAAGGGCAACATCATACGCAGCGTCGGAAATTTGGAGGATATTTAAAGTGTCTTTCCTCGAGGGTATTATACTTCGGACATTTTTTTTTTGGAGGCACGAGCCCCTTATAGGTAGGCAGTTATTTTGGCGATGCCTGGACCTGACCTACCGAAGCTCCCTTCGCACAGTTTCTATTCTTATCTCCAAAAAAATATTCAAAATTTTTTTTCTTCAGAAGATATAATTATGAACTTTTCAGTAAACGTTCAGAAAGGTATTGTAAATAATAAGAAGTAAAAACTAAAAAAATCGCTATTTTGACCAATTTTTGGGTACCGCGTCCCCTCAAACTGAACATAACTACATAAATTAGAATAATTAAAATTGCATTAAGCTGAGAAACAATGACTTCATATCCTTAGTTGTCACAATGAAACAAATGTAGCTATCACGTTTTTAATAAGTTAGAGCAATTCCAATGAAATTGTTTCTAATACAATTGTTATTTTCATAATGAACTTATTAGTGGATAAACAAATATAAATTGACTTAATTTATCAACGTAAAAACTCCCATTGTTTCAAAATGAAAGAAACGGAGAAAATGTCATGATTTTAAAGCATAAAATGACAATAAAATCTTAATTAGTTCAGATTTGAATAAGGAAATTTATATTAAAGTTATTAACATCCAACATTTGTAGCCGTTGATTTAATATGACTAGATAATTACATCAAGAGAAATAAGATTAACATCATTTACAGGGTGATGTAAACAAAAGTGGCCCCAAAGTGGAGATAAGAATACGACAGAAATGTTGCCAAGTCAAAAACCAATACAAAAACAGGTTTTCTAACTGCAGCTATTGATCGTTTCAATATGAAGCCCAACCCAAAAAAAAAACGCTTGGTAACTTACTACGCTATGGACTGAGAAGCTAGTTGAAATTAAATATAAACAAGGTTTGTAGAGCTGATTAAGAAAAATTCCCACTAGTGATTGTTTCGGTCATTATTTATCCTAGAGAAATGGACCTTTTTGTTTTGGGTAATACAAAACATTCTAAATTGATTGCAAGACACACAATTTGCATTAAGAGACGTCTTCATACAATGCGAACTAAGATCTGAACTCGCCAATGGTCTATGAGTAGCTCTAATGTGAAGCTAATTCGATCCAACCAATGCAAAAACATTTTTCAGGCGGCTTGAAGAGTTTTTCTCGCCAAGCATTTCAACGCATTCCTATCTCTAGACCGGGGCCACTTTTGCTTGCCTCACCTTTTATAATTGTGGATGCTAAATGATACAAACTTATTATATTATTGAGAAATTCTTAATCTTCTCTGACTTATTGCTGAAAAAAATTTCATTCACCCAAAAACTAATTAGAACCTAGCATTGGAATTGTCTCCTTTTGAGTTCTTAGGTGTTTTAATGAAACTGCGAAAATAACTTATTCATGAAATCGGATTTATCAGGTTTTACAATCAAATTATGTGGTTTTATTTTAATGAAACGTTCTTATTAAACTAATTAGAAGAATTTATTTATTATAAATGTCTCGTATATTAGAAAAGTAATAACTATACATTATTTATGAGATGTAACGTAAAAAATAAATTATATACATTTAGGAAAAAAACTTTTATGTCTAGCATTATAATTTGTGAAGTTATTGTGTAGTATGATTGTTATTTTCCAAGTGTCTGCTACTTTGAAGTATTTTAATTAGACATCCATTAGTTTTTGCTTGACAATTGTGAGAGTTTTTAACTTATCATGATGATTGTCTAAAAGATTGTTTCAGGCTTTTTTTTGCACGCAGAAGAAGTTGAAAAATCATTTTGGTGTAGCTGGTTTTTAAGTGAATCATTTACAATTGTTTTAAAAAACAGTATTGATGCTATCCTTTTAACCATAACACAGTGTTTTAACCGGCAAGCACTCAATCACGGTGAGCATAAACATAAACTATATTTAGTTTGGAGTCGTTCTAAGGCCCTCCAAGTGGTATATAGTAATTATCAGCTAATATTTCGCTATTCTTGATGGTTGACAGCTAATTAGATATTCTAAATGATGGACATCCAATTGCTATATTGTGATGCACTCCAAGTACTATCATATAATTATCAATTAATATTTTGACATTCTATACGGTGTACAGATAGTGAGATATTCTAAATGATGGACATCCAAGTGCTATATTGTTATGCACTCCAAGTACTATCATGTAATTATCAATTAACATTTTGACATTCTATATGGTGGATAGATAATTATGTATTTTAGAGGGTGAACATATAATTCGTTCGTAATTAATATAATCCGATATACTAGATGGTGTACAGATAATGAGATATACTAAATGATGGACATCCAAGTGCTTTATTGTTATGCATTCCAAGTACTATCATGTAATTATCAATTAACATTTTGACATTCTATATGGTGTACAGATAGTGAGATATTCTAAATGATGGACATCCAAGTGCTTTATTGTTATGCACTCCAAGTACTATCATGTAATTATCAATTAACATTTTGACATTCTATATGGTGTACAGATAGTGAGATATTCTAAATGATGGACATCCAAGTGCTATATTGTTATGCACTCCAAGTACTATCATGTAATTATCAATTAACATTTTGACATTCTATATGGTGGATAGATAATTATGTATTTTAGAGGGTGAACATATAATTCGTTCGTAATTAATATAATCCGATATACTAGATGGTGTACAGATAATGAGATATACTAAATGATGGACATCCAAGTGCTTTATTGTTATGCATTCCAAGTACTATCATGTAATTATCAATTAACATTTTGACATTCTATATGGTGTACAGATAGTGAGATATTCTAAATGATGGACATCCAAGTGCTTTATTGTTATGCACTCCAAGTACTATCATGTAATTATCAATTAACATTTTGACATTCTATATGGTGTACAGATAGTGAGATATTCTAAATGATGGACATCCAAGTGCTATATTGTTATGCACTCCAAGTACTATCATGTAATTATCAATTAACATTTTGACATTCTATATGGTGGATAGATAATTATGTATTTTAGAGGGTGAACATATAATTCGTTCGTAATTAATATAATCCGATATACTAGATGGTGTACAGATAATGAGATATACTAAATGATGGACATCCAAGTGCTTTATTGTTATGCACTCCAAGTACGATCATTTAATCATCAATTAATATTCAGATATTCTAGATTGTGGACAGATAATTAGATATTTTATATGGTGAACATATAATTCTATATTCTATATGATAATTAGATATTCTAGATGATGTACATAATAAATCAATGTTTAGAATACCATTCCGATAATAATAAAGTTACATTGCAACAGTTTTTTGTAAAGTAAAATGGGCGTAAGTGTGAAGTTTATCACATGATATTCCCAAAAATAGTTTTAATGAACAATAATATTTTATATTATTTAAATATTTAAATCTTTAATTTCAAGTACTTATTTAAGTCTTTAAAACTTACTCCTACATTTTGCCACAATGTAACTGGGTAGTTATCGTTTATATAATTTTTGATCGACTGCTTTTTACGATCTACACGGTTTAAAGCAGTGGCGGCTTCGGCTACAGCTTGTCAAACAAGTTTTAGGAATTTCTATAATAAAATCAACTGGCTTTTGTTTGTCTAATATCTTTACGATGATTCTGAGCTTAAGTATTAGGCAGATGGATTAGAAAGGATTGATTGATTGAATGATTGATATACATATATTTTCAGGCTTGTGTGCTTGCTCATAGAGCCGCTTATAAACCTTCGTCAAGTAAGACAGTCACAACACACACACTTACACTCACATGCACACATATACATGACAGATGCTGCCATCTATCACGCGCCACCTCCACAATTTAGACATGTCCCTGAAGGGGAGGGAAATTTTCTCCAGGAACCTGTACCCATGGTAAATTGCGCAATGACCGACCACAGGACTTTCGGACCCAACAGATTTAAAGAGCACGTACTCCGCATATACTCGGTAGGTCTTCAGTGGCACCGGGACTCGACCTCTCAACCTTCCGATCTCGAGACCGAGATCTTGACCACTAGGCTCCCTACAGCCCTTTTAGTAAGGAATTAGTTTTAGGTTAGGTTAGGTTATATTTGAATAATCGTCGCGCTGGAGCTACACGTGGGCTAATGGTGACGGGCTTCCTATTTTAGAACCACAGTCAAGTGACGAGCCGACACCTGAATAGGTACCCAACGCAACCGTTAAGGGTGACATCGTGCAGCGTTAGGACTTTGAAGGATATTAAACGTGCACACCCTTACACGGGGTATTATTCGTCGGACATTTTGACTGCACGGGCCGTTTTTAGGTCGGCAGATATTTTGGCTTTGCCCGGACCCGAATCTGGGACCTTTCGCATGCTAGGCCAATGCCTAACCAACTGGGCTCCCCAGCCCTAAGGAATTATAATGTGTGTGTTAAAAAAAATCTTTATTTTTATATTTAAGGGGAAGGCATTAATTCTTTTTGTTTTTATATATTTACTATTTTAGACGATTATGTGCAAAATTAAAAATTAATCCGCTTTTATTTTATAAGTTCAAAATAATATTCTTAAAATAAAATAGTTCCTAAACATGCTTATTTCTTTTTTTGAAGGTTTATATAAGTTGATGGAACAATTTTTCAAAGATGTAGAAAACATGCAAGAGATTAAATTTTATTTTCAATGAATTGCAACAAAATACCTCCCCCCCCCCCCATTTAAAGAATATTTTTTTTAACGAGATAATCTTTAAATCTCTTATTATAAATGAAATCTGTTTTGTATAAAAACATGTTTAATAACGGTATTACAACTTATGTTTGCTAATTAAATATGCTATCTATGCATAGGCGACGAATAAACAATTAATATTTTTTACAAAAATGTTTGTTAAGAAGTTATTTTAGAAGAAGAACCAGTGTTTTTTTTATAAATAAAATAATTCTAATAAGTGTTTGCTGTCCAAGTTAGCTTTTAATTTTTATATAATGTGTTTACAACTGTTGAGTTTAAGATTTTTCAAATTTATTTACAGTTAATGAAGATTGGACAGTAAATTTCTTTGGTTATATTAATCAACTAAGTAATTGTATTAATTTTAAAATCTTAATATTGGTGATAAATTAAATTTAATTTTATAAATTGCTTTCAATTTTAAAAAAATATTTTTTTAGATTATAAATGGTTAACTTTCTATACTCTAACATCCTGTGATAACAATTACATAATCTTTTAAACCATAATGTTACTTTTATCAAACATTTTATGCTGTATTGTGATTGTTCAAACAACATTACAGAATTGAATATATTTTTTTCCTGAAAAAAGTACTCACACCATAAGGTTAAAAGAAACACTTACCTTTATCCAAAACCATAAGCAAATAAACCATTGTTATCCAAACATGAATGCCCCGAAGCAACGTCATTCATTGTCCGCATAAATAGCTTAACAATTGATTACTGCTCATATCAATCCATTCATGGTCAAACAATACTCAATTCAATGATACCATATGCAATACCATATTATTACCCAATAAATCCTTCTTACAAAATATGTACTCGAAACAAATACTTATCTTAGAAAATTATTGGATACTTTAATATATTTAAAAGAAAGTATTACTTCTAATATGAGAGAATTATTACTCAAGTCAAACAATTCAGTAATACCATTTGCAATACTATATGATTACCCAATAAACCCTTTTTCCAAATACATACTCGAAACAAATACTTATATCTTTTAAAATATTTTATATACTTTAATATAATTATAAGAAATTAATAATTCTAACGTTGGAGAAACATTGCTCAAGTCAAACAATTCAATAATACCATTTGCAATACCGTATGATTACCCAATAAATCCTTTCTCCAAAATATATACTCGAAACAAATACTTATATCTTGGAAAATTATTGCATACTTTAATATATTTATAAGAAATTAATAATTCAAACATTGGAGAAGCATTAGTCAATTAAAACAATTTAATAATACCAATTGCAATACTGTATGATTACAAAATAAATCCTTTTTCCAAATACATACTTAAAACAAATACTTATTCTCGGACAATTATGGGATACTTTAATGTATTTATAAGAAATTAATAATTCTAACATTGGAGAAGAGTTTTTGAACTACCTTCTGGCGAAATGCTTATTTGAAATAAATAAAATAATAAAAATTTCTAATTAGTGTCAGACTAATAAAAAGTTATAATGAATTATTTATTTCTTTTGTGTTTTTTTTTTTTTTGGTTTATTAAATAAAAAATTTGAATGTTTTAATTTCGTCATAAATGATGATAGATTTTGTATTGTTTTATTATTTCAACATGTACATTTGTCAATAATGAAGTACGGATGTTTAGTAATACTTTTCAAAAGTTAAAAGTACCTAATTTTTTATGGGTGAAACTTAGTGTTTTATTTTCCAAATTAATAATGAATGCAGAAAATATGTTTATGCTTTAATAATTTAGAACAAGTAATGCTAATTTTTTTTGTTATTTCAGTTCAATTTATAAGAGTTTAACTTATAAAAATCCAATCGGCTCAATTTTTCAAAAATGCAATAGCAAAAATGAAAAGTCTTGTTCATATTCAACTATCTTACTTATTTGTTTTAATGCTTATATTTGATGAGTGCATTCATATAATATTTATATATAATCAAAGCGATATTTGTTCGCAATATCAAAGCAATGTTTATATTTAATTTGTGCATTATATTCGATATGATTTTTAAAACACCACTTGTTGAAAGTCACATTAAACATTTTCAACACAACGAACATAATTAGTTAAAATATGCTTACCAGTCTTATTGTTTTCATGAATATAATAAAAATTAAATGAATTCAAAACAGAGATTGGCAATAGGGTGGGCCGAAAAAATCTTTTTATTTTATTTTGGATCGCTATAGTGCGGAAAAGTTGCCATTGGTCAAGACATGAAAAATGCACTAATTATTTTTTTTTTTATTACTTTATCTTCCGTTCGCGCAATGCCATCAAAGTTGGAAAAAATTGTCTAAAAACGAAATGTTTTATACTTTTTTATACACTATAGATGTTTTTAGTTGCGTTCCTATATCATGAAATAACTACTTAAATCAATAAATATGCACTTATTATACATTTGTGTCAGATCTGTCAATTTTGCAAAACCTAAGAATTTCCCTCATTTTGTACTACGTTGCGTGGCCGGAAGATCTGACACAAATGTATGATAAGTGCATATATTTTGATATTATGTACTTTTAGTAGTTAATTGATGAATAGGAACGCAACTAAAAACATCTATCGTGCTTAAAAAAATTATTAAAAATTTCGCTTTTGGACAATTTTTTCCAACTTTGAGGGCATTGCGCGAACGGAAGATAAAGTAATAAAAAAATAATAATTAGTGCATTTTTCATGTCTTGACCAATGGCAACTTTTCCGCACTATAGCGATCCGAAATAAAATTAAAAGTTTTTTTCGGCCCACCCTAATTGGCAATTAAAATAATTGTTTTCTTGATTTTTTTAAAATAATTTTTTCATGTTTTTTTTTCCAGCGCTAACAATATATGGTACAAGAAATTTGTTATTAAGAAATGTAACAATATTGCATTTAATTTGTTTTAACTTGCAAATACAAACAACAGCTAGTTTTACAAAACTCAAATGTGAAAAATCTTAAAAACTTCATTTAGTTAAAACATTAATCCAGTACTTTTCCTTCAAAATTCAACATTCAAACTTACCGACGAAAAGTTTAATAAAATAAAAAAAAAACGGATAATTTTTTGTCTTGCAAATAATTTTTTTTAAGATTTCATATCTAAAAAAAATGTTAACTTGCAATTACTGTTTAACAAAAATCGAAAAAAAATAGGAATATGAAAAATAAAGATTTTTTAAACGATGTGTTCTAGAAGTAAGATAGCAATATTTTTAAAACAAATCACTTATTTATATAATAATAATAACAAGATTTCTCTATTAAAATTAGGAATTGCGCATATTTTAGGGGTCTTCTTGAAGAGATTATATCTTTAATTTCTCAAATATCTTTATTGAGTTATCCATTTTTAAAAAAGAACACCTAAAATTAAAACTTTTAATATATATCGCATTCAAAGACGACACACATTAATTTTTCTTAAAAATCGAACCTCCAAACCTAATTACCCCAACCCCTCTTTCCTCGGGGCAATCGATTTTACACCACTTCCCGTCTGAGGGCGCTGGGCGTTTAACTGAAACCCGCGACCGCGAGAGTTAAAGCACCCCCCAATTCTCGAAACAGTGGCCGCCCGAATTGTTGCATTGCGAAAGGTAAGCAACAAGCTTTGATTCTTTTTCTCTCTCCTGTACTGTTGTTTTTTCTGTAATGCGTCGTTTCATCCTGAAGGTCGGCTTTCCTGTGTGGGTGGTGGGATTGTCGCCAAGAGTTGTCGCCCGTGTGGTTTGATTGGCGATTTTGTGTGACGCAACAAGTTGTTTATGGGACATGTGATTAAGTGGTTGTTTTGGATTTGGGATAGGTGATAGTAGTTAGAAATTGATAATTATGCATTAGTTATGGTAGTAATAAGAAAGTGATTAGGCTATATAATTTTTAAATTATATATGATTTTTTTTAAAGTGTTACCTAAATATAAAGTTGATAACTTTCATTTAGTATTTTGCACACGACAGCATGGTTAGGTGGTTAAAACCATTAGGGGGGATTAATTCATTTTTAATTGTCATTTAAAAAAAAATAGGGTTCTGGGAATAATAAAAATTTTAAAAAATGACATTTCAATGTTTTTAGTGTTCGTAAAATAAGAAATTGTAGCTTTTCAACGATATCTTACATTAGAAGTTTCTAGTACTTTAAGTATTTTTAATATTTTTTAAACAAACGTTGTTTATTTAAATTCCAGTCATATTGTTTACTTTTAAACGCTTATATATTCTCAAAACTTACTTCTTCAATGTTCACGTTAATTTCTTTTTAAAATCTACTGTAAGTTTCAGCCTGAAACTTTTTATTCGTATTTAAGAAGTTGGTTTCTAAAAACCGCTGAGAGGATTCGACTATAACTATCTTTCTTTTTTTTCTTCGTTTTAATATTATTTATGTTTTTTAGATTAAAAAAAAATGTGTAGTTTCACTTTAAAAAATGTAATTTAAACCCAAACAAAAATTTTATTAAACATTCATTTAACAACTGGTAAAAATTTCATTAAAAAGTATGCTACAGATTCTCAGAAAAAGGTAGTACTTAAAAAGGTAATTTTGATTGGACTATAATGGGGGCTACAATCCAATTAAAAGTAATGTTAGCGTTCCAGTAATAATAATGCTTACCACTACAAAATGTAATAACTTTCCAAGATATTTTGTCATTGATTTTATTGTTTAGAAATTATTATAAGAAGTGCACAGAGAAAATAACTTGCAACTAGTGTAGGGCAAATTTTAATTGCAAGAACAATCAAAGATTAACAATTAATTAATTGATAAATGTTACCACAACAACTAATAATTCATCAATTGTAATTGTGGAACATTACAATTTCCAATTATTTAATTGTTAAATGCAGTAGCAACAGTCAACAAATAATTAATTTTCAATTGTTTTGTTAATATTAATTAAAAATAACAATTAACCACTTTTTTATTCGTCTTAAGCCTAAGACTTACACATTAATTTTCCTAAATCTTAACTAATTTCGTTTAAATTCATTAAGTTAATTGTTAGTTTTAATTGTTTCGAAAAACAACTAAAAAAGTTTATTGCAATTATTTTAAATGATGAGTTACATTTTTTTTAAATTTCAAATTTGCAGTTAAAAGTTCGACTGCGATTAATTTAATAGTTATTAATTGAATTACAATTGCTTTTTGTAGGCAATTAACAGGATAATTGACAGATTAATTTATTCACTCCTAAAACTGCTTGCCACTAATGTGATTTCACTTTATTAAGGGGGAATGGGCGTGCAGGATCGGGGGTCTCCAAACTCAAGTGCCTCAATGTTAATCCAATGGGAAAAAATTATTTTTTCTGCCACATTTCTCCGGCTGTATTGGATATTTTTACAAGCGGATTTTTTTATGTGATAAATGTAGCTGACTTACAGGTCTCTATCTTCCCACTTTTTGAAATTGCTTCGAATATTTTGTGTAAAATAATTTATTGAATATTAAAAAAAAAATATTCGTACTAATTTCAAAAAGTGGTAAAAATATTCAATACAGCCGGAGAAATGTGGCAAAGAAAATAATTTTTTCCCATTGGAATAACATTGAGGCACTTGAGTTTGGAGACCCCCGGTCCTGCACGCCCATTCCCCCTTAAGAAGTATGTATCACCGATGGATATGATTAGTTCGAAAATCTTCTAATAAATGAGACCCTAAAATTAACAAACAAATCTAATTATGATATTTTTATGGATTTAATTTTAATTATAATTTTTTATTGGTAACTAGAAACCTGTGTGTGATAATTATTTAACTTTTTAGCTAACATATGATTTATCCACTTAGTAACGCATGAATGCCATTTGAAACATTTTATTAATAAAGATAGTTTTTATACTTTTTTTCAAATTAAAACTTTTTTTTTTAAATATTTAGTTTTTGAGTGTGGTACTTCAAACCATTTATATTAATGATCTTGATGAACTTTGCATTCATAAATATTATCATTTTAACTAATAAGGTTTAACTATGTTTGAAAAAAAAATGGTTCAATAGATTCAGAATCGAATATTTCAATAGATTGGGAAAGACTTAATTTTAATAAGTTTTAGTATTCATTTTTAAAGAAACTCTTTGCATTGAAATTTGATTTTTATTTTGTATATTTTCACAAAATATTTTATCTATTTTTAATATCTTAATATAACGAGTAAAGCTATTAAAATGAATATTTATTATTCATTTTACAAAGTTTTGCTGATTGAATTTGCTTTTAGTCGTGAAACTTCAACCGTAATAATTTTTAAACGAAAAATTATTATATACTTATTTTTAAACAAAATTCAATTATATTAATGCATTAACATTACCTTTCACAGAGTCTTATTCATATATTTTTAATAACCTTCTGTATGTGTGTAAGAAAATTGAAAGCGTTCTTAAATAGTTACTAAAAAATCCAAAAAAAAAAATTAGATAAGTGGCTCGAAATGCAATTTTATAGAAAAACATATTTATTTTCAAAGAAATATTGAAGTACTAAGAAAGTATAAGAAAAAAGCCATTGTAAAACACAAAAAAAGAGAAGAGTTTTTTGGGACTTGTTTGATTGAAATTAATTTGACTTAATGGAAATTTATCTGAATAGTAAAAGCAAATATTTTCTAATTTGTAGTTTTTGAACATTTAATTTTACTTTCATTAACAGCTTCTGTATCGTCAATAACTGAAAACAATTTTCAATCTTTGAGGGATACAGACATATTCTTATAATATTAAGCATACTTTTAATACAAATATGTGCTAAAAAGTAAGTTCTGCAAAGAAATTTAAAACAAATTATGCCTAACAGTTACTAGGGACTAACCTTAAACTCTAAAAATAATTTTTTGTGCTTTAAATGTAACGAAAAGGCCGTGTCACTTATTTGTAGTTAACAGATTATTCTAGCATTTTTTAATGCAAAATACCTTACAAACTAAATACTAAAACAACTTTTAGAAAACATTGAAATTTTTTTTCAGAACTCTAATAACGTGTATCCTCGTTAAAATTTTTTATAGAAATAAATTAATGATACCTGTAATCAAAGGCTGATATTTGGATATTTTTCTATCGGACCAGTTTAATTTCGAAACTAATTAACATGTTAATTGTCTGTGGGGAGGTTTTAAAAAATGTTCCCAAATGGGGACGCCAGGTCGCAGGAAGATAAACTCGTCGCATGCGAAATGTCAGTTTTCAAGCAACACACACATGGTCATGTTTTTTTTTAATTAATTCTTAAATTTATCGTAATTTTAGAATTTAAGATATGGTAGAATCTTTTATTACAATCTGCTACACAAATAAAGTTTCATATTTAAAAAAAATCAGTTAAAAAATTAATTTTAAAACTTTGTCAGTGAAAACAAGTTTGTATTTCCTGCAATTTGATTACTCATCAGATTAATGCACATCCATTAATGCATTAAATGCACAACCAAATTAATATTTCTGATCTATTCTAAATACAAGACCTGATTTAAACATCTAATAAATGGGTAAAAGCTTTTTTAAATTATTCTAACACAGGCACTAAAGTCAGCAAATTTTTTGCACAATTTATCACAAATCAAAATCTCTCCGAAAACTGTGTCACAATTCATTTTCACAGACCGACCTCTATTACTATTGTACAAAATCAACTACAATATTCAATTCACAGTCGAATCCGTTTTCAATATCGTGAAAGAAGAAAAATAATCAATCCAATCCAAAGATCGAGAAAAATCGCGAATTTACTTAATTCGAAGCCGAAACACGTTTCCGTTTCGTTTCATTATAGAAACATGAACTTTCGTCTTTTTATTCGAGCTCTTGTATGAATCTTTTTTTTTTTGATTCTTTGCTGATTTTTTTTAGCGTGTAGAGGTAAGAATAAGATGCTTGGCTCGAGAAAGAAGTTGGTTGGTAGGTAGACATATATATTGAGGTTTGTGTGCTTGGTCCATAGAGTTAGGACGGAGGAGTAGAGGGGTCTATCAGGCAGCTGTTACTTACTACAAACGTTGAAGGTCTAGTAAATCATTGAAACTTCAAACCAAACAATATTCCAAATATGCCAAAAATACACATATAAATCTGATTTAGTTTGTCGAAGTATTTCAAAGCATTTGAAAAGGCTTTGATACAATTTTCACAAATATCATTACATTTTTTTAATGCAATAAACGATTTTAATGTTGTGGAGCTTCTTTTGGGAAATAGGTTTTTGCATAGCTTTTGGACCCGAAAGCATCATTATCCAACTCTTGCCTCCATGTTTTAAACCTTCTTAAAAGAAAGTATTCTCGTTATTCTATGCCTTCAACTCAATTTTTCCAATTCTATTTTTACTTTTTTTAACACTCAGAGACAAAATCTTTTTTTTTAAAAAAAACTGATTGATGTCAAAAATGAAAGCTTTTTTCTCGTTCTCTCGAATATTTTTGTTGAAGAGTTTATCCATATTACTATATTCGGTTTGTTGTTGGACAGAAAGTAAAAATCAATTCTTTGAATTTTTCTTTGAGTCTTGCTTGTTATTGTATTTTATGTATGTTTGAATTTTTTTTCAGAAGTGTGTTGGTTTGATGTTACTGCTTGTAAAAATAATAGATATAGGTAGTTTTATGAATTTCTTTTTTGGTAATATTTTCTGTAAAGAGAATGTTACAAATTTGTGGGATTCATGAAATTAAAAATAAATACACTCTTAAAACAAAAGAGTGAATTCCACTCCAGTTGGAGAAGTGCATTTTCGACACTGGAAAGGAGTGAATATTATCTCAGACTGAGTTAAAATCACTCGTTTGGAGTGATCCTGTCGGAGGTTTAACACACAAAGGATCCACTCCAAAAGGAGAAGTGCATTTTCCAGACTGGAGGAGTGAAAATCAATCAGACTGAGTTAAATTCGCTCGTTCGTTTTAAGAGTGTATATTCCTAAATTTTATATGAATTATTTAGTCAAGCAATAAAAAACATTAATCGTGAGAGATTCATTCTGTTTAGAGGGGTTTTCATATTTATTAGTCTTCAAAAATCTTCTCAGGCAATACAGTGAAATACAAACTATGGAAATGTTCTAATGCGAGATATATACACCAATATATACACCTTAATACAATGTATACAACTTGGCGATGATGGATGAGATAACTATTCCTATAGGATGGAAAGGTACGATTTTTCTTTTTTTTCTTCCGAAACTTAAAACAGTTGAAGAGTACACGGGAAAAACCGATTGATTTTTCAGAGAAGTTTCCTTAGCAGGCCACTTTGTCGATGATAGCGAGTGATCGCCTAAACTTGTGTAAGGGAACCAGTTCCTACCATAGATATCATAGATAAAGTAATATAGTGGCAGATCACGTGACCTCCAATGCTAACGACGGGACGCGCAAGGATCTCCAAGAAGAGCCCCAATGAAGTCAGTGTTGTAGTTCACGTGATAAGCCACTGTAGTACCTTAACTACTATCTCTGTGATTCCTAGCTACCAAGTTCAGGCTATTGGCGATCCCGACGCTTGGACCAAGCGAAGAAGAAAGAGAGAAACCGGTTTTATGTCGCTAAGCCGACAATTGCGGGTGTCCGCCTAATAAATCAATCGCTTCTTCCCGTGTACTCTTCAGTTATAATTAGTTATTAACACAAGCTAGAACAGATAATTGACTTCCTTAATTTGACGTAGCCTTTAAAGCTTTCATTCCTGTTTTTCTTTGATATATAATCTGTTTCCACGCGACATTGATTCACCAATCGAAGCTCGATAAATAGTTTATTTTCATTCTGCATTCATGTTGCCCCTCACGACCTAAAATATGCCTATTGATTGTAATATCGTCAAAACAAATCAAAGTGAACACTTTAAATCGTTTCTTATTTAACATTATTCAATATGTTTCTATTTTATGTGAGCAGTGCAGTTCTGCATCATAATTCACAATTGAAAAATAGTTTTTCATGTAGCTTTAGTGCAATTGTTATTCAACTCAACCCCTAAAAAAGTGGTTGAGCAGGATTTCTAGCCCAAATGAAAGTCTGTGGCCGAATCCATGGAATTGAAACACAAACCCTCCTTCATTGGAGGGTTTGCGACCCCCCTCCCCCCCAATGAACCCTGCAATTCCGATTCTGCCTGGGCAAAAATCTGGAAATGCGGAGTTTGCTCTTCAATCCACGGATTCGATGGCTCATGTAAACGCGCCTATTGATGGTTTCAATGTGTTTCTGGATTGTTGAAAAGTAGTTCTAGTGTGAACTATTATACTACCCATAAGTAATAGTCAGATAAAAAATAACTTTATTTGCTTCATTTGGGGGCATATCTTTATCGAATGTTGTGTGGTTTTCAATAATGGTATTAGACAGAGACATAACATAGAGTGGACTGCGCATTCATAGTAAGGCAGCTTAGGGATGGAAAACCAAAACCGGTTTTCAAAAAACCGGTGGTCCCGGTTTTGACTGAAAACCGGTCTTTTTGTATAGGCCCTTCGGAACCGAAAACCGTTTTTTTTATTGAAAAACCGATGGAAAATGGAAAACCGGTTTTTTCTAAAAAACCGCCATCCCTTGCAGATTAGCATTATGTCCTAAACATCATAAATCGCCAAGAGGGGAAAGGTTGCTACATATGGCAACTTAACGCTACCGTTTCGTTACGAACTATTCCAAACTATCGCAAGACCTGAATATCAGCTAGCAAACCAATTTGGAGACTACCATCAATATCCAAGTCACGTGGGTTTCCACCAATCACGGCAGCTTGAATTTTTTTTAATGTTTTTGCAGACGACTTTTTGAGCATTTGGTATTTTTCTCCTTTGGCTTTTATAATAAATATTTAATTACATTCTTTTAACCTCTGAGCATGTTAACAATCGTGAAAGTTGTACTCTTAATTCAGTAACGTTTTGTGCAAGATGCCAAATGCTTGTGAATTCCTAATTGTAAAGAGGGGTATAAAAAAGGATTAGTCACAATTTCACGGGTAAAATTTATTTAGTTCTGCATACTTTTAGTAATTATGTGTTTTTCATAAACTATAATTTCTATCGAGGGAATTAATTTTAAAAGCTCTTTTATACTGAAGAATCATATTCATGATTAAATCAACGTTGTTAGAACTCTAATTATAATAAATATTTTGGGCCAATTCAATTAAATTAATGGTCTGAACATTGACAGCTTAGAAGTAGGATATTTTTTTTACAATTTGGTCAAAACGAAACCTGTTTTTGCAATCGTAGTTTTTGAGTTAATTATATTTAAAAAGTAGAGCATTTGTTGAATTTGGAATATATTGATGTGTTTTAGGAAGTTGATTTATTCCAGGTGAAATATAGGAAGAAGCAATATTTCAAAAACAAATATATATATATATATATATTTGATTTTTTTTTTAATCGGACCGTTAGAACGAAAGTTATAGAGACGGCAGAAAATATTCACCATGTCAATAACCAACTTATATTACAGCGACACTCTACATATACCTACTAATGTTCTTTTAAATTAATTTTTAATAAAGAGTCCACATTCAATTGTTCAAGTAATCTTAAATAGACGCACAAAATCAAAGAAATAATCTGATATCTATTAAGAGGATCTTAAAATACTAGCGATTCATCCTTGCTCCTTTCCAAGCTTCTTTATCATAACATTAGATTGTCGGCCTCTGTGTTCAGGTCGTTGTGGAAAAACTCGCCAAATGGTAAACTCGCCATAGATGCGAGCCAAACGCGACACAGTCATGTGACTGTGTAAGTTAGATGTTTAGGACACTTTAGGTTTGCCAATGCGCAGTCCACTCTATGTTATGTCTCTGGTATTAGAAGATTCATATACAAAATAATGGTTTATGTGTTTTCGCATTTATACTATTATTACATGAAAAAAAAGTGTTTTATGTGATTGACAAAGAAAAGAAGACGTGAGTTATCTTTTTTGAATTTTTTTTTGAAAATGTATTTCTTACAAACATGTCTTATGCTACCAATGTAAACTTAATTTTAAAAATATCAACTGTAATGCTTTAAATATAGATGATACATTTCAAGTTGACTGACGTGCCTGATATGCCTTAACAGAAAATAACATTTTTGTGCAGGTTAGATTTGTTAAATAAGCTTTTAAGAAATTGTAAGTTACTAAAATGAACGAAATTTCTATTAAATCTCTATCAGTTGTTGTTTTGCGACCAGTAATAAAAATTGATGTCACGTTATAACGTAAATAGAAATTGGTTTATAAAAATCTACTAATTGTTTACAGTCGAAAAACTAATCACGGAAACAAACCTGTTCAGCAAATATAGGTCATTATGATACATTTGCGAAATTAAAGTGTATTGGATTTTGTACGGTATTTATTTAAGTAATTGCAAAAACCTAACTGCGTACCTAATTATTATTTAGGCAAATATTCAAACTTAAGCAAGAATCATAATTATTTTTATTTAAAATATATTAGTTTCGTGATCTACTTTTAGGAATAATTTTAAAAACCTAACTGCATATTATTTTAAGGGAACTGTCCTATCTAATATTTTAAATTGATTTAAAAGCTTGTTGTTTGTATTAAATGGAGATACTTTTAAATCCATTACTTCACATAACATTTTCATGTTTAAGTTTTGCTAAACCCATTTTCGACGGTCCATTAGAACAATGAAAATGTCAGCTTTACTTTGCTTCATGATCGATCAATTCCGTTTTCATTGCTTTGTAAGAATTTAACTCGTAAGAAAATAGTTTTTCTGAGTTTTTTTTTCAGTAGATTTGAACATTTGGATGCTTATCTGGTTCGATGTTGGATAGTAAATTATATTAATGATTTTATGATATAACTATTCTGAATTACTTATCAATGAATTTAAAACGCTTTGGTAATTAAAATGAATTAAATAATAATCTTTTATATATACACTATTTTTTTTTAAATCTTGAAATTAGCAAATTTATTTTTATTAATATACTGTACCCATTGTTACGGGCACAGTAATTGTGTTAAGTAAGAGTCATAACTAACTTTTAAATAAACTAAACTTTTAATAAATAAATATAAACCAATAAACCAAACATAACTAAATCATAAAATCATACTGTAAGGTAACACGGTAAATAGCAACTGTTGTAGATAGATTAGAAATTAAATATACATTTTTCAGATACAAAATACAGAACTTAACAGTAAGACAAATATTAAAATTATTGGTTGATGAAATACATCGCTCTAAAACTACTCTCGCTCATTCTGCCACATTACAAATTGTATGTTGCTAAAATTATCCATAATTGATTCAAAGTATTGTAGTACATTTTTCAAAGAATCATTTTTATAGTAATTACTGCTTTGGATGTATTAATTGTTGATATTTATTTGTAATAAATTCCTTTTGAAAACTACATCTAGAAAACATACTCCTTTGGGAAAAACATACGTTATTCGAATATAACAACTGATTGCCGAAAATCTTTTTCAATTCTAAAGAATATTAAATTTTACAATAAACCTTTGATTATCAGAAAATATATAAATTTACTTTCAACAAGTGTTGTTTTCAAGTTCCAATTACTTTTACCAGAACCTGTAATTTGAATATTGATGGTTTACATCCAAAAGCAAAAAAATAAAAAAACGAACTAACAATGTCACAAGTATAAAATAAAATATTATTCGTGTTTTTGAAATTAAGGAAATGTCTTTATTTCGATGAAAGGAATATACTTCAAGCAAACTATAACGTTTCTTTTGTATGTAGATTATTTTCCCTAGAGGTAGTTTTATCATTAGAGCGTAAGCAAAACTAATTTGGTTTTCATAAATTACTTGCTCTGTTTTTTTTTAAACTCTAGAAAATATTATTTTAAATTGCAAGGTTTTGGTTTAAGTCATGTATTGTGACTACCTTTACCTTAGAATTGTTATTTAAAATCAATATATTAGCTTATTGAAATATTGATAATTTATTTCAGAATATATTTGCTTCTCTACAGTATTTAGATTTTCTCTTATGATTAACAATTTGGCTATGCTTAGGTTATGCTTTCGTAAGCTCGAACACGGTGCGATAAGTTTGTTTTAGCAAACTGTTTCGTTTTTCCTCTTTTTTCGTAGTGTCTATGTCGTTGCCGAAATGTGAATGTTAAGTTAAATGAAACCATGGTGTTTTTATAACCATGTCTGCAATTTTTTGGATATTACTGCCATGAAGATATATTAATGATGGCAGAACTCATTGCCGGGTATTCAAAAATGTGGTTTGGTATAAGCTGCGTATTTGGGCAGTTTGTCCAATACCACCTGGATAAGAAGGCCGAAGAACTAAGCAACACAACGTCACACTAGTACACCAATTTCGATTTGTTGACCAATAACATCATATCTTAAGGTGACGTCGCATCTTGATTCATCTTATCTTAAAAATTTATTCAAATACAAGATCTAGTCACGAATGATCATTGGTCAAAACCACAGAATCGGTTCACTAATTTGACGTTAAGCATTTAGTTCGCCGGCCTTCTAATATAGGTGGTATTGGTTTGTCACAGTTTCTATGCACCTTCCCGCCCTCTGGTGTTATTTTAACTACTTTCATTCATCTGTGGTGATTTGTTCTCAGTCTTGCAATGGTTTTTGTGGTGGATATATCTGCATTTAAAAAACAAAGATGATTAGTTTTTCTTAATTTTATAGTTAAGTTATTTTTAATTCTTTAAGTTATCTAGAGTAAAGAACAACGTAATTTTTATTTTGAATCAAGAACTTTTTACAATTTTCTCTCAATCCCAAATCTATCCAACATCTAAACTGTTGCTTTACAGTTTAAATTCAAGCAACTCGAAATTCTCTTGATATCAAGAAATGTTAGCACATAACTATTTTATACTGCTCGGTAAACTACATAAAGATTTAAGTACATATCTTATAAAAAACAGGACAACTATTTTATAGTCTTCAATCAACTATTTATTACATATCTGTCGAAAGGTAATAAAGTAGTAAGGACTCAATAATCGAACTTTTATTGTCTTTTTATAGTTAAGTGAAAACTACACTATATTTTTAAAGGACAAATAGAGTAAACCGATAGTAAAAATGTCATTGGTCTTGTTTAGTTGGATTTACGACGTTTCAAGAGGGATTGTCAGTCTCGTAGAGCTAATGCGTTAGTTTTGGAATCGCAACTTTCGCAGAAGTATTGCTTTGCCATGTTAGGCCCTTTTCCAAAGGTATGGGAATCAATATACACTGCTCAAAACAATTAGGGGAGCACTTTTCAATTCCAACTTTAACTTCACTCCCAACTTTTTAATTTTTATTCTATAAATATGAAATTTGTTAAATAGGTTCACTATGCATTCGAAATGAAATAGTAAAAAACACGAGAAAAAATCTTAAGTTTTTAATACTTAAATTTAAAGGGAGGAAATGGAATAATAACTTTTTAATAAATTAAAACAATAATTTTTTCAAAACTTTTTTTGTTAAAAATAGTTGAAATATATTTTTAAACATCTAAAAGATGCAAGCATGAAAAATTTAGGGTCAATTTATTTTCTAAAACTACTTTAAAGTGAAATTTATTTTACCATATTTTTCATATTCTCATTTATATTTTTAAAAAATTAAATTCTTCAAAATACATTATTCTTCCATATAATGATGTATCTAACGATACATAAGTGGCGAATTTAACTTAAGTCAGAAAAAAATCACAAGCTGATGATTCCCAATGGAATCATTGGGAGCGAAAGGGTTTAAAACATGTGCTCCCCTAATTGTTTTGAGCAGTGTAACATCGAAATGAAATAATTTTGAAACGAAAACGTTATTTAATTATATATTTTTGAGGTTTCCAAAAATATACAGCAGATGGCGACATAATTTCAAAACTTTAGCAATTAATAATTAAATATCCAGATGTTATTTTCGTTTCAATTTTCTTTTAAATCGATGTTGAGAAGATTCCTCTTGGTAAAAATGGGATAGCACGGCATTATCATTTTTTTGTGTGCAAAAGTTGTGATTCCAAAAGTAATGCATGCTCTATGGGACTGACAATCCCTCTTAAGAGCAATAAGAAGGCTATTGGAAGCCGTTTTCATCATTTGAATCCTTCTTCGAGTGACGAGACTGACAATTTATCCGGAACCCAAAACTAACGTATATAACATCACTTATTCTGTCAGGACGTTTAAATACGATAGATTTAATGTATACTAGTCCTATATGTTTGATTCACCTTGCATAAGGAAGGTCCCATGTTCGGGTCCGGGCATTGCCAAAATAACTACTGACCTATAAACTGCCTGTGCTGCCAAAAATGTCCGACGAATGTCCCCGTGTAAGGGAGTGCTCGTTAAATATGCTTCAAAGTCCCAACGCTGCGTACGATGTCGCTCGCTCTAACTGTTACATTGGGTGCCTATTCAGGTGTCGGCTCGTCACTTGATTGTGGTTCTAAAATACGATGCCTGTCGCCAATAACCCTCGTGTAGCTCTGGTGCGAAGATAACTCAAACTAAATCAAAAAATAAATTTTCCGTTAGTTTGGCGGTACAGCCATTTGAGTTGCATACATTATTTCATGTTACAAATACTTGTATCCCTCTCTCACGAAAATATACTCAAAGCAAAAACAAGCACAAGTATTCCGTTAGTTTGGCGGTACAGCCATTTGAGTTGCATACATTATTTCATGTTACAAATACCTGTATCCCTCTCTCACGAAAATATACTCAAAGCAAAAACGAGCACAATATTTTCAAAAAACAATCACCACGTTTCTAATTAATATAATAACAATTTCTCAATAATTAATACAATAACAATCATTCATTACCGACACAAGTTACGAATCACAATCTCCATTATTCTTAATTAATCTTGCACATTTATCGGCTTGCAACACAATTACAAAACTTTTTTCTAAACTTATCGGCCGTTCAGGCTTCAGTCGACCTTGCCGTTTCAGAACCCAATCATCTGTGTTGAGATTGAACATTTTATCTTTCGTACCTGAGTAAACTGATATTAGATTTGTGGTGTATTTGGGTTTATCTCGAAGGACAGGTGGATCTTGTTCCAGTTCTAAGTAGTTTTATGTCCTCTTTTTGATATTCCATAAAAAAAATTCTACACATACACTCTTAAAACAAACGAGTGAAATCCACTCCTGTAGGAGAAGTGCATTTCCGACACTGGAAAGGGGTAAATATTAAACAAGACCGGGTTAAAATCACTCGTTTGGAGTGATCCTGAGGTTTAACACACAAAGGATCCACTCCTTTAGGAGAAGTGCATTTTCCAGACTGGGGGAGTGAAATTTACTCAGAATGAGTTAAAATCGCTCGTTCGTTTTAAGAGTGTATATTCTTTATCTGAACGTATTTCTCCAACAATGCGTGGTGTGGATTGAATTGAAATAAAAACAACCTTTTATCTTTGTTGAGGTGTGCAAATAAATTTTAATTAATGTTGAGGACTTGAACAATCGAATTACATTCTCTTTGAAAGTAAAAATAACTGTTGTCGGTATTGCGAATTTTTTTATAACTAAAAATGATTTGGATTTTCCTAAAATTCTAAGTCAAGTGAGGTAATATGAACAATTTCTCAGTTGCAGAATTTGAAGATTTCTTGAATTTGACTTGAATTTTCTAACTTGAATTTTAGGAAACTTCAGAATGTTGTTCTTATAATTAGAAATCTTAGGTATTTTCATAAAATTCTAAGTAAAATTATTAGGTAATATGAAAAAAAATCAGTTGTAGAATTTGAAGTTTTCCAAATGCACGTATTTTAGAAAGCCTAAAATGAATAATTTGTTATTCTGAAAAGATAAATACCCCTTCGTTAACGATTCAAATATATGTTTTTAAATGTAATGTTTACTTTAAGTCAGTTTAGTTCAATGTATCCAAAAGGCCATGTATCATACAATTTTTCAATTAACGACGAACGAGAAGACTTTTTGCCACTCAATAATATTTTTGGTTAATTTTACATCTGTACGTGTGCACGAGCGTGAGAATGAAGACAATAGAATTGAACAATTTATGTATGACAAATTAAATAATACAAAAACAAATTACATAAGCTTTCAGTTTCCTTTACATTCGACCAGGACGGGATACGATTCACAGACAAAGTGTTAAGTGTATTTACATTTTGATGTATATAAATATATGCTAAGTTAAGTGGCAACAGTTAGTTGCCTCGATACGAAAAAATTTTTGTGTTTTAAGACATATATTTAAAAAATAGCAGATCTGCCCCTTGGGGGAAAGTTGAAGCCACTTGCGAACCATTATACCACAAGGAAGTTCGCAAGCCCTAGCACATGGCATGCCTTACGCCACCAAATGGCACTATGATATAATTCGACTAACGAAAAATATATATTTAATACTAACTAATTAAAACTTTTTACCAGTTTTGCTAGCATAAGTTTATAGTTGGATATGTATTGATAATTTCTGGCAGACATGAGTTATATGTTCGTAAAAGAAGCACATTAAAAATGCAGCTTTTATTGCATGTAACCCTTCGGCAAAAGCATGTTTTGAAAACCAGTATCCCATGATGCATTGCGGAAATGGAGAAATGTAGATTCATCACACAATCGCGCGGTTTGTATTGCGTTGTACGGGATTGCGCAATCGATGGGCATATCTGCTACCTTCTAAATCTGTTTTTGGACGTCCCAAAGTCATTTATAATAAAAGAAAACATGCAGAAAAAGCTTTTTTTTGTAATGTCTGAAAAAATTGTTTAATCGTGGAACTTGAATGCAAATTAACTATTTCTTAATTTTTCTACATCAAAGAAATTTTTAATGACGCAAAAACATATAAAGTATAAATCACGAATTATTTCCTTAACCTCAATAACTGATATCCCAACGTCCAAAACTGACACCAGAAACTAATTTTTCGCCTTATTCTATCAGTAACTCGAGCGTAACAACACGTAATCGAAATCACAAAGAACAAAGGCTAATTATCGCCAGATTTCGCTTCTTCCGCCAATTTAAACCAGTCTTCTCCCAGATAATGGAATAACTTTTTTACTATGATTGAGTGTAGGGTGAAGATTCAATTAGAGAAAAGTTCAAGAATGGTTTGATTCCTTTCTAGTTTTAATTATTGAAGTCGATGAATAGAATGTAAATACAGTAGAACTAGAATTGACCGAAGTGTTGCAAATGATCTGAACTTTGGAAAAATTCAGTCGGACTATCTGTTACTCTTCGTCTGTGTTAGATTTCATGTCTAGTAATTTTGTTCCGTCTAATCGGTTCAACCAGAGCGGGCATTAAAGATAGGACGGGTATAAAAGTTTATGTTGCATATAAACTTTGAACTAACAGTAACTTCTATTTGATGTACTTATGTTTTATTTATGTAAGTTATATTTTGGAGAGGGCTGTTGGGAGCCTAGTGGTTAAGATCTCGATCTCAGGATCGGAAGGTCCTGCGATCGATTCCCGATACCACTGAAGACCCACCGAGTATTTGCGAAGTACGTGCTCGTTCGTGTGGTTCCGAAAATCGTGTGGGCACTCGTTGCGCAGTTTCACATGAGTATAGGTGCCTGGAGACAATTTCCCTCTCCTTCAGGGACATGTCTTAATCGCGAAGGTGGCGATAGATGGCAGCATCTGCCTAGCGTGTGTGTGTGTCTGTCTTACTTGAAGAAGGTGTATAAGTGGGTCTCTGACCAAGCACAAAAGAAATATCTATGTCTTCCAACCAGAATGAATAGTAAAGATTGGCCGTTTTTAAAAGTTTGTAGCATATTAATTTTTGAACTTACTGTAACTTTTATTTTATGTAAGCCATATTTTGAAGATATATTGCGGTTTACTTTTAATGCCTATCATTCCACAAAGTTTCTAAGAAAGTATATCACATCCGCGAGCATAGCATTTATTCTATCGAGTTCTAATTCGTTTGGAAATCGGTGGGATTGCTTCACGTTCTCATAATTAATAGTTCGAATAATCAATTTTTTCCAAAAATTTTTAATCTTAATTATGTGGTGCAAAGATTTGAAAATGGGGAAAAAAAGCAACTGCTATGATAAAATGGTAGGCCTCGGTATGGTGGCTTGTGTTACGTTTCCAAGTAACTAAAATTTCCTAAATGTGGTAAACATGCCACTTCATATTTTACACAACTCGATAGGTATCGCAAACCTGTGTGAAAGTTTCAAAATCAACAAAAGTTGCCATAAACGACTGGTCATAACAAAAAAAATAAAGAATTTTATCCCCTTATTTCTTTGACTGATAACTAAAAAATAACCCACTAAAAAAATTGGTAATAATAAATAGCAATTTCATTACTTTCAGCAATATATTCAAGTTAATTATATATTTTTATTGAACTAAAAACACCGGCTAAAAACAGTGCATAACTATACAAAAAATCTAAATAAAATATATGATATATGCTTAATTAACAATGTTGATTAAGCACTTACCAAACCTTTTTCCAATATTATCATGTAAAATAATCACCAACTTTTACTTCCACAAGCCTATTAGAATACCCCGTAGACTATTAACCGCTCTTGCTTCTGTACTAGTGATTAGAGGCTTAGTCTTTTTAAGTATCAACCGTTTCCTCTTGGGTATACAATGGTTTTTAAAGACTCTGCGTTTTTAAGATAGGAGTAAGTTAACAATGGCTTGTTGTAAGAAAGTGAAGCTTTTTCGAAATACTTTTTCGCTAAATATCAGATTTTTATTTACTACGGTCAGTGTTGGGTACATTTTTAATTGCAAGAACAATTAAAGATTAACAATTAATTAATTGGTAAATGTAACCACAACTAACAATTCATCAATTGTAATTGTGTAAAATTGCAATTAGCAATTATTTAATTGTTGACAGTACTAGTAACGATAACAATTAATTAATTTTGTGAATTTTAATTGTTTTGTGAATTTTAATTAAAAATAACAATTAACCACTTTTTAATTCGTACTAAGTCTAAGACTTACAGCTTAATTTTCCGAAATCTTTACTCATTTCATTTTAATAAAGTTAATTATTAGTTTTAATTGTTTCATAAAAAAACCCTTAAAATGTTAATTTCAATCATTTTAATTGTGAGTTACAATTGACTTAAGTTAATCAAATTATTTTAATTGCAAGTTTAAATTAAAAGTTGAATTGCGATTAGTTTAATTGTAATTACTGTTTTATTCAATTAACAAGATAATTGACAAATTAATTGATTAATGTCCAACACTGACTGCGGTACTCAGCAAGAACTAGTTTTAACTGAGGCCATCAGTTAAAACCCATTTCCGCTAGCTAAAACCAGTTATTACCAGCTATTACTGGTTTTGAAGAAACATTTTGGCTTAAACAAGTTTTAACTTTAAGAAACTTATAATAGATCAAATAGAATTAATGGAAAATGGCACGATTTAAGGATACTAAGTTTGATTTACCTTAGTTATTGGGATTATTGCTGAAATGCAATGAAAGCGTTTAGTCATTCTCAGACTCTCCATTAAGAACGGTATATAGTGCGTTTTTTAAGGACTTTATTGCCGTAATACAATTGTAAAATTCCGTTTATCGAACACGTAATAATAGATTCATGTTCAATTAATAAAGCAAAGTGAAAGATTTTAAATTTCAGTGCAGCAACAAAAAAAATCTTTTCAAGTTTACGCATTGCCAGTACATTTTAAAGGAATTTACGTACAGCATAAATTAAAAGTCAAGCATTTTCATTAATTCTAGTTGTATATGAAACACGCTAGATAGTTCGTTTTTTTGTTTTGTTGCTAATTACATCTTATTTTAACCTCTTCAAAACTAGTATTAGCTAGAGAGGTCTAATTTAGTTAGAAGAAACAATTTTTCTCTAATGGAATCAGTTAAAACTATTTCTCACTAGTTAGTTCTAGTTCTAGCAGACTTTGGGTTTTATAGGTAAGGTAACATATATATTTTAGCTGTAATACTTAGCTTAGCGTACATTTGGGCGTAATACAGAAATATTTAAGGCTTCCCATTGACAAACCTTTTTTTGCTCTAATTTCAATTCCAAAACACCATCTGCATCTCACTTTATCTTCCATAAGTTTGGCCCATTTAAATACGAGCAGTTTATCCTAAAGTATATGATACTACTTAAAGACGTTAAAAAGTATTTCTTTGTTTTTATAGCGGTATTGGGAATATTTAAATGTGGTGGTAAGGATATTTCAATGTTAGGTAATTTCTTTTTATGTCTCTTTTGGGAATTTTAGGTAGATAAAAAAAATCATTTTTTGAAAAGTAGTGTTTTAAAAGAATGAAATTTTTGTTAAAGAGTTCGTTTCTTTGTTCCTAATACGACTTATTGACTGTAAAATACAATTGTATGAAAATATATTTTTGAAAATTACTGCATTTTAAAGTGTTAGATTCCAAATAATCTTTTAAGCGGTATTGTCAAAATTTTGAGGGAGGGGAAAATATTGTTGCTTTTCATGTTTCAAATATTAATATTTTATGATGAATTGGATATTTATCATGCACAAAAATATTTAAAATGAAATGAATATTTTTATACAGTATATTTGTTTAATATTTTATGATTTAGAACTTCTTTACCTGAATAGATGCATATATTTGTAAAACATATCTCTTAAAATTTACAAATCATTAGCTTTTGCATCAGTAGAAATGAATTAACCAATGCGTACTTCCTCACATTAATTACAATAATTACGAAAGCAAATCATAATTTATGTCAGAAGTTCTCATTAAATCAAAACTAATAACATTAAATCACTCTTACGACAAACCAGCTCAAAAATCCTCAAAACCACACAATTATGAAAACCCCAATTGGCAACAGAAACATTACTCATTCCTCAACAAATCAGAATTTATAATCTCCACCGTAAATCATTCATTTAAATCTCAATTTTTCTTTTAGTATTGAGATTCTATGCATTTTGAATCGTCATTCATTTTCCAGGCGTCATTAGTGATTAAAAATGGTGATGTTTACCAGGGCCATAAGTTTTCTATCGGTTTAGTAGAGTTTTAGAAATGAGGATTTGAAAATGTAAATTTTAATTAATGGAATACCAGTGGTAGGAATCATTTTTTATTGGTTCTATATAACATATTTTTACATAATATTTAATAATATAGACAGGTGAATTTACTTTGGATTCAGTACGATATACGCTTTTAATATGAATTAAATTACACTTTTCAGTAATTTTGAAAAATTGTGTTTGATACTTGTTGTGTATGATACAGGGTCATGTGTTTTCTATCGGTACAGTAGAGTTTTAGAAATGAAGATTTCACCAGGGTTATTGGCGACGGGCGTCGTATTGTAGATGAAATTGAAGGAAAACTAACCAAGTTTTACTATAAGTGCCCAATGGATGCGCTTTTAGTAATAAGGTACAGTTAAGTGACGAGCCGACACCTGAATAGGCACCCAATGCAACCGTTAAGGCCGACAGCTGAAAGTATTGCAATGGGATTGAAAGTCCAAAATGAAGATGTTGTGTTTTATACAGGTTTTTATTTTGAGGAGGGGGGGGGGTGTTATGATTCTAATAAGGGTAGTTCTTGAACATCAGACCGTCTCTATGTCTGCAGCTACTCTACAGCTCGAACTAAAAGCTACGGACTACATATTTAGCACACAAGCCCAAAGCACATGTCGGGAGTAGTGATAGTATTGTGACAAAATAGCATGCACAAATAAACCCACCATACACAACTTTTACGGTTTTAACCACTTCAGTCCCAATGACAATTTGACATCATCTTTTTACACATTTTTTTTATCGTCAATAGCCATTTAAGATATCAAAGAGCACATCATTCGATTCTTCAAACTTTGTTCTAGTCGAAATTATTTATTATTAATCCCAATAGATGGAAGCCCTATTTTTTTTTAAATAGGGTTCAGAAACATGATGATACCAAATGGCATCCATGGGACTGAAAGGGTTAAAGTTGTTAAAATTATTAAATAATATAATTGCCTTTTTTATTAATTTCGTAATTGAAATTCGTGTAGTTTTACATAAGCATAGTTTTTTTAGGTAAGTGTACTTATATTATGCATCCTGTGCTGAAATAGCTTATTTTAGTGTAACGTTTTAGAAGAAAACTACCCAGTTTGAAAAATATATACTTACAAAGCTTTAAATCTCGTACTCCTTGTCGTTTTTATAACCACAAAAAATAGCCTGAAAAACATTTCCTGTATCCAGTCATATCAAAACCCAAACTAAAACTTCTTAGAAGATTTTATTAGATTTAACCTTCAAAAGGTAGTTTTTTTGCTTGACTGCTTGGAGAAGAAAAATGTTTTTCTTCAGGCCAGATTTTACTTTTACCCAAAGTTTTAATAATAATTTTATATTTTTACGCTATTTTGAGCCTTAAATTTTTTTCAACCTTCTATTTTTCATTTGTCTATGCTGTTGAATATCCATGTGTGCTTTATATTTGGAATTATTTAAGCATAATAAAAAAGCACTCTTTCGTTCTTTGGTAAGATGTGTTCCGTTTTTAGCACAGAAAATGAGTATTACCGGAATCTTTTTCTTTGATACGGACACATCTGTCCATACACACCAAAACTTAAACTACACACGATACCACTTCCAATAAGATTCCTCCTCCCCCCCCCTTTAATTAGACTTATCTTCCATCAATATTGTTTTTGTTTTTTATCTTTTCGGCAGATTCACAGTAAGCCAACGGAGAAAATACCCCTAACCTATACTCCAAACCATAGAGTTATTAAGAAAGAGTAGAGGGTCTATCAGTTCAAATGGTTTGGAGCAGGGCTGTCGGGTTTTTCAAGCTACTGCGCATACTGAAATAACCCAAGATGCATCGCTTTAGCGGATTTTTGAGCTACTGCACATGACAACTGGCACTGAGGTATCCCAAGATGCATCGCTTTAGCCTGTTTTTTTTGTGCGCTACTGCGCACATACATGGGCCGCTCTATTCTCTTTCCTAACTCTATGATGACCACAAAGAAAATCCTATTTAGAATTCTTATAGAACCGTCTTCATGTTGAGTTATTTAGCAATGTTAAACTGTAAAAAAATTAAGTGAAAATATTGCGCACTTGCCGCATCATAACTGCACATTCTACTATACGTATTTGTAGTTGTTGCTGTAAACACAAATATACAGAACAATGTTGTATTACGTAGTTTGCCCTAGCGAGCACGGCAGGACCTACTACGACAGTTTCCAGTTATCTTCCTTTGTATCAATCGGGAATTCCATACGAATCATGGCTGAGGCTCATTAGCTTCAAAATTTCAGAAAACTCTTAGGCATGTTAGAACACAGAACCATTTTTTTTTAACTTTGAATTTTTTGCTATACATTTTAGGTATTGAATATTATATACACACATGTACGGAAAATATTATGGCAATATTTGTGGGCGATATCGGAATACACACCAAAAACCACACACAAAGAACCACTTCCAATAAGATTCTATCAGACTTATCCTCTATCAATATTGTTTTTCTTCTCGCTTCGGCAGATTCACAATAAGCCAGTGGAGAAAATAGCCCAATCCTATACTTCCCAACTATGCTGGAAATACAAAAAACAAAGCCTCAAGTCTTTTCCCCTTGGTCGGACGGATTTATACGTTGGTCGAGTTCTTACGCTCGGTTGGAAAATGTTGATTTATTCGCTCGACTGGGATTAAGATTGAATTCGACTATCGGATTAAATGGGAGAAGGGGTTTTGTTGTTGTCACTGTTGTATAATGAGTCGGGTAAATATGCAACGTAAGACACTCAGAGCATTTGACTTTTATATGTTACATTGGTGCTCGACTGGACGCGTAACGCAATGCTTTATTTAATTGTGGAACTATAAAAATTAACTGGCATTAAGATTCAATTTGAATATTGGATGAAATGGGAGGCGTTTTGTTGTCAGTGTAAATGTTGTATAATGACTCGGATAAATATACAATATAAGATACTTTTAAAGCTTTGTATTTTATATTTGACAGTGCTTGTATTGACGCGTAACCCAATGTTTTGATTAATTGTGGATTAAAAAAATGACTGGGATTAAGATTGAATTTGACTATTTGATTAAATGGGAGAAGGGGTTTTGCTGTTGTCACTGTTGTATAATGAGTTGGGTAAATATACAATATAAGATACTTAGCGCATTTGACTTTTATATTTGACCTGTCTTCACTGGACGTGTAACGCAATGCTTTGCTTAATTGTGGAATTAGAAAAAGTAACTAGAATTAAGATTGAATTCTACTATTGGATTAAATGGAGGAAAGTTTTTTTTTTGTCACTGTTGTATAATGAGTAGGGTAAATATTCAATATAAGATACTTGCAGCGCATTTGACTTTTAAATTTGTCAATGTTTGTCTTGACGCGTAACGCATTGCTTTGTTTAATTGTGGAATAAGAAAAATTGACTAGAATTAAGATTGAATTTGAATGTTTTATTAAATGGGGGAAATGGTTTTGTTGCTGTCACTGTTGTATAATGAGTCGGGTAAATATACAATATAAGATACTTGCAGCGCATTTGACTTTTATATTTTACAGTGCTTGTCTTGCTGCGTAACGCATTGCTTTGCTTAATTGTGGAATTAGAAAAATTGACTGGGATTAAGATTGAATTTGAATGTTTTATTAAATGGGGGAAATGGTTTCGTTGCTGTCACTGTTGTATAATGAGTCGGGTAAATATACAATGTAATATACTTTTAGCGCATTTGAATGTTATATTTCTCAGTGGTAGACTGGACATGTAACGCGATGTTTTGTTTAATTGTGGAATAAAAAATTAATTGGCGCGGTTTTATTTGGTTTTAGAAATTAAAGATAATCAAGTTTATCGGGACACATTGTGTTGAATAGTGTTTACTCATCCATCTGAATGATAACAATTTGGCGGAAACGTCATTTTTTTTAAGCTGAAAGATAATAACATTTTAATGGAAAAATTAATTAATTTTAATTGTTACAATTTTTATTTCTGTAGCAGACATTTGTAAATGACTGCTCTATAGTTTTAAATTTTAGACTTAAGTAAAATTATAAAATTTAGTAAATTAAAAAAATGTGTTGCTGGAATGTCTGACTCAGTAACAGACAGTAAAACAGGCGGAATCCAAGCTGCATCCAGCTTAATGGAGAAACGAAACACAATTAGAAGTTTACTGCATAAATTTGACTTCCAGAAATGTGTACCTTTATTTCGTAAATGTGTACCTTGACTACACAAATTTGCAACTTAAAACTATTTAAATTTGTTAACTTGGAAAATTTGTAGCTTAACCATGGAAATTTGTAACCTAACTCCGTAAGTTTGCTTAACTCGGTAAATGTGTACCTTAACTCGGTAAATGTGTACCTTAACTCGGTAAATTTGTACCCTAGTTCGGCAAATTTGTACCTTAGCTCGGTAAATTTGCACCTTAACTCCGTAAATTTATAACTTTGCTCCATTAATTTGTAACTTCATACATTTGGTGTAGCAAGACTCCATATATTTAGTAAAAGTCTTATTGCATAATTTTTTTGAATCGTCACTTCGTAAATTTGGTCTAACGTTACCCTTTAAAGATGGAGTAACGTTTAGCCAAATGTTTACAGCGTATTGAATCAAACTGTATCCTAATCCTTTTCTACTGTTGTTTTACATGAAGGAAAGTTAATGTAAAAGGAGGTGCGAAAAAACAAAAGTATTAATTCTTATTTTGAAGATGGTCAAAGAAAATTATAAAAAAAAACTTATTTTTCATTGACTAATTCTGTATTTTACAAGAAAAAACTCAAATAAAATAAGGCAAAAATTAAATTTTATTACAAATAATTTTTATAATTTATTCGACGAATGGTGCTTTCTATGTGGTTCTGAACATAATGAATCATTAAATTTCGATCCATAAATAATTTTACAACATGTATTACTTTACAAGACAAAACATTGGGATGGAAATCAAATATTTATCATTATTAGCCCTAACAACGATTTGAATGAAATTTGTTACGTGACAAGGTTTGTGGTAAGTTAATACAAATAAACAAATACAGGATAAATTTAGATAATAGTTCAGAATAAATTATGCAGGAAAATTAAGTCACATGATTAACGAATTTCAAGTTGTTGTTTTTAAAAAGTTAACGTTTTTATTCGAAATTTAAATCGTAAAAAAAATTCACCATGCCGTTTTTCATGGGTGAATTTCTTCTGTTTATAGAAGAATTTGTTTTTACTATAATATCCTATTGAAAATCTTTCGCAACTTATACAATGACTTTTTCATTTTAGTTTAACAATTCAGTCTATGTCTATTTCTTTTCTGCAGTGGGTTTTGTGTTTAGAAGTCAAATAAAAGTGAAAGTTGTGACGAATTTAAGTATTTTGTAGAAGGATTCTTTCTGTGTTTTAAGGGCCAAGAAAAAAGTTGCTGGAAACGTGTATTTTATGAAATATTTTTTCTGTTCTCAATATGATATTTTGGATTGATCTTTTGGGACGAAAGCACTGTAAATAATGTATTGTTTCAAAGTGAGTTTTGGGAGCATTCGATGTAATTTTAAAAATGCCTAACACTCCATGCTAAAACAAATAGTAAAAAGGCAGAGGGAAATGCGCGATTGGTCTGTTAGTTGGAAACTCTTGTAAGGTATTATTTACATACAAAAGGATCTGAATACTATTTAATAAAACACACTCTTCATTCTGATAAAATTGCCAAACTTTCTCAAATAACATGCAAATTTGTTAGACCTTAAAGGAAATTAATGTTTTAAACATGTTTTCCTGATGGATTCACTAACAATTTATGGAACTCTTTACATGCGCGGAAGGATCTTCTCCATAGCATACTTCTATTTACCCAACTTAGGTTGACGAGGCGTGTAATGTTTTAAGTAGACGTTGGATACTCAGACTAACACTTAAAAATTCGATATTGTTCAACGGTAAACGATGAGATGAAATTCTTGTGTTGAGTGATTTATTAATATTTTTAGACTATTTTTTTTATTTGAAAGTTATTTAAAAGAAATGAAAGTGTGAACTGGAATGGTACAGATTTCATTGTGATCAACCGTCTGTATGTCTGTCCGGGCTTCTTTACATTATTTCTAATTGTAACATTTCCTTTTTTAAAAAATAAAAAAGGATTATACCTACATTTCAAAATTTATCTCTCAGTCTAGCTTTACTGATTAATAAAGTAACGGAAAATATGCAATTCTTTATTCTTAAAACTTTTTTTTTTGTTATGTTGATGTGTTAAAACATTTCTTTTAAATATTTAACCACTTTTAATAATCTTTTTAGGCTTGAAAAAAAAATTGTATTTTATATTTAAAAAAATATTGTAACCTGAAAACTTTTTCTGAATTGTTTATTTCCATATTTTTTTTCTTGTGATGCTTAATTACTAAAATGTAAGGTTTTCACACACATAAATTCTGGGAAATATCTATTTACCGCAAATGCATAAAGTTAATTTTGTTGAAAACTTGAATTTTTATAACCGAAGCCATATTTTGTTTCAAAATGTATACTTTTTTAATAATTTTGTTTCGGATAAACACTTTTTGTTTTAAGTTTAAATAGTTAATACTAGTAATATTGACACATGTAATAAAACGAAGTTTTAAAAAATTTCCAAAGGGGGATTTTTACGAGCACAAAAATACAAGAGTTAATAGTTTATTAATGTTTAAAAAAGTAATTTATCTAAGATATTGTTTATACAACAAAGTAAACAACATCGTATCTCCACTTTAATAAAGAACTTATAACCCGTGTACCTCATTATTCATAAACCACTAAATAAACAAACACATTTTCTCTATTGTTTGAAGTATGAAACCATTTTCTAGTGTAAGAAAATCAATCTAAATTCTTAAAAACCTATCGTTTAGGATTCCAAAATTAACGCAAGAAATGTTAAAGCACCATGGAAAAATTTATATATTTTTATTATTATTATATACTATCTGTATGGTCCTTATCTTGTTATGAATCCTTTAACTTTGTTAGGATTTTTTTTTTCTTTTTTTACGATTAACTCCTACCTACTAAAATTTGCAAAACAATCGAATTCATGTTGGTGAACAAACAATAACAAATTTAAACTTTTAAAGTAATATTTAAGGAATTTAGCGAATAAAAATAGAGATAAGAAAAGATGAATTCTAGAAAAATATAACATTTAGTATTTTTTGTTAACGGTTCTTCATACTGGATTTTCAAATTTTGCTATGGATGACGTCAAACCTCTGATTTGACCCTCGAAGAAATCACTTTATTAATTTTTAAAGTTTTACTTCAATGCTTAGACCCTGCTAAAAGCCCAAATTTGCGAAATATGAATTTTAAATATGAACATTTCAGTTACGATTTGATATTAAGTAGTTTATTGATTCTATTTTTCAACAGCATGATACGAATATCTGTTATTTATTAAATTATATGATATTTCTAAAGTAATTTATGCAGTTATTAGGATTGTGGTTTTTTTCACTCGTGCCTCTTGTGGCTAAGAAATATATTCTAGGTGACAAAAATGATTAGCTTAATGCAAGAACATGCTAAATGACATTTGAAAAAATGCAAATAAACATGTTATTCCCTCCTTCAGAGATAACAGGATATCTGATTTTCATAAACTTTAAGTGAAGTACATTTTTAGATTTTGAAAATGTACATTTTAACGTATTTAAGTGTAAATTAAAAACATTCAAGCTTATTTACTAGTTTTCACTGTTTTGTCCCTTAGCACGTTCTTCTACTAAGCTCTTCATATATTATTTTGTGAAATTTAAACTTAACCACAAAAAACGTTGATGTCGTAGTACCGCTAATTTTTTTTTATGAAATCAGAGAAAATTTGTCCATGTGCCTCAGAATAAAAGGCATGAACAAAAATGCCGTTTACATAAGATAATCTCTTTTCAGATTGTATTTAAAAGTGTAGCATCTAGGGTAGACTGACAAGTGAGTGAACAGGCTTAGTGAATGAACATTAGGGTGTATCGAAAAAACCAAGTTTTTGATATCAAATTTGTAATAGTGCGGAAAAGTTGCCTAATGTTATTGTTAGTATCTGTGCAAAATTTTATTGATCTGAGTTAATATCTTCAGTTGCCTCTCAGACCATTAATTATGCAAAATTAGCTAATTTCATTTTTTTTCTTAAAAATTATGAAATCGGAATCCTTAATTTTAATAGTGCGGAAAAGTTACCTTATATTATTGTTAGTATGCGTGCAAAATTTTGTTGATCTGAGTTAATATCTTTAGTTGCCTCTTGAGACCATTAATTATGCAAAATCCGCTAATTTTATCGTTTTTCAATATATTTTTTTAAAAAAATTAAGAAATTGAATTTTTAAATTTTACCAGTGCCGAATAATTGCCATAGTGCTCCTTAGAGCGTGTGCAATTTTTTATTGATGTTGATTAATTTCTTCAGTTGCATTTGGGGGCTGCATATCTGGCCAAATTAGCGAATTTTGAATAAATAATGGTCTCAGAGGCAACTGAAGAATCTAATCAACATCAATAAAAATTTGCACACGCTCTAAGGAGTAATATGGCAATAATTCGGCACTGGTAAGACTTAAAAATTCAATTTCTTAACTTTTAAAAAATACATATTGAAAAAACGATAAAATTAGCAAATTTGGCATAATTAATGGTCTCAAGAGGCAACTAAAGATATTAACTCAGATCAACAAAATTTTGCACGCATACTAACAATAATATAAGGTAACTTTTCCGCACTATTAAAATTAAAGATTCCGATTTCATAATTTTTAAGGAAAAAAATGAAATTAACTAATTTTGCATAATTAATGGTCTGAGAGGCAACTGAAGATATTAACTCAGATCAATAAAATTTTGCACAGATACTAACAATAACATTAGGCAACTTTTCCGCACTATTACAAATTTGATATCAAAAACTTGGTTTTTTCGATACACCCTAATGAACATTTGGTAAATATAGTTTTTTTAAAAAAATAAGGATTGAAAATCATTCCACTAGAGGGATTGGCAACTCTGACTTCCTCCCATATAGTAGAAAGCTATCTGACATATGGTTGGTTGTCCTGGTCATTATGCCTTGGAGTTTATTCACTGGCGAACGCAGTTCCTTAAACGTTCATTCACTGGTTACTCTACCCTACCAATATAATTTAAATAATATCAAAATTTTAAAACTAATAACCATTATTTTTGAAGTCTTTAAAAAAACGAAAATTTCATTTAAAATAGATAAGTGTTTTATTCGTTAACTTTAAATTAAATTATTTTGATTCAGTGTACAAAAAAATAAAACTAATTTTAGTTATTTCCATCAATATCAAATGCAACAATGCTGCTTAAAACTTCCAATCTACCTCCAGCATTTTGGAAGCATAATTGTCAATTAAAGTCAGTGAAGGAAGCTGAAATCTTTCAATTATAAAGTCGCCAAAGGGTGACACTCTTGAAGGAAAGGAATCTGATAGAAATCTTTGGCGAGAATTTGAATGAAGTTGTCTGGAAATCGCCAAGTTAATTTAATGCGCTCAAAATAACTATAGCACATTATCAATGAAATTGCAATAAATAAAACTTATTTAATGAAGGGTAGTCGAATGGTTCTGTCTCAAGCTTGCTAGTTTTACTATTTTTAGGAACATTTTTATCGGGAACTATATGATATATCATTATGATTTTTTTTTATAGTTTATTCCTTACATATAGCTCTGATTTAAATTGAGGATATTTCAAAATATCAAAAAATATAACTTTTTTGAGCGGAAATATTTAAAATTCTTCAATTTAAATCAAAAATATAATAGAGTTGAAATAATAAAACAATACATGTTTATCTTTTATGTTTCTTGAGAAAAATATTCCTTTCTGTTATCCTTATATCTCAGAAAACGCAAAAGAAAGGTATAGGTAAGAACTGACATACAGAGTTTCTGAAAAATGCTTATAAAAATATAACGACTTAACAGAAATCGATAATCTTTGTCCTAAATAAAGGCTAGATATGCACATAAAAAATAAAAGATAGACATAAGCTTTGATACCACATAACTTTTTTAAGTTTTACAATTGTTGAAGTTACCTTATAGGGGTATTTAATTGGCTTAAAATGTTTATTGATTTATTAAGTGGTATTTGAATGTAGTGTAGTTTTCATACCCTAGTTTTTTTTAAACCTATTGCTTCCAAAGTATTTCCAAAGCATTTCGTCGCTTAAGTTCCCACATCTATCTCACTTTGCACAACGGATCAGATTTACTGTACGGTAACCCTCGGCGAACTTTCCAAAATCGTTCCAAAAGTCCGTATTCTGGCGCCTTATAACGTCACGCTCTCCATACTGCTCTAATAAATAATGGTCAGATAAGGTTGCGGGAAAACGTCATCATTGCGAAGTCAACGAATTCGAATCATCAATCAAATAAGATAGGTTGAAGCAAAAAATTATGTATCGCCATCTCCGAAAAAATGCGCCAAGGGTTACCATACAGTTAGCGCCAAGGGTTACCATACAGTTAGCGCCAAGGGTTACCATACAGTTAGCGCCAAGGGTTACCATACAGTAAATAGTATCCGTTGTGCAAAGTGAGATAGCACATGTGGGAACTTAAGTGACAATTCATTTGGGCTTATTCAGTAAGCGATACTGGCTTCAATTGAGAAACCGGTTTGTACATCACATGTGAACGTTGATCACCTAAGACTCATTTCGACCTTCTTGAGAACTCGGCATTTAATGAGACAGTTTGAAACTTTTCTCTGAAATTTAAAACTGCTCTTGATACTGTAGCTTGTGGCATATTTCAATTACATTTGAGTTCGACGAAGGTAGAATCTGAATCGCGACTAAGGTTGATTTTGATTGGACTCGTTTGAGTTCGATATTAAAATTCTAAAACTAAAATGTAGCTTAGATATTTTGCAGAATTTAATTTGCAATGTAATTTTCAAATACTTTTATGGTATCAATAAGATCATTAAATGACAATGTATAACAATAATATTATTTAAAAATAATAATACACCCTTACAATAAATATCCTAGCGAAACAAATAATTCATGTTTTTTCTTCGTTATTAATAATTTATTAAGATATTTTGAATGTTTAAATTGACGAAAAAAACATAGCAAAAATCATCTTTTGTCATACGAAAAAAAATAATCTCGGCCTTATCTATTTCAGTGAAAGGGGCAAAATTATTTACAGAGTTTCAATTTTTATTTTTTTGAATACATATCTTGCTTTTTTTTCGTATTGGTTGCTGTAAACCCCCCTTAGTTTTACCTATAGTTATATTCTTCCTAAAAAGTTTAATTGTCAGCTTAGAGTTCAAAACATTTTATTTGTTTCTTAATTAATTTTTCTACCTAAAACTTTTTTTTAATTTATTCAATCATTCTGGCGTATTTAAAGTACACATAAATATGCTGAAATGCAATAAATGAATATGCAAATTAAAATATCTCTAGGATCTAAATATAGATGTAAATTATCGTGTACTCAAATGACTTATAAGTTAAAAGTGTAAAATCTATTTCAAAAACCTTAGTTGTAGTTCCTTTTAATAAAACAATGCTTCTACATACACTACCAGTCAGCATATAATAGCTAAAAACAATTATCGTTCACATGATTAAAATTCAAAATGAATATGTTATCTTTAAACAAATAAGAACAAACTGGTTATTACATAACACACATCAAATAATTACATAAACTTCAAACGCCAGAGAAAACTTCTCTTTTATAAGACTATCATCCCTGCCTTTGCATGTATCACCCTGGAGAAATCATTCGATAGGGAAAGTATGTTTGCCCTTAAAACGAAACTGCTTTAAAGTTTAAGTTTTAAAGTAATTATTTACCTTTGGGTCTAATCCCTTGTCGCTAATACTCTTAAACTTGAGAAGATGGTTGAAATAAATATTTTTAATGCATATTCATTTCCGTTTGATACGTGCGTTTTGAATATTTTGATGATGTGTTTTGAGAAATATTTTATGTGTTTCTTTACCAATAACTCGTGTAAGATATGTGTTTGTGGTAAATATGTTTTTGAATCAATATAAATAATGCACAATAGTTTTGAGAAATATATATTAATCTCCATTATGGTGTAACTAAGTTATGTTGTAAATTTTCTCTCAAGTTAGTTTTGGGGGCATGGTTGACCATCCGGTTCGGCACTTGCCTAGCATGCGAACGGTTCAAGGTCCGGGCATCGCCAAAATAACTGACTACCTTATAAACGGCCAACACATAATACCCCGTGTGGCGGGAGTGCACGGTAAATATCCTTCTAAATCCTAACGCTGCGTACGAAGTCGCCCTTTACGGTTGTGTTGGGTGCCTACTCGTCACTTGACTAAGGTTCTAAAACATGACGCCCGTTGCCAATAGCCCTCGTGTAGCTCTAGTGTGACGATAATTCACCCTAAACTATGGTGTTACTAAGTTATGTTGCAAATTTTCTCTTAAATTAATATAGTTTACATACAATAAAACTTTTAAAATATTACATTCTTTCTTCAAATTATGTATATTTAACTTAAAAGTTATTGAGGCTGTAGGGCACTGTCGGTAAGGTGTTTTCTTTGCATGCGGAAGATCTCAAGTTCGTACCCGGACATCGCAAAATAACTGCCTACCTGTAAAGGGTATTTGCACCCAAAGAAATACGACAAATGCCTCGTGTAAAGGAAGTACACGTAGGGTAGACTGACCAGTGAATGAACAGGCTCCAGTAAATGAACATTTAGTAAATATAATTAAAAAAATACGAAATGAAAATCATTCCACTGGATGGATTTGCAACACTGACTTCCCCCCATGTAGTAGGAAGTTATTTGACAAAGGTTGGTTGTGTCCTGGTCATTATATCCTATTGTTCATTCACTGGCGAACGTGACGTCTTAAACGTTCATTCACTGGTTAGTCCACCCTACTACTATATGATTTAAATTCCCGACGCCCGGCCGCGTACGATGGCGGTCTTAACTTAACGGCGCCTACTCCTGTGTCGACTCGTCACTTGACTGTGATTCTAAATTCCGTCACCAAGAACCTTTTGTAAAGCAATACTTCAACAGAATCCAACCATGAGACTAAGTATATTCGAACCCAAGGTCGCCAGAACTTGTTTACTTTAAAGACCACAATGTTTCTTAACAACAATTCTTTGTAACAAACAATTGTAATTAACTTGCCTGGTTTGTTAGAAATTGAATTATTTGTTTCTCCGTTGGCTGAGAAGATACACAAAGTAACTATTGTATCAAAAAATCGTCTGATGGTGGTAACATGCGATTCAAGATAATTCCAATTATATTTTGTTATTGTTAGCTTCAAGTACTTATATTAGAAGTAATGCGATGGGGGTAGAAAATCCAAATTGGAATTTTTTGATTTCTAAACGTTTTGGAGTGTGATGACTTTCTGATTATAAAAGTGTTGACTGTTTGTCTGAAACCACCCTACAACTAAAATAGTTACGAAATTCAATTTTAGTGCATGAGTTTCATAAGTTCCCAATACTTAATTAGGGTAAAAAATATTTTAGAAAAAAAAATCGCTTATGCTCAAAGTGTACTTGCCATGTTTTTTTTTTTAATAATAAATGTAGATAACTTACATGTCTCTATAATCACACTTTTTTTTTAAAATTGCTTCGAATAGATATTGTACAATTATTTATTCAAATTTTTAAAAAATCGAACCAATTTCAAAAAGTGAGACAGTCGGGACCTGTAAGTAAGCTACATTTATCACACAAAAAATCCATTTATTAAAATATTCAATGGAACCGGAGAAATGTGGCTGAGAAAATATTTTCTTTTCTTCATTGGATTGGACACTGATGCACTTTGGTTTGGAGATCCGTGATCCAACACGCTCATTCCACCTTAAGCTGAAATACTTAAATATACAATAAAGCTACATTTAGGTGTGAATATTAATATAAAAAACAATTAGCAAAATCACAAAAAGCAAAGTCAAATAAAGACGTGAATATTTTTGAAAACAAATTATAACATTTATATCCATATTTTACCATTATTATACATATACCACCAAACAAAATATAACTCCACTCTCTCTATAAAAAATTAATGCCCTCTATGAGCCGTAACACGAGTATAGATAATTAAAATAATGGTCGTTCTTGTCTTTTCTAATAAGAAATGCTCTTCTCGTAACCTGTGTTTTATTCGCTCGCGGTCGTTATGAGATATTAGATTTATTGCCGCAGCTGATATTGATAGTGGAATGCTAAAGAAAAAATTGATTGTTTTCTGTTTGGTTACTTCTTTCGAGGAAGATTGTTAACCCCTTTAGAACCGAGCAAAATCCTACGCGTATATTTTTAATATAACATACTTTTAAGACAAATATATGCAAAAAATAATGTTTTTCAAAGAAATTAATTATTTTTAAATAGTTACTTAGAGACACGCCTTAACTCTAAAAATACACTTTTTTGTGATATAAATGCGACAAAAAAAAGCCGTTTCATTTATTTGTAGTTAACAGATTATTTAGGCGTTGTTTTTAATGCAAAATGGATTTAAAATTAACTGCTAAAATAACTTTTTGAAAAGTTTGAAAAATAAATTAAAATAATTTACGATCTCTAACATCGTATTGGCCCTCGTTCAACTCAACTTTTTTATAGATATATATGACTGATATTTGTAATCAAAAGCATTTAACTGATATTTGGATCCTCTTCTATCGGACCAGGTCAATTTTGAAACTATTTAACGTGTTAGTTGTTTGTGGGGAGGTTTTAGAAAGTGTCCCCAAAGAGGGACACCAGGTCGCAAGAGGTTAAAGGAATAATATTGTAATATCTGTGGAATAGAGTATAAATAAGTTAGAAGTAAATTCAAAATTCTATTTGATTAATATCGGAACATAATATATATATGAGTAAGGTCAGAACTCAATTTAAATATTGTTATTGTTCAGTTTGAATAATTGTGTTACTGCTTTATACTGTGGAAATGATGTAGATACTATTGCTCGTTGTGAATAATTAATGTTTTTATTACCATGCGTGAGTGAATAATGATAATGATACTACACCGTGAGAATGAATAATGTTGCCATTATGTTGGAATTAATAAATGCACTACTATGTGTGAATGAATAATGTTGCTACTATGAGCGAATGAATAGTGGTACTACTATGTGCGAATGAATAGTGATACTACTATGTAAAATAATAATGATACGGCCCAGTAGGTATTACTATATTAATATACTATAACGCAAGTGAAGATAACTCCAATAATGGTCGTTCTTGTCTTTTCTAATGAGAAATACTCTTCTCGTTACCTGAGTTTTATTCGCTCGCGGTCGTTATGAGATATTAGATTTATTGCCGCAGCTGATATTGATAGTGGAAGGTTAAAGAAAAAATATATTGTTTTCTGTTTGATTTTGTTATTTATTGTAAGGGTTTTAAGGAAATAATATTGAAATATATGAGTAATTAGAGTGGCAACAAATTAGGAAAAAAATTAGAATTATTTGATTGATGTCAGAATTAGTTGAGTAATGCCATAACACAATTAGATTATGTGCTCATTTTTCAAGGAGAAAAATATGTTACTGCTTTATACTGTGAAAATAATGTAGATACCTAATGAGGATAATGTTGCAACTATATGTAAATGAAAAATTTTGCTAAAATGCATGAATGAATTATGTTAATGGTACTATTCGTGTGAATGAATAATGACACCACTGTATACGAAAGAATAACAATACCACTATTTGTGAATGGATAATGGTGCTACAATAATGGTACTACTAAATGGGAATAATGACACTACCCAGTAGGTATATTATTTTGTTATATAACTATAACACCGATCAGAGATAATTCCTATAACTGTAGTTCTGGCTGTCTTTCCTAGTTAGAACTGCTCGTCCCGTTGCCGCAGCTTTTTGATAGTGGAATGCTAAAGACAAAATATATTATTCAGTGAATAATGGTGCTACTATGTGCGAATGAATAATGGTACCATGTGTGGATAAATAATGTTGCTCTAATCTGGAATGTATAATGGTAATACTCTGTGTAAATGAAAAATGGTGCTACTATGTGCGAATGAATACTGGTGCTACTATGTGCGAATGAATACTGGTGCTACTTTTTGTGCATGAATAATGGTACTACTATGCGGATGAATAATGGTACTACTATGCGGATGAATAATGGTACTAAGCAGTTGGAAAACTGCCACTACCCTGTAGGTGCATTACTATGCTATATTACTATAGCAAAAGTAGAAATAACTCCAATAATGGATGGCCTTTCTTAAAAAGAATCCCTCGTCTCGTAACCTGTGTTTTATTCGATCCCGGTCGTTATGAGAAATTAGATTTAATGCCGCATCTGATATCTATAGCGGAACGCAAAAGAAAAATATTGTTCTCTGTTTGGTTTAGTTTGCATGAGGTTTTTAGAGAAATAGTATTGAAATTTCTCAGGAATAAAGTTGCAACGAGTTAAGAGTAAATTCAAAATTATATTTAAATGTCCGAACTCAATTACATTGTTATTTTCCAGTTTGAATAAATATAAATTAATAATTTAGCTACTGAGTGAAAATGCTACTGCTATTTGTGAATGAAAAAGTACTATTGTATGCAAATTAATAATTGTACTGCTATATGTCAATGAATAATAGAACTAATATGTGTGAATGAATAGTGGTACTACTGGGTGGTAACAATGGTACTGCTCGTCCCTCTTAGAAGATGAGTCAACCTCTATCAGCCCAAGAGTCAATTCTCGGAAATCTGGCATGACAATGCGAGCTACATCATTACCGCTGTGTGGAGCAGTATCACTATTCCCACTACAAAATGACAAACTAATTTGAGTTTTGACATTAATCAAATATAACATCAAATTTACTCCTAACTCGCTGCGACTTTATTCATGAAAGATTTCAATATTATTTCTCTAAAAAACCACTACCACTAAGCCATTGGACCTCTTGTTGCCATTCTGATCATAAAAATTTCTTTTTAAATTGGACCAAAATAAGAACATTATACATATATAATATTTGTTTTCTTCCAATTCCTTCTTTTTGACATGCATACAAGTACTTTTTGGTTTATAGCTATTTTTCTTTAACTTCATGATCACACTTATAATTTCTTTTGCTTCTTCGTTGAAAGAATGGTAGTTTGTTATTTAGTTTGATTTCCACTGCGTTCTTTTTCGGTTGATTAATTGCAAAATCAAATGAACCATCTAAGTGGCGAACAAATCTAGCCATGAACACTTATTTAACTTTATCTCAACAAAAAACCGACACTACAGAACCATCTAACTTAAGTCAATCCCAACTACTAAAAGAAACACATCAAAATGCACTCAAGTATTCAATTCCAATTATTTTAAAAGAAACATTAGTTACAGCATCCACCAACTACGATCAATCACCGTACTCCTAATCCACCCCATTGGAGAACCAAAAATAAAAACACCAATCATGTTTGAGCATCAATTAGTACGTTCATCGCTCAGCCAGTAACAAGGCCGGTAATGAAATCAGTGAATCCTAATCTCTAAATGTTGGAAGAATCTAATGATTCGGTTAGGATTGGTTTTTTTATGTATCAGAAGGTATATTATTCAGTTGATATTGTCAAGTCTGTAAGGAGTCTCGATTTTTGGTTCTTAGGATAATTGAAGTTTTTTTTTCGAGTGAAAGGATTTGTTATATTTTTCTTGGAAATTGAATGGTTTTAGTGTCTTGATTCTGTAATGGAATTATCTGTTCTCGTTTGGAAGAAAAATAGTTTTTGGGTTAAGATATTTCCCGAATTTCGCGGAGTTTTTTTCATGTAAATACTCTTACTAGTACTTTTATTTAAAAAAAAAACTATAATACATAACTTATTAGATATGATTCTGTAAGAGATGTTACATATGTTACAATAAGTTACATATGTTACCGTTAAAGCTCGAAATCCGCTAGAACTAGAATTAATTTTTGAAAACCAGTTTTAACTGATGCCATTATATAAAACTAGTTTCCACTTGGTAACACCAGTTATTGCCAGTTAATACTAGGTTTGACGAAATAGATTGGTTTAATCTAGTTTTAACTAGCAATTTATATTAGATAAATAGCACGATTTACGATAATAGGTTTGGAATAGTTTAGTTAATTATTGGGCTGAAATGCAATGAAAGCGTTTGTATATTGGAAGACACTTCATTAAGAACCGTACATCGATTTTTTTTAATGACTCCATTGTCGTAATAAGATTATAAAATTAAAGTTCATAATAAATAAAAGTCAAGCATTTGCTGTTAATTCTTGTTTTATCTAAAACATGTTAGATAATTATAGTTTTGGCTAATTACAACTAGTTTTAACCAAATCAGTTGGTCAACTTCAGTTCAAACTAGTTCTCACTAGTTAATTCTAATTTTAGCTGAATCTGGATTATAAAGATAACATATACATCAAGATTAAGTAAAACCTTTTTATTTAAAATGAATTCCTTGACACGTACCACCAATATCTTACACACACTATACATTTCACCTTTTAAAATAAACCTAATCTATAACATGCAAATATCTTCTATCGAGCGTAGAATGATGAGTCAGCAGAAATCCAAAAAAAAATTTAAACAAATACAAACCGAGAGGTATGAAATAAAATCGAAAGGAAAAACAAGCTGTGTAGAAAAAATATTCTTTTGAAATTGTGGAATAAATAAAACAGGTGTCGGATTTTTGGTGGAGGATAAAATTCGGAATGCAGAGCGTGAGAATTGTCTGACACTTATTACAGCTTCCTCATACGGATCAGTTGGAGTAGAATAATAAAGGCTCCTTTACCATAGCAGTTTTTTTGTATTGTAGTTGTTTTGACATTTAACTTAAGACCTGAGCAAATTCCTACTAGCAAAGTCTTAATCTAAACATACTCTTTTCATACAAATATATGCTAAAAAGTGTGTGTAATTTTTTTTTAATTTTTTTTTTTTTGAAAAATTATGTTTATAGTTACTTATTAACACACCTTAAACTCTAAAAATACAATTTTTTGTGTGTTATAAATGCAACAAAAACGGCCGTATCACTTATTTGTAGATAACAGGTTATTTTATCATTGTTTTTAATGCAAATGCCTTGAAAATTAACTTCTAAAAGAACTTAACTAAAAATAATTCAAACTTTTCATAAATTTTTAAGAACTCTAATATCGTATTGACCCTCGTTCAACTTCATAAGTAAATTGTAAGGAAAGTATTGTGATATGGTCGTAATCCTATTTTGCGTTTTCAACAATATAAGGAAGAGCTGAATCTAAAAAAAGTGTCTTCTGAGCATTGGTCGGTCTGTATGATAATATAACTTGAACTGAAAGCCATGCGGATTTTGAATTTAGTTCACGAGTTCCTAGTACATTGAGCTTGCGAAAAGGGTAGCTGCCGTAGAACTAAATAGTGTAAGTTATTTTTAAAAGGGTATGTCAATTATTTTAACGACATTGATTATTTAAGTGTTAATTTAAGGTAGTGTAGTGTTACACACTCCTCTTTTTAAACGCACTGATGCTGTTCTTGTTTATTCAAAAAAAAAGTTCTGGGACGTTTCCATGGGCATATAGTAAGTTTGTTATCAATATATCATATCAGTGTTCAAGGCTACCCTAGTTTGAGTTATATTGATTGACAATCAAGACTAGGAAAATTTTTGGCAAATATTTACAACACTTAAAATCTCAAATCAAGTTACCATGTTAATTCGTAATCATATTGGTTATAATATCTTATACAAATATAAAAGCTATTTTTTATAAACTTTCACTCAATTTTAAAAGTAGGTAGGTTTTTATAGTTTGCCATTTAAACTCCCAAATGTTCTAAGAATATTGGGAACATAATGGTCCTAAATGCTGAATTTTCCGAGTTCTAGGGTTGACGATTATGTACATTTGTTTGCAATACATAAATCGCTTAATTTGCAGTTGTATTTGATATAATCTACTCGGAGAATTTTTAGAATTTGTTTGAAAAGTCAAAAGAAGGACTTAGGGTAGACTCACCAGTGAATGAACAGGTCCCAGTAAATGAACAGTTAGTAAATACATTTAAAAAGTAAGGATTAAAAATCTTTCCACTGGATGGATTGGCAACACTGACTTCCTCTCATCTAGTAGGAAGCTATGTGACATCTGATTGGTTGACCTGATCATTAATTTAAATCCAACATGTTTATTGACTGGACATTTTTGTGTTCATTCACTGGTAAAAGTACTGTTCATTCATTTGGCCTTTGTACCACTTTTTATTTGGACCCCCAAAAGACCCAAAACAATGCAATATAAATTCACCTTTTTTTGTAGAATTTACATATGATGACAGATGTGTTCACATTGTCATAAACCCACAAGCTATATTTTCTTAAAATGTATGAATTTTCTTAAAACAAATTGCGCTTAAGTTTTCATTCACTGGTTAGTTTAACCTATATGGTGAATTAAGGAAAAACTTGAAAGAGTTTTATGCTATATAACTGAAGAAATAGTGGTTTTATCTTTTCATCTGAACCAAATAAAAATACTTTTCTGCTACTTATTTATCATCCAAACTCTCAATCGATGATGAATACGATGGAAATATCGTAATCGATGGTCATCCGCTGTTGAATTCTTCTTCGGATAAAAAAAAATCCATTCCTCTATAGCACATGTCACGATAATCCCCGGAGATGAATAGGGAATTTCAGGGATTTTTGCATATTTTTTCCCTAAAATGATAGGAAAGGAAATGGATTGATTCACGGCGTTTGTTTTGGAAAAAAATAGATAGGTGATTTTTCAAGTGTGATATGTGAGGAAGGTTGTTTGGCTGGATGGTGTTGATGTGTTTTGATGACGTGTCTTGAATTTGTAGGGGATTTTTCGAGGTTTTTTTGGGGGTTTATATTTTACAAATTCAGTCAGAAAATATCAGAAGATTTTACTTATTTTAATTAGTAAATTCATAATTTTTTCGCAGGTACCTGAAATAGTATTTAGTGGTTGTTCGGTAAAAAAAAGTAAATATGTGCTTATACAAAAGTTATGATGGTCATACATTGATTTTTTTTCATAAATTTACTTACACACTATCCCTGTAGCATGGGGGCTGGGGATCTGTCATTTAGGCAAACGCCTAGCAAGCGGATGATCCGAGTTTCGGGTCCGGGCATCGCCAAAATAAATGCCGACCTATAAACGGCCCGTGCAGCGAAAATGTCCGACAAATAATACCCCGAGTGGAGGGAGTTCACGTTAAATATAAGGTCCCAACGCTGCATACGATGACGCCCTTAACTGTTGCATTTGGTGCCTATTAAGGTGTAGGCTCGTCACTTGACTGTGGTTTTAAAATACGACACCCGTCTCCAATAGCCCTCGTGCAGCTCTAGTGCGACGATAATTCAAACCTAACCTAATAAATTCAGTCAGAAAATATCAACGATGTCAATTATGTTAATTAATAAAGTCATAACTTTTCCGCAGGTACCTGAAATAGTATATAGTGGCCGGTAAAAAAAAAGTAAATAAATGTTAATACAAAAATTATGATGGTCAAACATTTGATAGATATATTGATTTTTTATAAATTTACTTACAAATTATTTCTGTAGAATGTTTCAAAAACCCGTTTGTTTTAAACTAATAAGTTGGACTTTAATAAGTTAACGTGGCTGGAACTCGTTGGTTATATTTTTTGACGGTTTTCCGGTTTATTTATAACAAATATATGGGGGGAAAAGTTGATTTAAATTGGTCTAAGTTAATCTGATAAGTTCTCAACTGTTTTGACGGGTTCCTGAAATTAAATATTGTAGCTGCTGAATAAAAAAGTTATTGTGACGCGCCTTAAACTATATGATTTTTAACATATTTTAAACTTTTATTATACACAATTTGTTTGTAATTTAAAGAAAAATTTAATATAAACCTATTTAAGATATTGATAATAGCATACGAACACAAGACAAGAATATTGTTTGAGTTGCCCTTTTAAGGTTATGATAGCCTTAAAAGCCTTCGAAAAGTAGATTACCAATAAACCTAGCTCACTTCTGAAAACGGATGTCAGTAAAAACCGCACTTTTACAACGCTATTCGGTGAATGTTTTGGGAAAAAAACTTTGTCTGGAAATTAATAAATTATTTTGTTTTTAGTTGAAATATTCAGTTATTTTAGTTTGTATATTTTAAGAATATAATGGAATATTGTTAAATATTTACCAAAATTTTCAGAACAGTCCTAATACCATCCTTCTCTGCTAAAATGGTAAATTTATACTGTCAATGCTTGAGTTTAAAGACAATGCTATTGCATACACTGTAAAAAATTTGGCTTGAATTTACTAACGATTACTTAGTAACTTAACAAGTTTTCACCATTTACTAGAAAATCATCTGTAACCTAAAGAAACTACTGTAGCAATACTAAGTAAATTGTTGTAACGCTTACAGCGCCACCTGGCTATCTTTTTGAGAGATGCGTAGTTTCCCTTATTGCATTGTTTTGTTTCTCGAAATTTGTTCGATCGGCAATCGGATTTAGCAAAAACTAACCGGTGATCGCGTCCGTAAATTGAAAGTGTACGAGACTAAGAGATAAAAGTCTGATTCGATATCGGTCAAAGGTGAAAATTCAATCAATGTGTTTTTCATCGAAAAATTATAACGAATCAATATCGCAACGATGAGAAACCGAAAAACGTGTTTTTTTTTTATTTTAGTACATACATACAAATTGCGTTAAATTATTTCTAAAACTTCATATCCGAAAGCTTTATATCGATCAAGATTTTAACCTCATTATTTACACGCAAAGGATCTGCATGTCCCGATGACCGCGTGGACAAGCGCGCTACTTCTCGTTGAAAGACGAGCTAATCTTGAGGTTGTGAGTTCGAATCCTGCGACCTGCTCCGGAAAAGGCGAAATAATTCTTCACTAAAAGAAAATTAGTGGCGCCCTCTTGTTTAACATTTTTGAAACTGCTAGTTACTAACTTTTTCCTAGTAAAGATACTACATAAGTGGATGTATTGATTACTAGAATATATCTTGTAACGTTTACTGAAGTTTTTATAGTATGCTTGCAATTTAAATGATTGTATTGGATACTAAGCTTTAATAAGTAATATATACACATATTTCTTATGTAACATTACTAAAAAAACTTATGGAAGCTGAGTTTCCTAGAGAATTCTTAGTAACCTTACAGATTTTTTTTTAGAGTGTATACCAAAAGAGACTTTTATATAAACACCAAACGCCTTATACAATTATCAACAAAATAACTTAAGTTAAACATTCAAAATCTGACTGAACCAAACACACTCTCTCGGCAAATTGAGAGTTTAGCCGTGAAAGGAAACCTCTAATTTTGTAAACAAGTGGTCTGTCTGTGGTTGGACTAATTTAATAAGTTAACATTAATTCTCCGCTTGAAATTGTATTATGTATAGTGATTGTGGAGCTTTTGGATTGTACACAAACTCTGGACACGTGTTGAACCATTCGCCTTTGAAGTTTATAATTGAATGTTGAAGTTGTGCATTTGAATTAACAAATTTGCATAACAGTGACCTTGTTGAGATTTTAAAAGATAAATTATGTATATTTTAAATAGGTTAATTTTCAAGAATTCAAAATAAGATGTTTTACCATATGCTGCTAATTAGTTGTGTACATATTGTATATGGTGGTATTTAATTTAGTAAGCCTTGAGATAGTGGAGTGGGGAAAAGATATTTCAATAATTTAAAATTTCAGATACGTTTCACGTTCAGATACGTCGGGTCACGTTTTCAATTTTTGCATATTTCTTTGAGGTATAAAGTTTTATAAATATATCTTAATAAAATGTTTCGTATTGTCTCTTATTTGTTATTTTCTATCCTTGCTATTAAGGCACGAGATTTGTCTATAGTACTTAACTTATTTCGATATTTTTTCATTCATGCAAGAGACTAAAACCCCCACTTATGTTATTATTATTTTTTTTTTAAAAACCTTACTGTGATGTCCGACTGGTCATGGAAACTCGTAGACCAAATTGTAGGCTTGTATCTCTTCTAGCTTGAGTTGTAAAATGATTTAAGACTGACCAACGTTAAAAAGCAACTTTTTTGGATTAAGTATACAAAAGATGTAGATTGTAGAAACCATTCACTTCGCATTTTTTTACCCCGACATAACACTTTCTACATCTTATATTTTATATTTAATACTTTAAAGTAAAAATTCAATTACATCTAAAGTTTTGTAAAGATTTGCTGGAGAAACATATAAAAAAATCCTTAGAAAATGTAAATCACTTCAGCAGCTCCATCCCTACCAGTAACGATCATTAAACTTTTACAATGTTTAATACTTTGCTCAAATTTTTTACAGATATTTTAAAAAACCAACATCAACGTTTAAAATTTAATAAATCCATAAGGTACAATTCTTTTCCTTCAACTTTATCTTAATTTAATATTCGACACAAAAACTATAAACCAAAGATACCACTGTTGAGATATAAAAATATTTAATATTCTACCTACGTCACCAGCAAAGATCCCTTGAAATTCATATTTTATTCACCATTTTGGCCACCTTTTTGCTGGATTTCTAACTTGGAGGTTACAATGAAATGAAGATACTTCCAATGAATATGAGGTTTTCCCAGTATCGCCAAAGATTGCTTCTAGAGTGTGCCCAAACTGTACTCATAACTAACTTTTTGGCGTTGGTTTTGGATTTGGTTTGAATTATCGTCGCACTAGAGCTACACGGGGGCTATTGGCGACGGGCGTCGTACTTTAGAACCACAGTCAGGTGACGAGCCAACACCTGAATAGGCACCCAACGCAACCGTGAAGGGCGACATCGTAAGCAGCGTTAGGACTTTGAAGGATATTTAACGTGCACTCCCTTACACGGGGTATTATTCGTCGGACATTTTTGGCTGCACGGCCGTTTATAGGTCGGCAGCTATTTTGGCGATGCCCGGACCCGAACCTGGGACCTTCCGCATGCTAAGCGAGTGCTTAACCGACTGGGATCCCCAGCCCTCTTTTTTGGCGTTGGAAAATGTTGGAATGTGTTAAAATTCATAAATGACAAATTCATATCGTATCTATGAATGGAAACTTAGGAAACGTTTAGACGTTGTACTACCGGTTTGCTTATGTATATATTTTTTCCTATTTTGATTATATATTCTTGGAGAACAATTATTCCGAATGTCGCGGTTCTAAAACTGTTGGGGTCATTCTTTATTCGCCACCATCAGCCACAACTGTCGAACGATTGCATCTGATACTATTGCAATTAGAAACACGGACATTCTTTTGCGGACACCCTTGTATATTTATTTTGTGTTCTGGGCGCACCTTATATATTTGGCGACATATAGACGCATTCTCTTTTTTTTCTCGCCAAGTACATCTCCATTCTTTTTAACCTCTATTGTTTCTACCCATATCGATTTGTATTATGAAGGAAAGTGAGTACCGAACTTTTTACAAAAATAAATTTATGGAAGCCAACCTAATTTGCATTTTATGGGACGGTTTCCTACTCCATATTCTTAAAGATTTAATAAAATATTCGTTTAAATAAAAAATATGTCTCTGATCCCTGAAAGGTATATTTGTATATATTTTCATATTTGTTTTCTTCGGTATTGAATTGGATTTTTATATCCTTTGAGAAACGGTTCGTTTGTTTTTTGAAAAAATTTGGTTCAACCATTTTTGTTTGGTGTTGACTGAAAAAGAGTTTCTGTTTGTTTAAAGTAAGTTATACTTACTTTGAAAACCTCATTTTAAAAGTAAACAAAACAAGTTAACCTGGTTAAATTTTATAAAAAAACATAACAAAAACATAATTTAAACTTTGCTTAAGCATTAACTCCATAAATATTTATTAGATTTAAAATATATTTAAATATACATTAATATATTCTTTTTAATACGTTTAATTTCTATTGAAATACTACTTCCCAACTTATGAAATAATATTCCGTATTCTATTTATTGTATAGTATTGCAGTAGTTGTTTCTTCAAATAAAATTCAGTTGACATGATCTATATATGTTATAGTGATCAATTATTTATTTCCAACACTATTCCTCTTTGACAAAAATATGCATATATCGGTATTGTGGAATTAGATGCGACGCGTCCAAATAGGGGTTATCACCTTTTTTTTTGCATTTGGCAATAAGAAGACTCTTCCAAACATGTATTTCAAAAAATAGCAAAGAAATGTTTCTTAAAAATTGAATATTGTTTACTCGTACTATAAGTTCCACCCAGCGTTAAAGGAAGAAGCCCAAGTTTTTTAGTGTTATAAACTCAAAACTAATACAGGGTGGCCCAAAAGAAGCCTAACAATTAATGTTGTGTCATTTTGGTAAGAACTTTGGGTTATTTAGAGCAGATATTTGACATAGTCGTGCTTAGTTTTGTTTGTTTTCTATAATTAAGTCGTACTACAGCGTATCTTAGCAATTCGTGTAGAAAATCGTGGACTTCGATTGGTTTAGTTTCTAGATATCTTCGGTTTATTAGACCTTACCGATCAGGCTATGCACCAGGCCAGTATGCATCGATGTCGAAGGAAGACAATTTGAGCACCTTCGGAATTAAGAATGTAAATATATGTATGTAAATAAAGCTGTCGCTTTTGACTATGGTTCTTAATTACGATGCATGTCGCCATTAACTTCTCCTGTAGCTCTATTACTACGATAATTCAAACAAACTACACTTAACCTGTATTAAAATAATGTTTCTGTATAAATAACTGTATACCTAACTGTGACACTACTTTTGGGCCACCCTGTATAAGTTAGATAAAAATATCTATTCATGCGGACCTCAGACAAAATAGTTAATTTATTAATATATTTTAGTGGATACATTTGAGCAAGCTAAGGCGCCAAATGTGGCATCCTTTCATTTTGCCACTTTTATAAAGATATAGGTTAGAGACAAAATATTTAAAAAAAACAGTATTCTACTTATCAAAAACTAATATACACAAAAACATCTTTTAAAAAACGTCCACTATTCAACTTCATAACACTAGCATTAATTTGCACCTACTTAAAAACCCCTTTACCCTCATTTAGGGCGGGACATTTATTTAATAATGACCAACATATTAAACTTATCAACCAATAAGCAACCTGATAATACTGAACATCTAAAGCAATCACGGGGAATTAATTTAAAACCAAAATTAATGGATGCAATTTAGTATCAATAAAGGTAATTTGGGTGTGTTAAAGGTACTTCAAGCTCGTTCAAGTATAAACAACTTGATGTTTTAATTTTGAATATGAGATCATCACATTGATGTTACATTATCGGAAAATTGTTAAAGTTATTATAAGTAGATTATGGGTATTATGTCTGTATATAAATAGCACTTAAGTGGTGGTATATTAGATATTTACTTTAATTAAATACAACTTATGTTTGTAAATAGTCTTATGATATGCATCATTATATTGCATTTTGAGGTGTATATTTGAAGAGTTAGGGGTAGTTATGAAATAATTGACCTTAATTTAGACCTTTATAAATGCCGCCTACTACAATTCGGTTTTCATGATTATTCAATTTTTTTAATTGAATAGACCATGATTTAAAAATCTGCAACTTTTAATTCTGCTGTTTCAATTTTCACTTTCTATCAGTTATTATTTTGACTTATAAATAAACTGCTTAAATTTTTACTTAAAAAAAATAGTATTTTTGGTGTTTTTGAAGAACAAATTTTATTGTTAACGTGAAAACAATATTAAATTTTTTTTTATTGAGGAGACCATGAGGGAAAAAATCTGAAATTTTCAATTCTGCTGTTTCAATTTTCACTTTCTTTCAGTTATTATTTTGACTTATAAATAAATTGCCTGACTTTTACTTCCCAAAAAAATCGCTTTGTTTGGTGTTTTTGAAGGGCAACTTGTATCGGTACTGGTCAACTTTTATCGTTAACGTGAAAACAATATTTAGTTTCTAAATAAATGTGTTTTTCTTCAACTTTTTTTTATTTAAGAGCGATTGCCAGTCTTATTGGGCTAATGCATAAGTTTCGGAAACTTCCGTAGAAGTAATTCTTTGCCATATTAGCCCTTTTTCACCTGGTATGGGAATCAACATTATATCGAAATGAAACAAATTTGAGACGAAAATGTTATCGGGTATTTTATGTATATATTTTTGAATTTTTAGAATGCCCAGCAGATAGCGACGCTATTTTAAAACTTCATGAATTATAATTAAATTATCGAGTGTCATTTTCTTTTCAATTTTGTTTTTAATTGATTTTATGATGATTCCCATACCTGGTGAAAATGGGATAACATGACAAAAACATTATTTTGCAAAAGTTGTGATTTTAAAACTAACGCATTAGATATATGGGATTGAATGTTCCTTTTAAATATCCTTAGATAAATTCAATTTGTTAACCAACAAGAATATTATATATTAACTTTTACTTTGTACAAGATAGCTAAGGTGTGCAGTACATAACTAAAATTTAAAATGGCAAACTGTAGTTTTAATTTAAATGTAAAGTACTATAATCCTAAAAAATGACAATCTCTTAATGTTAGTACACTCCGTGCGAACCTGTAACTTGGGTAAAAACAAAGACTAAAAAGGCAGAGGGAAAAGCACGGTTGGTCCTTTAGTTGGAAGCTCTTGTAAGGTAATATTTACATACAAAATGATCTGAATGCAATTTAACCAAAATACACTTTTCTTTCTGATAAAATTGCCACATTTCCTCAAATAATATTCAAATCAATTTGACCTCGAAACGAAAATAATGTTTTAAACATGTTTTCTGGATGGATTCACAATTAATTTATGGAACAATTTACATCAACGGAAGGATCTTCTCCATTGCATATTTCGATTTACCCAAGTTAGGTTGGCAAGGAGTGTAGTATAATCCTAAAAATGTCAATCTCTTAATGTTAGTAGTTTATAATATTCATATCAAATCTCTCACTAATCATCATCAATCATCATATATAATGAAGTTTGTGTACTATGGATCGTAACTATTTGAGCTGAGAGCTTACGTTCTAAATTACAGCACGGGGAATAGATTAGTTGGATTAGTTAATGGCTTAGTTTATGAGATATTGTTTACCGAGGACGTGTATACAAAGTCCACTTAATTGAAATTGTGAAATAGATGAGAGATTGTGGATCTTTATTGAACCTTATAAATTTTAATGTATCTTAATCAAGTTTTGAATCACGCCTGTGTTCTATCACCTACACTCTTAAAACAAACGAGCGAATTTAACTCAATCCCAGTAATGTTCACTCCTCCAGTCTTGAAAATGCACTTCTCCGAAAGGAGTGGATCCTTTGTGCGTTATACCTCCAACAGGATCATTCCAAACGAGTGATTTTAACTCAGTCTGAGTTAATTTTCACTCCTTTCCAGTGTCGAAAATGCACTTCTCCAACTTTAGTTGATTTCACTCTTTTGTTTTAAGAGCGTATGTTTAGATTTACACTCTTCAATTGTATTCTATGCTAGATCTACACTAAAACAAAAGAGTGAAATCCACTCCTGTAGGAGAAATTCATTTTCGACACTGGAAAGGAGTGAAAAATTTAACTCAGACTGAGTTAAAATTAACTCAGACGAAGTTAAAATCAATCGTTTTGAGGGATCCTGTCGAAGGTTTAACTAAACAAATGAGTGAAATCCACTCCTACAGGGGAAGTGCAATTTCGACACTGGAATGAGTGAAAATTAACCCAGTTAAAATCGCTCGTTTGTTTTAAGAGTATAGTAAAACAGTAAATTAAATTTAAGAAAACCTTCTAAATGTTACGATAATATATTATGTTTTTTAACGGAATTTAATTTGTTGAAATACTAACATGATAAACCTATCTTTCTCTATCTCAACATCTATTTGAGTTACATTGAGAGAAAACTCAAACCTACACTCTTAAAACGAACGAGCGATTTTAACTCAGTCTGATTGATTTTCACTGCTCCAGTCTGGAAAATGCACTTCTCCTTTTGGAGTGGATCCTTTGTGTGTTAAACCTCCGACAGGATCACTCCAAACGAGTGATTTTAACTCAGTCTGAGATAATATTCACTCCTTTCCAGTGTCGAAAATGCACTTCTCCAGTTTGAGTGGAATTCACTCTTTTGTTTTAAGAGTATACACTCTTCATATGTATTCTATGCTAGATCTACACTAAAACAAAAGAGTAAAATCCACTCCTGTAGGATAAGTGCATTTTCGACACTGAAAAGGAGTGAATTAACTCAGACTGAGCTAAAATTAACTCAGACGGAGTTAAAATCAATCGTTTGGAGGGATCCTGTTCGAAGGTTTAACTAAACAAAGGAGTGAAATCCACTCCTATATGGGAAGTGCATCTTCGGCACTGAAATGAGTGAAAATTAACTCACACTGAGTAAAAATCGCTTGTTTGTTTTAAGAGTATAGTAAAACAGTAAATTAAATTTAACAAAACCTTCTGAATGTTACGATATTACATTAATATTGTTTTAACGGAATTCAATTTGCTGAAATACTAACATGATAAACCTATCTTTCTCTATCACAACATCTATTTGAGTTACATTGAGAGAAAACTCAAACCTAACGTCCACATTCATTTTTCAATTTCTCTTTTATAGTTCTTTTTCTAGGATGATGAAAATTGCACAAAAAAATGAACTCTAAAAACTATCTTATAACTATAATTTTCAGCAAGAAATGAAAGCTCAAAACTAAATTTAATAACTCAGAGGAAAATTTACGGATTTACGCTGTCGTATCTTGAGAAAATATCATATCTCACCTTACGTGAGACAGATTTCATCAAGGGTTTCAATTGCTTCAGGCGTAAACCAATTTCACGAACTAGATTTACCATCAGTCAATGACAACATGTTTAAAATCAAATATTCTGTGTTTATGAAGGTGTACATCGTATATAATTATAAGGGTATATTATTGGACTCAAAATAAATGTTTCTATGAAAGTCAAATCTGCTTATTGTACTGCTCAAAACAATTAGGTAAGCACTTTGCGTACTTGTTAACCCATTCCATTCCAACTTTTTATTTTTTATTATACAAATCTAAAATTTGTGAAATAAATTCGTTATATATTCGGATTGAAATAGTAAGAAAAACAGGGGAAAAATCTTAATTTTTTATCTAAAATTTAAGGGGGAAAATTGGAGTCGTAACTTTTAAATAAATTACAACAATAACTTTTCAAAACTCTATTTGTCAAAAGTTAAAATCAAATTTCAAACATCTAAGAATACAAGAATGAAGAGTGAAAGGTCAATTTTGTTCAAAAAATTGTTTTGGAAGGAATTTTATTTTACCATGCTTCTCCAATTTTCACTTAATTAAAACAAGCATTATGTAACTCTTCAAAATACACGAGAGGGGCTGGGGAGCCCAGTCGGTTAAGCACTCGCTTAGCATGCGGAAGGTCCCAGGTTCGGGTCCGGGCATCGCCTAAAATAGCTGCCGACCTATAAACGGCCCGTGCAGCCAAAAATGTCCGACGAATAATACCCCGTGTAAGGGAGTGCACGTTAAAATATCCTTCAAAGTCCTAACGCTGCGTACGATGTCGCCCTTAACGGTTGCGCTGGGTGCCTATTCAGGTGTTGGCTCGTCACCTGACTGTGGTTCTAAAATACGACGCCCGTCGCCAATAGCCCTCGTGTAGCTCTAGTGCGACGATAATTCAAACCAAACCAAATCAAAATACACGATTCCACCATCTAACGATAAATAGGTGCGAGCTTAACTAGGGAGGAGCCCGTCCGTGGCCGAGTGGTAAAGGCCATCCGCCTCGGGATTCAGTCTTCTCAGGAGAGCGGGGGCTCGAATCCCACCTACCGCCAGCCATCCTATAAATCGGATCTCTGTACTGAGAAAGAGTAGTAAATCCAACTCGTGACGGACGGTCCCGAGTACACCGAGGCAGACGTGCTCGTTAAATCTGGGGAGTCCAAAGTCCCGATGGCGTCAGCGTACGATGTCGCTCGAAGTTCCGTTGGGTGCCCGCTCAGGTGTCGACCTCGTCACTTGACAAGGGTATTAAAATTGCGAGGCGTTATTGGCTGTGTTAAAGCTCCTAATGAAGGCTAGAAATAGGCAACCGGAAGCGATTACACTACACTACACTACACTTAAGGAGAAAGCTCTTAATTCTAAACGGAATCATCGGGGTGGAAATGGTATAATCCATGCGCTCCCCATATTGTTTTGAGCAGTGTATTTAGGATAGTTAAACCATGAATGACAAATCTCTGAATACCATTAACATATTTGTTTCAAAATTTAAATGACTTTAAATTTTTAAAATTCGTTTTTCGTGCAACTTAATTTCCTGTACAAATTTTTTTTCAACTATGGTCTTCATTCATTAAAAATTAACTATTTTAATTGAATATTTTATTACCTAATGATAGATATTTGAAAATATTTAAAACAGAAATAAAAACTTTAAAAAAAAAAATCGATTTTTATATCTATTTCTTTCTACATAATACATATAACTCTAACCTAAGCTAAATACAATTATACTTTTCAAGATCACGAAAAAAGAGCATTGTTAACTTCAATAAAGTACGCCTTGTTTATCTTTCATGTGAATCAACCTAACTAAGGGGGTTTGAATAAGCCAGAAATGTTACCTACTCACAATAGTGCAAAAAATGGTAGACAAAGTGATGCCCTTTATCACTTTTACACTAAGCCCAAACAAGGGTTTGGTAAATGATGAAGGTTATTTTCTTTTACCTAATGTGAACTATAAGATAATGAAAGTGTCATTGCTGTTGTGTCGAAATTCCGAAATGGAGATTTCATATTTTCTATATGTTTTGGAGGGTTCTTATTCTTAGAAAAAGGTAGTTTTGAACATTGTTCTCTGTCTGAACCCAAACGACAATTTCCAACTGATGAAGAACGATTTGGGTCAACAGTTTCTAGTACCGGTCAAACGTCAGAATTAGGTCAACAAGAAAATTGCGATTACGCAAAGGGAATCTGCCATGAAATTTTTTATGGTTCCAATGGTTTTGAAATTACCCTATAGGGATTGTGTAAATACTTTTAAATTAGTATTAATTTGTTGATCGCAGTGGTAAACAACAATAGTTTGACTTGCAACTGAACTATGAAGTTCAAAGATTTTTTCTCACTAATAGTTCTGCAATATTGGCGGCCAAGCCTTTGCAGACTCAGCATATTCCCAGAACTAAGAGCATTTTTTTTTTGTGGAACTATCTAGGTGACTCTCGCTACCAGTTTTGACGCGCAGATTACAATGGATCTGAGTTCTCTGTGGATGTTAAAGTATGCCGAGATTACCAAGCCAGAGACCCCCCGGGCATCTCTCGCATACCACATAATTATATGACGTGCGTGCCCAAGATTTTTCCCATCTAGAAAATCCGTCGAACCCGCGATCTTGGGCTTACAAGGCGGACACATTAAACCTCTAAGAAACTGAGAAACTTCGTTTTGGAATGTCGACTTTTACAAATGAAGAGTACACGGGAAGAACCGATTGATTTCCTTAGAGTCTTTCAGTAATTGTCTCTGCTTGGAGGACATTGGCGACCGGAAACCGGTTTTCCTTATGGTTCTTCATTTGCGGTAAAACGTGTGACTCGTTCCACTCAACTCTGGCTTGAATAAGGGTTGCCGCGAATGATAAACAAAGCGAGTAACCAGCTTCTGTACACCAGTTTAGGCAATTTCTCGCTATCTTAAGGAAAACCTTGCACGAAATCAATCGGTTCTTCCCGTGTACTCTTCAAATAGTAAGAATAGTATACAATGGCGAGTTGGTAAACTGTTCATTTCACCGACTGCAGCTATTTGATATCCTCAATGCAATAGAGATCCATTGCGATATGCTTCTGGTTCATACACGTTACCCTTTTTTTCAATGATTATCCATGACTCTTTTTTAGTACAGCCATTATTTAGTGTATCTAGTCACACCCCATCGATTGGCAACTCAGAAGGCTTCATTTTCTGTCGCCAAACATCTATATTGTATTCTTAACTCCACGAACCTAACTCGCAAGTTTATGTCCCTAATCAATTAACCGGTACTTTGTCAATGGTTCCAAGAGGGTCGCATCTTCCTTTTAAGATGGCCCCCTAATGAAATTACCCATTGTTATGGGTTTCATACTAACTTCATGGGTGAAATAAGAAAAGGATGTAATGGTAAAGCAGGAACTGTTAGGTAGGTCTTGTATAAATTGGAGAGCTTAGTTGAAGAACGTGCTAAGTGACAGTTTCGAAAAAAAAATTGAGATTTTGGTGTAAAAGAACATGGTATTCTAATCTTTAAAGGTAACCAGATTATCCCTTTTCATAAACTTTAAGTTTAGTATATTTTTGATCTTTTGGCAAATGCCGCTTTTAACGTATCGAAGTTCAAACGAAAAACTGTAAAGCTCTTTTTCTCGTTTTCACCTTTTTGTCAGTTAGCACGTTCTTACACTAAGTTCTTCAATTGTTCACTGAACAATTGTAATATATAGCAAGCTATTTCGATTTAAAAATTTTAATAAATGATTTTTCAACATTTAATTACCTAATGTGGAATGTCAATGTCATGAAAGTATTGCGAAAAGATCAAAAATCCGAATTGGAAATTTTGCGTTTCTACACGTCTTGGCAGGTGCTGTTTCTGGACTTTTTATTTTGACATTGTTAAGGGGAAATATAAAACCACTCTAGAGCTCGAACTAAGAGAGACACGGACTTAAAATTTTGTACACAAGTTCCTGTACATTTCAGATGTCACAATAAAGGTTTTTAGAAAATTGCGCAAACGCAAAAAGAGAAAATTCGATTTTTTTTTTTCCGAAAATAGAACATTTTGAAAGGTGAAAGTTCAAAAATCATATAAGTATAATGTAAGCATTTGTGCCAGGTTACGAGTCGAACAGTCGTCTATTTTAAGAGTCTATATGGAAAATACGCACAAACCCGCGCAAACAAATACAATTTCATGTTTTATATCATGGATACTCAATATCAGGAATAAATATTAAATAGATCTATTAGCTTAACACTTTTTAGCACTTGTTAAAAGTAACTCTAATTTGCTAAATGTAAGACACATGATATTCAAAATGAATAGCTAATTTTTAATAGCGATTTCAACAATACTTAAATTATTTCATGTTTTTTTTCTCTTTAATTATGTTATGCTTAGAGTTGTATTTCATTTCCAAATAAAGATACATTCATTAACATAATTCACTTAAATCTTCACCTTATAAAAAAAATAAACTACTTACAAAAACTCCAATTCATTCCAAATCCCTTTCATATTTCGAAGAACAATCCAGCTCAACAAATAAATTCCACTTCATTTAATTTAAAACTGAAGCTACGATTAAGTCGTAAAGAAAACGATTAATTATAAGGACCGAATGAATGAAGAACCCGAATTTTTCCTAACAATTATGAAAGAATTCAAGCGGAAGTCTCACACAATTAAAGACATTTGAAGTGCTAAGCGTACAAAGATACCAAGTCAGTTGGAGAATGTACCCCCACGCTAATTACTTCAGTATTTTAGCATTGGAAGGGGCGTGTAAGGTAATTGTCCTTAAGTGTTACGCTTTTTTGTATTAAGATAGTCATATATGAGGTTAATGAGCGAGAGGCGTGAGATATCGGAAGGAATTTTGGATGCCGTTTGGATCATAATTGTTTCGAATGATGTTAAAAACAAAAATAAAGTTTTCTGAACTTGTTATTTGAACACGTTTGTAGAAAATCTATATACATGTCATGTTTTTGTTTCACAGTGTTTGAATGAATTTTTTATTGAAAATTAGAATTGCTCCATGTCACACTGACTATCTTTCTCGCACTGACTGCGTTAAACTGCCCATAGCAAGCCCTTCTTATCTGTTGCAAAATGGCAGTTATTACAAGGCTCTAGATGACATGTTTCTCAATGCGTCTGCGTGAGTGCAAGATCCTTACCGGCGTGGTTTTCAATTATGAACCGAACAATGAACCTAAGGTCTTTCAATTATGACCAATTATCGAACTTTTCAAACACATCTTGTATTTAAAAAAAATTAACATAACAACACACCTTAAATAAAACAATATTTCTGTAGAGTTAAATTGGCGTTTCAATATGTTTTTACAATATACGGTTGAAAATATTATACACTGAACTAAAATTCGGGGTTTTTTTTTTAAATCTTTAAACAAATTATTTCAATATTTATATATTTAATGTTTATTAATTATATTTTGTATATTTGGACTAAGATAATCATAATCGGATTATTGAAAAAACACTTTTTTTAACCCGAATCATATTGCAATTGAAACATTACTTTGATTCAAATTTTTCAGCTCAACTCTTTAAAAAAAATGCCTATATTCGCAAATCTTACTTGAAAATAGCACTTTAAAAATGATTAAAATGCAACATAAAAACTCAACTGTTCTCCCAAAAATACTCGAAATAAAATTCATCTAAACAGTTTCTTAAAACTGCGTCTTTAAGTCTTAATGCATTAGAATTCATTATTTCAATACTTTTTTTGGACTTTGGACCATTATGTTTAATCTTAATAGCTTAGATATGTGCTCCAAATACGGGAATACTTTTATTCGAATATTTTTTAATGATGAGCGAATTAATTATTTGATTCGAATGCCCATAAAATGAAGGTGATTGTGAATTTTTATCGGAAGGTAATTTGATTTTTTGGCATTTGAATTTGGTTATCTTTAAAAGTGTAAAGGAATGTGTATTTTAATGGTATTAACGTTTTGTTAGCTTTAAAATGCTTTTATGTAGCTCATTATTTTATATAATGAATGCCTTGTAGCTGGTTTCTTTTTTTTATCGAAAACTTTTATTACCTGTGTCAATGAACGCTTTGAGAAAATCATTGAATTTTTAACTTAAATTGAAAAAAAATCCGTATATAAAGTAAACAAGGAAAAATAAACTCATTTTAAAACTAAAAATAATATTCCTTTATAAAAATACACATGCAAAATATTTTATAAATATTGCTTCGAATTCAAATTATATTTTTTTATGCTTTAATACTGCAAAAAATTGATAATGATTGCATATCTGTTAATTAAATGAAGCGTCATTCGAAACGAAATGTCTGAATGTATCTGAATACGCAATTCCAAATTAGATTTTCATTGATGGAAATAAGTATAAGAGTTTAATGACATCAACAGCAAAAAAAAATCTATATCTTAGTTTCGAATAAAAAGTGTTTTTTTTTAGAATTTTGCTCGAAAGTCTTTCTATTTAGACATTAATATCAAATGGCGTTTTCAAGTAGAAGTGTTCGTGAGTTGAGCCAGAACACACACACTCCTAGTATATATTTAAATCTGAAAGTTGATAGTTTTATTGTCACAAATGTAAAATAGAGTGTAAACGTATTCCAGTAACATTCCTTATATTTGTTGCATGCTGAAGATCCCAGGTTCTTGCCCGAGCAATACCAAGTGCAGTCTATGCATGTGCAGCCAAAAATTCAGGCGAATAATACTCTATGTGGAAGAAGTGCACGTTAAATATACTTTTAAGTCCCTACGCCGCGTAAGATGTTCTTAAAAAATGGTGTTCAGTGCTTACTAAGGCGTTGGCTCGTCACTTGACTGCGGCTCTAAATCATATCACCCGTCGCCAATGGCAATCATGTAGTGTTACGATACTTTAACTCAACTCTTACATTTGTTGATTGATTGGTGCATTTTGAATAGAAAAAAAATTAAAGCTTTGAATAACTAGGTTTTAAGAAATCGCTTATAACTATTCGGAAATGTATTATTTTGTATAAATTGATACGAGCGCGTTTCGAAACAATTTATCTCGCAAAACAGAATCAGTGAAAATAGTATGGAATGAAAAACACTCAGTACAACTCGATTTCCAGAAAAGCTTTATCAAACGTTACAAATTGTCACTATTTTTCAAATGTTATCATATTTTTGAAAATGTTTAATTTCGATATCTCTAAAGGAATAATATTTCTTACACAAAAAGCTATAATAAATTTTCATTTTTCTTCTCAAAACACAAAGAAAAACACATGCAAAGAAAATCACCATACACACAAAAATATTTTTTAAAAAATCCTAACAAAATCCCTATCCCACCCCCAAAACACCATAATCTCATAAAAAGAAGAAAAACCCCAAACACGAAAAAATATGTAACAAAAAAAGAATTCTACAATTTAATCGACGTACGGACATCGATTTTCGATTACGTTCCATTTTCAGGGAAAAAATCACGATTTGCTCGAGATCGTGACTCCTTTTAATTTCGCTGATCGTTCTTATGCAAATGCGAGCTAAAGGCCAAATGAAATTCTTGCTCGTAAATTCTGTTTTAATAAAGAGGGTTTGTGTTAGGGAGGAATTCAGTCTTGTAATTATTATGCTGGCTGATGTTTTATTGGAATTTTAACGTGTTTTTGTTATTTCGCAGTGTTTTATTGGAATTTAACATGTTTTTGTTAATGTGCTTGTCTGTTAACAAGAAGTTTGGGACTGTTGATGTCTGTTTTATTATCCTAAACGGCTGCTTCTGTATAAAATGCTAAAATAATTTATGTACTCTCTTAAAACAAACGAGCGATTTTAACTCGGTCTGAGTTGATTTTCACTCCTTTCGGTATCGAAAATGCATTCCCCCCACAGAAATGGATTTCACTCTTTTGTTTTGTTAAACCTCCAACAATCTTAACAACAAATGAGCGATTTAAGGCGATTAGGAGCGATTACGATCGATTTAGGAGTTAATTTCACTCCTTTCCAGTGTCGAAAATTCACTTCTCCAATAGGAGTGGATTTTACTATTTTGTGTTAAGAGTGTAATCAGCGTGAAATTTAATCACTATACATATTAATATAACATTTTCACACATAGATTTTTTTATGTTAGTTATTTAATATATTCTAAATTGTACTTATAATGATCATTTTTTCAAACATTTATTTTAAATATTTTTTAACAATGGATTACAGAAAAATAGTGCGGTAAAAAGAAGAATGAAATTCTTGCTCGTAAATTCTGTTTTAATAAAGAACTAATAAGGGGGTTTGTGTTATTCGGTGTTGCAATTATTATGCGCTGGTGGTGCTTTATTGGAATTTAACGTGTTTTTGTTGCTGTATGTTAACAACTGGAACAATTGATGTCGATTTTTAATCTAAACTTAAGTAGATATTTCAATCTAATTTAAGTAGATATTTCAATTTATCGTGATTTGTTTTTTTTTATTATGCGCATTTTTATATCTCGTCATTAATATGCTATTTATTCAGACAAGGAATATTAAAAATATATATATATATTATTTCAGTGGTTTTTATAATGATTATTTTTCCAAACTTTATTTATATTTTATTAACTTTATATTTATTTTAAAAGAATTTCATAAAAAAGTGTGGGAAATGGCTAAATGAAATTTTTGCTCGTAAACTCCGTTTTAATAAAGAACTAAAACGGGGTTTGTGTTATTCGGTGTTTTAATTATTATGCGCTGATGGTGTTTTATTGGAATTTAACATGTTTTTGTTAATGTCCTCGTCTATTAACACATAGTTTTTGACTATTGATGTACTTTTTATTAACCTAAACTGCTGCTTCTTTATAAAAAGCTAAAAGAATATATGCAATCATCGTGAAATTTAATCATTTTACTTATTAATATAACATTTTGAAACAGACTTTCTCTGCTAGATATTTTATATATTCTAGGTTGTTTTTATAATGAGTATTTTTTCAAAGATTTATTTTAAATATTTTTTAACAATGGATTACAGAAAAATGGTGCGGTAAAAAGACAAATGAAATTTTTGCTCGTAAATTCTGTTTTAAGAAAGAACTAAAAAGGGGTTGTGTTAGAAAATAAAGTTGTGTTAGGAGGGAAAATGTTGTGTTAAGGTGGAATTTGGAGTTGTAATTATTATGTAGGTGTGCATTATTGGAATATAACATGTTTTGGTAAAGTGGTTATCCGTTAACAGACAATTCGAGTTAATTGTGTCTTTCATTTTTTAATTTAAGCTACGTCCACTTTTTAAAATGCTAAAATTTCATTTGAATATTTATTTTATGCAGTAAATTTTATGTTTCCATTATTATTAAATGAAAATTTTATTATTCATGATAAATAGTTAAATTTGATATTATGCATTCCCTTTCTACGGCAGCAAAATATTTTAAGTGAATACTATTTTTAAAAAAAATTAAACTATGAAATGGATTGTGTTCATCAAATATTTTTCTTAAACAAATTTTGATAATATTAGTTAACAATAAAATTGTGGAAGAAAATGTGCAAAAGAGGAAATCCAGTTATTGCTTGTAAAAACATTTTTATGGGTTTCTTTGCAGTTTTGAGTTCTGAAATTTAATATTAAAAAAAACTGGAAATGTTTTTAAATATATGACAATGTTTCGCTTCAAATGACAATTGCTTCTTTTTTTAATAACTTGATTAATTAAAATCCTCACAATAAAACTATTAAATTATTTCAATAAATAAATTAATTACACGTCCATGTGGCGTTCAAAGCTGTACTAACAATTAACAACATCACAAAAGAATACGTAGCCGTCAAACCCAAAAGGTTCAATTAAACAAACTTTCTGCAGTAGTAATCAATTACCGAAAACATTTCTCTAGCTGCAATTCCAATCAAGCACAACATGCTTTTAATGCAGCTCAGCGACCGGTCTGTCATACACGTCAACTCTGTCTGCTTTAGCCAATAACAAGAGGGGATTTGTGTCTCTTCATCACTGTCAACCAATCAACGAAGACGGCTCGGATAAGCTTTTGTAGGATTTAGACGCTGGGCTTGGTGGAGATTTATAGTAGTGTTTGGGGATTAGCGCGTGATTGTTTGTAGAATGAGATTTTTTTTTTTTAATAAAATGATTTATGGGTATTCAAATGTGAGGAGGGTAATATATACCAGTATGAATTATTGAGCGTATTTTTTGAAATCGCCAGTACTAAATATATCTTTTTCCTCAAAAAAATTATTAAAATTAACGTAAGACAAGAGCAAAATCTTAATAGTATACACTCTTACAACAAACGAGTGAATATAACTCAGTCTGAGTTGATTTTCACTCCTTTCCAGTGTCGAAAATGCACTTCTCCTATATGAGTGGATTTCACTCTTTTGTTTTAAGAGTGTATGCTTATAATCTAATAATACTTTTCACAAATATATGCTAAAAAGTATGTTTTACAAAGAATGTTTATGTTTAATAGTTACTTAGGGCGACCCTTTGGTGGATTATTAAAGTCCTTTTATTTCACTTCGATTGAAACTCAACTCAATTTTGATATTTTTTTAGGAATAAACATTAAAGAACGTAGCTTTTAAACTATTACATTCATTCATTTATCGAAAAATTTTTAGATTTTATATATTTTCAACTATCGCCCATTATAAAGAAATAATGCTATTAAGTAGTGTAATATATTCAATATGTTTTGCCATTCCCCCAAGAAAACATAAACCAATTTGAAAACTTATTTTTTTTTACTTGATCGTTTTGAATAAAATAATTTGTTATAACTTTCACGGAACCAATTTTATTTTTTTAATAACTATTGTATTTCTTGGTAAATTCTGCTTTCAAAAAGTTCCTAAAAAAATTTACGATTTTTCCCAGAAATTTAATCTATATATAAGAAAGAAATTAACTTATAAACTACAGACGTTTAAAAACTTCAAAACCAAGAATGAATTGCTTAAGGGGTCATAGGAGTCTTAAAAATGTGCAAAGAAAGTACTACAAAGCATAGTTTGATCTTTCATGTAATTTTTTAACTATTCAATATATAAGTATAATTTTTTATGTAATTCTACAAGATTTATTTAATATAAAACAAAATTTAAAATTTATAAAACTTTTGCCAAAACTAAAATAAATGATATTAAACAAAAAGCTATTTGAACACATTGGGATTAGGCTGGCGCGGCAAATTTTGAGGTCAATTTTGAAAAAATGACCAAGAAAGTGACTTTATATTGTACAAATATGCACAAACAAAGACTTATATCTAAATTCTCTGCTCAATTTTTATTAGAATTTATTTTAAGAACTTTTTTCTAAAAAAATTAAAAATTTTGAAATTTTAATTTTAAAAAAAAAAAATCTAAATAAAATTTAGCTGAGAATTTAGGTAAAAGTCTTTGTTTGTACATATTTGTACAATATAAAGTCATTTTCTTGGGTAATTTTTTCAATTTTGACCTCAAAATTTGCCGCGCAAGCCTAATCCCAATGTGTTCAAATAGCTTTATGTTTAATATCATTTATTTTAGTTTTGGCTAAAGTTTCATAATTTTTAAAATATGTTTTATATTAAATAAATCTTGTAGAATTACATATAAAAAATTATACTTGTATATTGAGTAGTTAAAAAATTACATGAAAGATCAAACCATACTTTGTAGTACCTTCTTTGCACATTTTTAAGACTCCTATGACCCCTTAATTCTCCGTCTATTCAAATTACTTTTTTCCCTTATCTGAAACTTACAGATTTAATCAACTCTGCATACGAATGAAGTTTTTCAGTGACATAAGGGAGCGAAATCATTTGTAAAAACTAATTAAAAACCATATTTAAAATTGAATTAGAATTATCGCAAACATTTTCTTGGTTTAAGAAATTACTATTAACGTCAAAAAAAAAGTTACTAGCCATAACCTTTGATATAAACGATTCTAAAAAGTGCAATTTTAGAACTGTTTTCTTTTACGCAACTCCCCGATCTAACCTTACCGGAAGACCTCCCTCCGTTTCTCCTTTATAAAAGTGTCCGAGAATGTCCGGACTTACTGTCCCTATGACTCGATCCCTCATTTTAAGGAAATTCTGGTGCCTGTTCATTAATAAACAGTCACCGTTAAATTAGCTCCTGTGTGTAAATGACACCTGTGCGAACCACAATATATTATATATAAAATATCAAATGTGTTTTAATTTTACTTAAAAAGTGGTATCTAAAAATGCAAAATAATATTTGTCAATCTGTCAATTCGCTGCACTCATTACTATTAGAATAATAAGTGAATATGATGTCGGAATCATTATATCCGCTGTACACAACAATTTATGAAACTTTAGTCAAAACTAAGACAAATGATATTAAACATAAAGCTATTTGAACACATAGGGATTAGGTTTGCGCGGCAAATTTTGATGTCAAAATTGAAAAAATGACCTAGAAAATGACTTTATATTGTACAATTCTGTACAAACAAAGACTTATTAATAAATTCTCAGCTCAATTTTAATTTTAAAAAATTGGGAAAAAAATTATCGAAATTTTAAAATTTTTATTATTTTTTTTAGAAAAAAGTTCTTAAAATAATTTCTAATTAAAATTGAGCTGAGAATTTAGGTATAAGTCTTTGTTTGTACAGATTTGTACAATATAAAGTCATTTTCTAGGTCATCTTTTCAATTTTGACCTCAAAATTTGCCGCGCTAGCCTAATCCGAATGTGTTCAAATAGCTTTATGTTTAATATCATTTATTTTAGTCTTTTTTTGTACATATTTGTACAATATAAAGTCATTTTATTGGTCATTTCTTCAATTTTGACCTCAAAATTTTCCGCGCAAGCCTAAACCCAATGTATTAACCCTTTCAGTCCCAAAAATTTACTACACTACAGAAACTTCTGATATTCACAAAATAAGCTTATTTTAGGTCAAATATACGAGTTCCATAAGGAAAAAAATTCAATTTAATTTTTATATGGTTTTTGAAATAATGCCAAATTTTTTTAACTGTGGAAAACAACAAAATAAAAATATATATATATCCTAAAAACACTTCGAGTTATATATTTTAAGGTATCTGACCATATTATTAAAAAAAATCAGTTATTATTTGAACCGAAATAGTTTAAATTGTGTTTTAAATATGTTGAACTGAAGTGAATTTATCAATAATCAGGTGAAACGCTTGTTGGCTATTTTCTGAATAAAAAAAATAGTAGTTCTGACTTTGATTGAGAATAATGCAAAATATTGTCTAATAGAACAAAGTATGAGGAATCGAATGATGTGTGTTTGGATGTCATAACGGGACATAAACATTTTGAAAAAAATATTGAAAGTTATGATACCAAATGGCATCACTGGGACTGAAAGGGTTAAAATAGCTTTATGTTTAATAACATTTATTTTAGTTTTGGCTAGAGTTTCATAGATTTTAAAATTTATTTGATATTAAATACATTTTATAGAATAACATAAAAAATTATACTTGGTATATTGAGTAGTTAAAAAATTACAATTTAACACAAACTATAATTTGTAGTACCTTCTTTGCACATTTTTAAGACTCCTATGACCCCTTAATTCTCCGTCTATTCAAATTACTTTTTTCCCTTATCTGAAACTTACAGATTTAATCAACGCTGCATACGAATGAAGTTTTTCAGTGACATAAGGAAACGAAATCATTTGTAAAAACTAATTAAATTCTTTTCGTATTTAAGTGAAATGAAAATAAATTTAAATCATTGCATTTATTCGCTAAGTAAATAAAAAATAAACAATAAAAATTTAGTATCGTTCTCAATTGTAACTTAATTTTGAACTCCAGACGGCGGATAAAAAAACTGAAAGTTAAACGGTTGATAAAAAAGAAACGTTAAAAGTTAGAATTATATCTATATAATAATTAAAAAAAACTAACTTTTAACGGAATTTAACAAACTAAAAAAAGAAAAATTAAATGTTAAAATGCAAAGGTGTATTTAAAGTTATTGCATATTAAAAGTAAGATAGGTAATGGAAAGTAATCTTTATATTCATTAAACGTAGACTTTTTTGAATCATGAACTTCTTTTCTAGAGTAAATAAAAAAATTGATTTATTTTGCTAATAAATATTTCAAAAAATACGAATTATAATTAATATAGGAAAAAGACTATTTTTTGTATTAATTATATATTTCGATTTTTTTATAGTTTTGCATTTTGAGTATTTCGTGTAACTTAATTTGTCTCGCATAAATTGTTCAGAGCTAGTCTTCATTAATCTTGTATATTGTTTACTCATCTATAGTTAAACTACGAGTATATATTCATAGTTTCCTTGCACAGAAGCCACGACCATGGGCGGAGCTATAAAACGCGTGAAACAATCAGATGAAGATAAAATAAAACGACTGGAATTTCATCTTTATCTGATTGTTCCGATCGTTTTATAGCCAAACCCATGGTCGTGGCCCCTGTAAAGGGAAACTATAAAACTTAAGCACGAAGCTCATAATCTATTTTCAAAGTTTCTAGCCAATCGGCGTAAATTTGTAAGTACACTTAAGTTGAATATTGTACTAATATATTTTTCCGCTTATGTTATTTCGTTATATTTTATTTAATTTTTTATTGTCGCTTTTTATGTTAATTATTTATTTTACAAACTCAAATAAAATTTCCGAAACATGTCTAAAGTAATGTTAGAACTGAAAGTTACAGTTATGTTAATGCTCATTTCGAAATGACAAGCAAAGCTAATCAAATATGTTTTTAAAAAAAATAGGCATGTTTAAGTTCTACAGGTTACAGGCTAATAAAAAATCGAAAGTCAATACAAACAAATGATAAAAACAAAACAAGCAAGTTGAAAAACATCAATAATAATTCAATTTAAGCAACTCAAAGTACAACTCTCAAAACTTTGCATAATTAAAAAGATAAATAAACTATACAACTCTGTCAGCTAATCAGTCCAACAACAAGTGGTGCAAGTTGACTTATTGTTAATTTCTTAGTAACATTTGCTTACTCTAGCGTAAACATCTACACAAACTTATATATAATAGATAAGGAGCTTTTATAAGGAAGTGTGTAAATACTTATTAACCTCCACACCAAATATTAGATATTAATCTAAGTTAACTCAACCGAATATTATACTTCTCAACAAAATTTTTCTTCAAAGTACTTATCCCCATAACCTCCTCAAACCGCCAACAACTTCAAAACTCCGAACTAATTTGAAGAGTTCCAGTTTGAGAACGTGGTAAGTGACAAAATGTTGAAAACGAGAAAATTAGCTTTAAAGCTCTTAGTCTGCACTTATATACGTTTAAAAACGGTACTTGCAATCGATAAAAAGTTAAAGAACTTAAGTTTTATGAAAATGAAGAAACTTGTGTAGTGACCTCAGTAACCCACAATCTACCAAAAGGATCCTCAAGGTGGAGATGAATTGCCTCGGTTTTTATACTAGGGTAGACTGACCAGTGAGTGAACAGGCCCCAGTGAATGAACATTCGGTAAATATAATTAAAAAAATAAATATTGAAAATCCTACCACTAGATGGATTGGCAAAACTGACTTCCTCCCATCTAATTTAGGAAGCTATCTTGACATATGGTTGGTTATCCTGGTGTTTATTCACTGGCGAGCGCAGCTCCCTGGAATGGAATGGAATGGAATGCAAATGCGCCCTCTAGAATCGAAGGGCCCAGGCTACGCAGCTCCTTAAACTTTCATTCACTGGTTAGTCTACCCTATTTCCGTTATGATTCAGATTACTGGTAGGAACGCAGTGATAAATCTGCGCTTTCTAACGTGTGAAGTGAACGATGTATTGGAGTGTGGTAACAGCCACACTTGTTATCTTTAAAGGAGAGAGAATAACATGTCCATTGACACAAATATCACAACACTCTTAAAACAAGAGTGAAATCCACTCCTGTTGGATAAGTGCATTTTCCACACAGGAGGAGTGAATATTGACTCAGACTGAGTTAAATTCGCTCGTTTGTTTTAAGAGTGAATATTTTCAAAAATGTCACTTAGCACGTTGTTCCACCAAGCTCTTCATTTGATAGCCAACAAAAAAAAAATGAGACCTCTCACCCAATTGGCTGAAACAACATCAACCAAGTTAACGATTAGTCCGCTCTGCAGCCAATTAAAAAGCTCTGGCTAATTTAAAAGAATTTGCATCCCAAGGTAAATGACCAATAAGAGCCGCGGGTGCTGAAGTTAATGAAAAATCGATGTCGGCCTCGGATGTTTACTATCACACCTTGGAGGGGCCTTCGCCAATTTATTAGTCTCGATTTTGTTGGGAGTGAAAGATGGATATATTTTTAAGGAAGTGTTATTTGTGCTTAGAGTTGTTTGGAATGAAGGCACCGTTGGAGGGTCTGAGGAGCCCAGTTGGTTAGGCATTCGACTAGCATGAAGAAGGTCCCAGGTTCGGATCCGGGCATCGATTAAAAAAACTGCCGACCTATAAAACGGCCCAATGTCCGACGAATAGTACGCCAGGTATCCTTCAAAGTCCTCTAACGCTGCGTACGGTGTCGCCCTTGGTGTCGGTTCGTCACTTGACTGTGGCTCCAAAATACGACGCCCGTCGCCAATAACCCTCGTGTAGCTTTAATGCGAAGATAATTCAAACTAAAAAAAAATAAGGCACCCTTAAAAACAATAACTGCGTGAGTAAGCATATGGAAATATTGTATGGTGTTTTACTTTCAGTTAAAAATTTAAAAATATTTAAATCTGTATTTACTTTTAATTTGTGTACACAAAAATCAGAAAAAGAAAAATTGAGAAGAAAAAAACGAATGGGTGACATTTTCAAAGAGTAAAAGTACATTTTGAATTTGAATTTAACAAAAAAAACACGAATATCTGACTTATGTATGTATAAATCTGTAAGAAATAGATTAACATCTGCTTCGAAGAAGAACATCAAAGTCAAATCAGGGGAAACACGGACGGAGAGTCCTATTTCGAGCGCGCTTTCAGGTTCGTACCATATTCATTGGTGTGCAATAATGTATTGAATTGTAATACCGGCGTTACATACGTCTAGCATTTGCTCTAGCAGCGGCCTTGAGAATCTCAAGGTAACCGCTTTATACGTATTTATTCGAAGGCCCGCTGAAGTTGGATCTCAAGGCCACCAACCCAACTTTTGTCGGTTTTCTGGCCAAGAACAAAGGAAATGGTTGCCATAAGGTAAATAGCAAACATCTTGGCGTGTTATCTCTTTTTTAAGTGATCCTTTGAAAAATTATACAATTCAATTTGATGTTTTACATGAGTTTTTCTTATTTTTTTTATTTAAAGCAGGACGCATTCATTATTTTGAAAATAAAATTCAAGCACATAAATGAATGAAATTCAAAATTTGACCCTGTAAAATATATTGATGATAAAATGCTTTCTATGTTAATAAAAGTATTGAAACTCTTATTTATATCTTACCCGTAATCAATACAATTAATTTTTAAACAAGATTTTGTATTAAAATACTGAAACCTGCTTGGAGTTAATAGCTTAATCAGTTATTTTAATACATATAATTTCTAAATTTTTGGCAGACAATACTGAAAACACTTTTTTATTTGACCTGATTTTAATCAGTAATACTCCGGCATTAAAAGTTTTAAATATAAGTACGGAAAAGGACAGTCATCAAAAAAACAATCCAGAAAAAAATGCACTTTCCTATACACTTTTAAACAAAAAAATTCCCCGTAAAATATTAGTAAAGGGCAGGGACCGGCAGCAAAGATACCAGTCATGCCCCATTTCTAAATGTAAAACACAAGCAGCAATCAAAATTTCGTCATCCATAATCTAGTTGATTTTAAACAATGAATAAAATCGCCGCGCTATACAATCTAACTCGCCAATTTCTCGCCAACCAAAGGTCGAATCGCTAGAGGTCAAAGCGCTTCGAGCGTCTGCTTCCAGCAGCCACTCGACGTATGTGAACCCAGTGTATAAATCGAACTGATCACGTGTCCTTCGAGAACCTTTTAGAATCATGACTCAGTGCTGTCAGCGCGTGTAGCTGAAGCAGTCCTGTGGTTTTATTTCAAATGTGGTTGACAAAGGTGTATAATTTAACAATATATTTAAGTAGTAGGGTTATTGTATCATGCATGGTATAAATCTGTATGTTTCATAAACTTGCAAATTAATAAAAAGTTGATTGTGAAATAATTCCCAAAATTCTGAATCTTAATTACAAAAGTACGTTGTAGAATTTTCCAGTTTAAGTATTTAAAAAAAGTGTTAATTTCTGACCAAAAACTGCCAAATTTATTTCTGAGATAACTTCATTTTATCAGCCCCGGCGGTATTTTACCAGCTCCATATGTCCCATGTTCTGTTAAAAGATGTGGGCTGGGGACCCAAGTCAAAATTTATGCTAGTACTAGCATAAAAATTATGCTTTTTTTGCTATGTTTATGCTATGTTTTTGCTACAGTATGCTTCCTTATGCTACCTAGCATATCATGCTTATAAAAGTAGCATACAGAAAATAGCATTTCATGCTATGAAACTAGCATATGATTCTAAATGGCATTGCATGCTTCTCAAAAGCATTCTGTGGCACACGCAAAAAACTGTCTGGTACAGCTGTGGAAATAAAAAAGTACCCACTTGAGGTTATTTCCTCCGTTATTCATCCTAAAGAATCGGACCTTTTTGACATTGTGAACAATTAACATTCTGAGTTAATTGCATGACACAAAATTTGCATAAGGGGCCATCTTCATATTAAAAATGTTACTAACTTTAAAATTTCCAATAGTAACACCCCTTTTTGAGTCCATATTTCAAATCTATGACCCATGTTAATACGAAATGCCAAATTTTATTAGTTTTTAAGCATTATTAGGGGAGTTAGAGACGTGCAAAGTTTAGGTCCCATAATGTTAAATGAGTTGCACATAAAAAACTATCCCAATCTATAAATAATTAAGATAATGAAACGAATTTTTTACTGAAATTAAACTATAATAACCCAAACAAAATGCATTCAATATTGGGGTATTTAAAACAATTTTTATATTTTTAAATAATTATTATATTAATTTTTTAAAAAAATGTGAATAGAAACCCCTTATTATTTTTAAAGAAATAAATTTAAGACAGGAAGTTTAAGCGAAATCCTAATTTTTAAAAAATTTTATTCATAATTTGCTGAGTAAATCACAAAATACTTTTTAATTACCCTTTAGGGGACTGTGTATAAGATTACGTGTGATTGATAAATAAAGACGACCTTGCATGCATACTTGCTTGTCATTTTAGAGATGGTCCCCAAAAGGTCCACAAGTGATTCGATTAAATAGCTCGTCAAATATTCATCCAAATGTAACAAAAACTTAGATTTAAGGGTTTTCAAGAGTGCTTAACATTTCTAAGTTATTAAAATTGGGTGTTGCTATTGGAAATTTCAAAGTTCGTAATATTTTTAATATGAAGACGGCCCCTTATGCAAATTTTGTATCGTGCAATTAAATCAGAATGTTAATTGTACACAATCTCAAAAAGGTCCGATTCTATAGGGTGACTAACGGATGAAATAACCTCAAGTGGGTACTTTTTTATTTCCACAGCTGTACGTACAAACGAAAATTGAGTTCTCCCAACCAAACTGTTCGGTTGCTATAGGACTGACAGGACTGTCTAGTTGCAAGAACCAAACACGTTTGGTTAGAAGCGTTCGGCTGGCGCAAACGACTAGTTCAGTTGAGAGAACTACCCTGATACCGCGCAGTTTAGTTCTCACACAGAGTTTAGTTGTCTCAACCGAACTCATTGAGGCAGTCTGGTCCCGTTGACTAAACTCGTTCAATCGAACGAGTATAGTTATGGTAACTAAACTGGTAGGTTTGAAAGAAACCACCAGTTTGGCTGTGCCAATTAAACACCCTTCAACCGAACTTGGTTGAGTTGCAGGACCAGCACCATTTTTTTGCGTGTAGTTACCATGACAAGCTATTTTTTGCTTTTTTATGCTAACTAGCATAAAGTGCTATACAACTACCATACAGAAAAAGCATCTTATGCTGAAAAAGCATCTTATGCTACCAGTTTAGGCGACTTCTCGCTATCATTGCCAAAGAGGCCTATTGAGGAAAGCCTTCTACAAAATCAAGTGGTTTTTCCGTGTACTCTTCATGTATAGCCCAGTCGGGTAAGGCGTTCGCCTTGCATGCGGAAAGACTCTGATTCATCGCCAAAATAAATGTCGACCTATAAAAAGGTCAGTGCAGCCAAAAATGTACTACGTTTACTTTGAAACAGTGTTCCATAATTTAGGTTTTTGTCTTCCACATCCATAAACTTGGCTCCCGCAATTACGCCGAAGAAATGATTTTGCTCTGTCAGTAGTTTCTTCGAGTTGTGGGTTTAAAAGAGCTGGGGGCACTACACATTTGAAGATAGACATTTGAATCTTTTTTAAAGAAAAGTCAATGAACATAAAAATATGGTAGAATGGTTCAAAATTTAGATTTAAGTGTAGGAACTTATACAGCCTCTTCGTTTTTCACATCAGACTATATTTTACAGTGTTTGCTTATAATTACTATTCTATCAGAACACATTTGAACCATTTTTAAGGAAAAATCCATGAACACAAAATGTATAGCAGGTTTGTCAAAATTTAGATTTATGTGTAGTAACTTATATAGCCTCTTCGTTTTCTCTATCAAACTATATTTTACAGTGTTTCTTTATAATATCTATATAAATTCAAGCTTGTGTGCTTGATCAGACACCCGCTTAAAAGCCTTCGTCAAATAAGACACACAGAAAGATTTTTTACTGTCACAGAGGAAGGAAGTACACCAAGGGCGAAGGCAGGAATCGAACCTGCACCCGTTACAGCACGCAGACTGGTCGTGTAATGGTCCAAACCACTCGGTCCTCCGGGCCCCGAGTGAAATAATAATAATAATAATAATAAATAATTTATTGAAACAATGAAAAAGTTTGACAAAATATAAAAACACCTTGATGGGCAGCTAAGGCCCTTACAGAGGTATGAGATATACTTGTTTAGATACATCCTTTAAGAAACATTCATTACGATTTCACTTTCACTTTTAAAACAAACACTCCCAATTTACCTCAGTCTGAGTGGATTTCACTCCTCCAGACTGGAAAATGCACTTCTCCTTTTGGAGTGGATCCTTTGTGTGTTAAACCTCCGACAGGATCACTACAAACGAGTGATTTTAACTCAGTCTGAGAAAATATGCATGCCTTTATTTAAGAAGCGAGGCCCAGTGCCTTAGTGGGACTAATTCGCATTTCCAAAATATTTTTCTCGGGTGAATCAATGTCATGTGAGGACAGAATACCAATCCGAGCACCGATCGTAGGACAATCAGAAATGAAATCTGCCGTGTATGCGTCACCTGAATCAAGCCCATTCCACAATACAGTGGTGGAAATTGATTTATGAACTGGCAGTTTTTTAACAGTATTTCTTTATTAAATGCGTTTTTATCAATTTAAATTTCATACACTATACAGGCTTTGTATTATAAATTATATCCGTAAATATAATTGTATATAATTTCGCAAAAAATTTATTTTGTTGATATTTTAGTTTCAGCATAGGGAAATTGATTTATGAACTTTTGCATTCAATATCAATTAATAATTACTAAAACTATTTTTTTTCGTTATTGCTTCCTTGATTTGTATTTTCATAGACAACACGAAACTTTGGGTGAAGCAATTTCCAGTTTTTAATGATTAAGTCCTTCTATTCCATAACTGATACACACTCCATTGACACCATACTCTATTTCAGTAAATTATTCATACCAATCGATCTCAGACATTATTCTTTGGGTTTAAGTCATGGCTATTGGCAGTATGATCTAAATGAACAACATTTTGTACGTTAAAACAGTCTACCATTTCGTTTGAAATGTGGATACTTGCATTATCATGCATAAAAATATAATCAAAAGTGTACTTTTGCCACGCAAAAAGAAATCAAAGATTTTTTTAGAACTAATCTGCAATAAAGTGATGTTTGTCAGCCCTTTAGAAACAAAACCTTGTTTCTTCAATCATAAGATATCGTTGCCCAAACCATCAAACTTCCACCACTAACATTTCCGCCGAAGACAGATCTTGGCTATCTTTGAAGATCCTTTCAATAACAGTTTAAACCATCACGTCCATCCAAATTGAATTTTTTTTCATCAGCAAACTTCTCTTTTTTCCCATTTCTCTCAATATACCCCACACAATCCATTTTCATGAAGTTATGACCATATTTTAATAGCCTGTTTTATGGTGAAGAGGCAGCTTTGGGCCAGCCTTCATTTTGGAACATTTCAAGTTCGACGACGATATCAATATTTGTCCTACTCTTCTGGGAGTTACAGGAAGTGATAGTTCATAACAAATTCGTCCTGTAATGCACAAATGCAGGCACAAATGGTAACTTTTTGGGATGCAAGTCCAATAATCGTGCTTTTGTGCCTCGTCCCACGAGGGTTACACCTTTTTTATTGATGGTTTTTGCCCCAGTCAGAATGATTATTCAAATATTTATGACTTATATTTATTGATCGTATAATTAATAAGCTGATTTCTCTTATAGATTTGTTACAATATTATATAAGGGTCATTTTTTACCTTTTTGGCTTCAGGCAGTCCCGCAAGCTTTCCTATTTAGTAAAATGGGAATAAAACAGATAAATTTCAACAAAGTTGGCCTTAATCTTATTTATAAGCAATGATAGTAAACTCCCGTGAAGTTCAAATTAAGAACTAGTTAAAATATTTGGTACCTGGGTTCAAAATAAATTTGAGTTCATAAATCAATTTCCACCATTTGACATGCTTAAAAACTAAAAATAGATATATTTTTATTTAATATCATTTTTTGAAAAAAAAAATTATTTGTGAAAATCCTTTATTATACTCTTAATATACAACACACAAAGTTCGAATTGTGAGCACTTAATACAAAGCGATATCTGGTGAAAAGAATGTTAGTTCATAAATCAATTTCCACCACTGTACGAAGAACGGCAATAAACCAATTAAACAAGCTACATTCCCAACATGTACAATCCGTAAACAAACCATCAAATTTTCTACGCCTCATCTTAACGACTTTACACATGAAATTCCACCACTCACAGGCAACCAAACGATCAGCGCTGCATTATTTTAAACGAATGGAACGAGAAAAACAATCCATTTTCTGGTTCCCCACTTTCTATTTCCCCGGCTACCCACTCTCTACATTTTGCAATCAAAGTAAGCAATGCGAGCAGTCGAAATATTTGCTTGGTGTTGGCAGAGGTTAGATGATGTTGGTAAAGAGATTTTGGGATTAGAAGGTGAAGTCATTGATGGCCTTTAAAGTAAACCCAGAAAAACAATTGGCAAAGAGCCATGTTTTTTTAGTATTCTAATTAATGGTTAAAGATATCTTTTGTAAACATTTCTTCTACCTTAGTTCAAAATTATATATTCAATTAAACTTCCATTCAATTTAATATATATTAATATATATGCTACCTTTTTAAATGTATACACTCTCAGAAATGAATACTCAAAAACGACGAAATTTTCCATAATTTTGACGATGCCGTTTACTGGCAAATGCTCAGAGTTTTTCTTTCCTCAAAGTGAGGAAATTCGGTTCGTCATATTTATGAGGATTCGAATTTCGTCACTTTTGAGCATTTGAGTACAGTAATGATATTCAGTTTCCTCAAAATCAAGATCGTTAAAGTGAGGATTCGCGTTTACACAAAAGTCACGCGATAGTTTGACGAAACAATCCTAAAAATTAACGAAATGAGGCTTGCTTGAGGATTAAAGAATCGTCAAAAATGAGTGTTATTTCTGAGAGTGTACTTGTAAATTTTCTAATCAATTTCGACGATTTAGATCTTTATTTTCACTTCATTGAAGCTCATTTTTTTCTTTAATTATGCAGGTTATTGCCAAACTTTTCTGTATATTTTGTTAAGCAGTTTGTTGTTGCTTTATTTATTTTTAATCATAATTACTGTTATTTGTTTGTGTCTGTTTAACCTTTTCCTTACTGAAACGCCCCAAAACGCCCGAACAGCTAAGGATTCGATAATGTCATTCCTATCAAATATTACGAGGAAGCAAAAATCCTTCGTAGCGAAAGGGTTAAATTATATAATATTTCTATTTCGCATATACGTGATTTCCATGTTTCCCTTTGGCGTTCGTTTGCCTTAATTTGTTGTTGTTTTTTGCAATAGTATTCTTCGTGATTTAAAAGGCCCTCAAGCTTTAAAAATGAAATGATTCATAGAAGTTTAACTTAACTAAGACTCCTGATTTTTTTACACAGTCTCACCGAGTTAATTAATTTGTTTCAGATATCGTATTTTCTTTCCAATTTTCATCCTTTTATTATTCTGATCGGTGCACCGATTGGTGCCCTGTTCCTATGACACATTGCTTTACAAATCGGTGGTTGGTTGGTATACATAGATTTTCATGCTTGTGTACTTGGTCAGAGACCCGCTAATAAACCTTCGTCAAGTACGACAGACACAACACACACTCACACATATATGTGACAGATGCTGCCACCTATCGCGTGGCACCTCCACAATTTAGACATGCCCCTGAGGGGGAGGGAAATATTCTCCAGGGACCTGTACCTGTGGGAAACTGCGCAACGACCACCCACATGAATTTCGAACTCAACAGATTTAACGAGCACGTACTCCGCATATACTCGGTGATTCTTCAGCGACCAGGTCCCGATCGCTGGACCTTCCGATCCGGCGATCGAGACTCTGACCACAGGGCTCCCCACAGCCCTTACAAATCGGTGCTTGATAAAATATATACATATGAACATTCAACATTTCTGCTGCCATCCCAGATCTGAAACATGATTTTTTTTTTGAATAATTAATTACACATTTATTTTCTAAATAACGTTCATTTTAAGCTCACTTTTTCAATTTGGCGTTCTTTTAAATACTCCCCACAGGGGCGCTGGGGAGCCCAGTCGGTTAAGCACTCGCTTAGCATGCGGAAGGTCCCAGGTTCGGGTCCGGGCATCGCCAAAATTGCTGCCGACCTATAAACGGCCCGTGCAGCCAAAAATGTCCGACGAATAATACCCCGTGTAAGGGAGTGCACGTTAAATATCCTTCAAAGTCCTAACGCTGCGTACGATGTCGCCCTTAACGGTTGCGTTGGGTGCCTATTCAGGTGTGGCTCGTCACCTAATTGTGGTTCCAAAATACGACGCCCGTCGCCAATAGCCCTCGTGTAGCTCCAGTGCGACGATAATTCAAACCAAACCAAACCTATGTGACATTGTTTTTCAAATCGGGGCTTTATAAAAATAATAACATTTATCATGCCTGCTATGTAAAATAAGTCGACAGGGAAACTTAGATAAAATGTATTCTGTTATTGTATAAATTTTACCTCGAGAGATGATAGATGAGGACGGAATGCCCACAAAAATGGCGAAAAATGTCCAGCGTTCCCTCACTGATCAATCATAAGTAAGGATTTTGTTATAAGAAAGGTTTGAGAAGTTAAACTTTTTAAAATGTGATGACTAAACAGTTTCTGTAGGAACTATTGATATTCGAATATTTGTCGACGACAGGGTGTGGCTGGGAAGTTAAAATACAAAGTGATATTAAGAATATGTGAAAAAGGTAATTATAGTTACTTAGTTTAATTGGGTTTAAAAATATAAGATTTTGAGGTGGTTAATAAGTTATAATATGTCATACATTTCTAATAAAAATATTGTACATTTTTGGCTTACTTTTTCAATTTGGCGTCTTTTAACCCATCCCCACTCAAAACCCCGCCAAATATATCTCCTTTCCTCCCACCTCCTTTGCTGAAGTCGTTTTAATTAACGCGAATTGCCATCGCGTTTCGGCAAAAGTGCACACGATACCACTAAATAGATAAATGGGTTGTCGTAGTATGTGTGTTTGGCGATAAAGATATTACGGAATTTAATAGTTGTTTCTTGACGGAGGCAATAAGTGGGAGGTTTGTTTTGGACTTGGCGAGCTATGGAAGCGTAGGGGGACACATAAAAATTAAATTGAGACAGATATATATGAAACAGCTACAATACACAGATTTTTACAGAACTGCAGTGGGACAATAGGTTTTTATAGAACTTTAGCAAAACACTGTAAAAAAATACACAATTTTAACTGGAGAATTTATATATATATAGGAAAATATTATATATATTTATTTTTTTTAACGTTATCTATTTTAAGTAGTAAAAGAACAAATTGCTACACAGAAAAACAAATACGTAATTTTTGCAGAAGATATATATATATTAAAATGAAAATACCATAATTTCTTTATACAAAAAAATTTTAGCTTAAATTACGGTTAGGAACATTTTTAATAGTTAAAAAATTGAAAAAAAAATACGACAACACTTGTTGCAGCTTTAGTAACCCACTGTCTACCGAAATGATTCTTAAGGTGATGAGTTATTTCAAATTATATACTACTATTAACGTTTTAATCAGGAATAGTGGTAGAAACGTGTGGTTTGTAAATCAGCGCCACCTAGTTGTTGATGGCATATTGAAGGTACGTGTGTAGTGAACCGCCACAGACTTAAACATTTTGCGCTGGCCTAAAATCCTGAAGCAGAATTCCGCGATGTTTTATAGTTGCGTCGGCTGGCAATTCAGTGCGGTCTTACGCACACGCAACCACAAATAACATCCTTTGCAAGATGGCGCTGATTTTGTACAATCTTTGGGAATTCCACCAACAATGGCCAATGGTGTTCGCGTAGATCCTGTTCGAAGTTTTTACAACCAAAGCAAAATTATTTTAATCCTACAGATATAAAGATTCAAATATCATATTACCTCAGTATTCTAATATTATAGCGTGTAGTGAATTGACAGAGACTGAGCACCTCTATTTTACGTTTTTAGATACCACTTTTTATTTATAATTAACACAAATATTATTTTTAATAATTATTTATGTGCGACAAAAAAAATCAATTATCTCTTACAAAAACGGTGACTGCTTATTAATAAACTATCACCAGAATTTCAATAAAATAAGAGTTCGAATCAGAGAGATAGTATATCTGTGCCGTATCGCACACTTTCTATAGGAGAAACGGGAAAAAAAGTCTTTTTCCTTTTTTTGAATAAGTCTTCTTTTAAGCTATTTTTTTTGTCAAATTAAACAAATTATTTTCAATACACACTTGTGAAATAGCCCTTAAATAAATTATCTGTTTATTTTGAAGTAGTTTTTGAAAAGCTAAATAATTGAGTGCATTTAAAAATTGTATTTTGTCTTCTTCGAATGATTAACTAAATATTTGTAATAAATATTTTTAATAAAAATGGGGCTATGTCTTATGATGTCAAGCACTCCATACTGCGATTTCATTGGTTGTTTTCTTCCGTACTGCGTGTAACAAGCCCCTCGAAAAATATAGTTGAATTGTGCTTTTCAACTGAAAAATTAGTTTTAAAAATATTACTTTATTAAATTATATTATTTTAATTACTAATCCTTAATTTTGTGTAATTTATAAATGTTAAACATTTGAGTTTGACATAAATAATCGGTAAAGAAAAACAGAAATGCCCAAAAATTGATTCCAGTTCATGAATCACAAAATTGTTATCAATGCCTACAAATTTTTTACAAAGCCAATAGCCAAAGACTCCGAGATAACAGTTTCTTTTTAAAAAAAACCCGCAAATTTAACTTAGTAATTCTGCTACGAAACCCTTCGAACCGACTTCAAAATAAATGGTGTGGCACAGAATTTCGACTTGGTTCTTCAATCGGGTCAAGTGGGGTAAGTGTGATTGGGGGGTAAGTGTGATAAACAGCTCTTGTAACTTTGGAAATCATTCTAAACATCTGAAAGTTTGCAATATATAACATTAGACCACTTATAATTAAACTAAAAAGAAATATTGACCTTATTTTTTGTTTAAAGAAAGTTTTGAACTTTTGAATTTAGGTGCAACTGTCTTCTTTTTTACACACTTACCCCTATGTGGGGTAAGTGTGATAAAACAGCAATGTATTTTGAAATGCAAATTTTGTACACTTAAAATTGGAATTCAAGCATATAATTTTTTTTCTACATATGTATGTTTCTTATAAAAATTCACTACAAATTTTAGGATTTGGAATTTACTTGAAGCAGAGAACGAATTTTCTTAATGAAAAATGCAGAAACCCTATCACACTTACCCCACTTGACCCTACGTTTATCTTCAAGAGAGTGTGCGAAAGTAGTGATTTTACAATCTCTGAATACGACCAAAAAAATTATGAAAAAATTTCCCGGAACCGTTATTTTATCTCGGGCTTTACATTCTGCTTGCATTACGAGCGGATCACTATTCAGCAAGTCGCTGTTAAATAATTAGTTTTGCTCTTTGAGCTGTCCAAAGACCAATTGGAAAAAATAATTTAAATAGTTTATTATCTAAATAAAAATAGTGGTAGCTAAAAATATGAAATAAACGTATCATCTTAAATTTTTATTCGAAATGTGTAGAATATATTTATATTTTAAGAGTATACGGGAAGAACCGGTTTCTTTACACCAGTTTAGGCGATTTCTCGCTATCATCGCCAAAGAGGCCGATTGAGGAAAGCCTTCTACGAAATCAAGCGGTTTTACTCTTGTACTCTTCATTTGTGGATGGTAACTCTGATATAATGGTCCATGGACCAGGGATATAGGTTCGCAGTGAATATCCTTTTTTGGCATCTTCGATCTTTTTAACGCTAATCAATTCATTCTGTTGTTATATCTTTTGCAAAACCGTACGTAAAAAAAAAGGCATTGATAATGTTTTATATTCGCTTAATTACTCAAAATATTAATGGTTAATTTCTTAAAATATTACATGTATTTGTAATTTACGAAGAAGCATTTTAGCGTGGATGTCAAATGTTGCCTTATTTATAACGTGAGTTCTAATACACTGAAATATGCCATTCCTTGACCTAATATCGTTTAAAATGTTTTAAATACGATATTTTCTTAGTCTGTTAGAAAATCAATTCAAATTTGAACACAATCTAAAAAATGAATGCTCAAAGCCGACGAAATTTTCCTTAATTTTGACGATTCGTTTACTGGCAAATGCTCCGAGTTTTCGTTTCCTCAAAGTGAGGAAATTTGAACCATCATTTTTACGAGGATTTGAATGTCGTCTAATCTATAGAAATATTTCGTTATTTTTGAGCATGTGAGTAAAACAATAAGATTCAGTTTCCTCAAAATCAAGATACAGAATCGTCAAATCACGATCGTAAAAGTGAGGATTCACCTTTACTCAAAAGTCGCGTGATAGTTTGACGAAACAATCCTCAAAATTAACGAAATGAGTCTTGAGGATTCATGAATCGTCAAAAATGAATGTTATTTCTGAGAGTGCATCCTCTGTAAGTCATACTGAAACAATGTACAGCAGATTATCGCAACGTTTGAAATAAGCTACTAATGGAAGGATCATAATACAAGTGACATAATACAGAATACAGTTTGCGCTTCAGTGTTTTAACCTTTATAACGACATAAAATCTAAATTCTTTAATGTCTGTAGTTAGCAGATATTGCCAAAGAAACCCCTTTTTACGGTTTTTTTTTTTTTTTTGTAGTTCTACGAAGGTAAGTTTGCCGAATACAAAATACAATCTATTCTGACTTTATCATAGCGAAATATTTACTGTATACAGGGTGGTTATACAATAACGCTCGCTATTCGGAGTGGTCTGTAGCTTCAATGAATAATCCAAATGCAAAAAATTTTGAGACAATTACTAATCAAGAAGGGAGAAAATAATGAAATCATAAAAAAAAACCGTTTCTTGACCAGGGTTCTAAATTACGAGGCGTAATTGGATGTGCTGGCCGTAATAAGCCATAATTGGCTAAGCCTCGTAATTAGAACTTTGGTAAAGAGACGACTTTCTTTTTTATGATTCCATTCTTTTTCGTTCAAAGAAACTCGTGATGTTAATTGTAGTTTATTTATTTTGTTTTATGGATAAAGTTTTGTCTGTGGCAACATTGTTTTGTGAAAGATGAATCAGTTTTCGAAAAAGTTTTAACTCTCTTGCTGTAACGGTTTTTTTACTTGTGCCGGCTGTTTCATCTATTCTTAGAGAAATAAATTATCAGAGTTTTCTGTGAAAAGAACTGTTTTTTGTAGTATATTGTACTTACATTTTGGCGCCCGAACAGGGACTTGTAAAAAAAGAAAATGGCAAGCTTCTTTAAATCTGGATACAAGAAAGCAGATTTGCTGGTAGTTCTGGAAGAAATTAATGAAACAGCACCGGTGGGATCAACTCTAGCAAAGTTGAAGGACTTGATTTTGGCTAGCAATGAATATAACAAGGATCCAGAATTTGTTAAACAAGTACTTGAAGATACCGTTAGAGAAAGAAAGAAGCAAGAAGAAATACTTCTTCAAAAAGAAAAAGAACAAGAAGAAAGACTTCTTCAAAAAGAAAAAGATGCTATCGAGATGGAAAAAGCCCGAATGTCTCATGAATTAGAAATGGCTAAAATACAGGCGCAAAGTCGGGAAGTGACTCCTCAAAATTTCGCCAATCCAGGTTCCGTTAATGCCGAAGCAGTGAATTCTAGGAGGAAGTTTACTTTACCGAAGCTAGAGCTCAGACAGTTGACAAATTAATTTAGCGATGGATGGTTTTGGCCTGCTCAAAGTTGAAGATACCAAGGGTGCAAAGAAGAAGGTTGCATATGAAATAAATAAAATCAGAGCACCATCAACAGCCTCTGCCTTACACGCAGCTCCTTACGTCAAAGAACAAAGAAAAGGCTGCCTGTTTTGTGATGGTAAGCATAATAGTTCTGATTGTTTTTCCGCTCAGAAAAAGTCTTTAGCTGAGAGGCAGGAAATAGTTAAAACTAAGAAAGGGTGTTTTGCCTGTTTGGTTGTAGGTCATGTAGCTAAGCGATGCAGGAGCTTCGTAAAATGCCTTATTTGTGGTAGAAAACACGTTACTCTTATGTGTGATAGCCTGGAAAAATTGAGTAAATCAGCTTCAAAAGAACGAGAAGGTTCGCAGACAGAAACACCTGTAAATGATGTAAATATGACGCATTTAAATCAGACACCAGAAGTTTTTCTGCAAACTTTGGTCGCCAAGCTTGTAGCCAAAGGTAAGGAAATGAGCGTCCGTCTTTTGTTTGATACAGCATCACAGAGTTCCTACATCGTCTATAACGTTGCCAAGTCGATGATGTATACCCCTTTTGAAGAAATGAACGTGGCCCATTCCCTATTTGGAGGTGCAATCACTGATGCTAGAAAACACAAGAAGTATGAAATAACAGTTGCATCGCTCAAAGGAAAATTCTCATGCAAATTGGAAGTAATGGGCCAAGAGGTTATTTGTGAGAAGATATTGCCAGTAAGCAGAGGTCCGTGGTTCAAATAATTATGGCTTTAGGAATCAATTTGTCTGATGTTAGCCAGACCTAAGAACAAGTACACATACTAGTTGGAGCAGATATGATAGGTAGGTTATTGACTGGGCAGCAAAAGGTTTTGTCAAATGGCATGGTTGCAACAGAAACAAGTCTCGGATGGACCTTAATGGGAAAGGTACCGCATCAGAAGCCTGGTACAGAAAATCTCGCCATGTGCCATGTCAGTGATATCACTTTTTGTTAAAGAAGCTGAGATGGCCGATCTGTGGAGACTTGACTTAATCGGAATCAAAGATCCCATTGAGAAGAAATCTAAAAGGGAGAAAGATTTTGAGGCCCAAGAACATTTTCTTCAGTCTGTAAAGATCAATGATCAAGGAAGGTACGAAGTCCGTTTACCATAGGAAGAAAACGAATATTTTTTACCCGATAACTATGACTTGGCAAAGAAGAGATTAGAGCGCACAACAGTTCAGCTGAAATCCAAGAATATTTATTATGAGTATGAAAAGGTGTTCGAAAGCTGGCTGGACGAGGAAATTATTGAAGAAGTACCCTCTAATGAAATTGCGTTACCAGGGAACTACTTGCCACATAGGGAAGTAATAAAGGAAAGCAGTACTACTCCTATTAGGCCAGTCTTCGATGCTTCTGCCCGTATGAAGGGTCATCCTTCAATTAACGATTGTTTGCACAGTGGTCCAAATTTAATCGAACTTATCCCCGTTGTCTTGCTGCGTTTCAGAGAAAGAAGTATCGGCGTGTTTCTTCAGATGTCAGAAGAGCGTTTCTACAGTTAAGTGTCGCCAAAGAAGATAGAGATTATTTAAGGTTCTTGTTGTGGCAAGACGAAGAGAATAAAACGTGCAAAATATTTCGACATGCAAGAGTGGTTTTCGGAGTAACGAGTAGTCCTTTCCTTTTGGCAGCTGTCATAAGGTATCACATACAAAATGTTCAAGGCTACGATACAGATTTCAAGAAAAGGCTCTTGCAGAGTTTCTATGTTGATAATTCTTTAACCAGTGTGGATACTTCAGTTGAAATGGAAGAATTTAAACAAAAATCCATTGATTTGATGCAGAAAGGTAGTTTCGAGTTGAGGAGCTGGGAACACTCGTATTGCAAGAATTCACCCTCAGAATCATCCGTGTTAGGCTTAAAATGGAATAAAACCGAAGACACACTCAAAGTCAATATGAGTTGGTTAGAAGAATTGAGCGTGGAAAAAGTCACCAAGATTTCTATTCTGTCTGTGGCGCACCGCATTTTCGATCCCATTGGATATACCGCTCCAGTCATGTTGTGCCCTAAATTAATGCTACAAAAGACGTAGGAGATGGGCGTTGATTGGGATGAAGAGATCAGAGAAGATCTGAAAAAAGAATTTCTTCTGTGGTATTCAGATTTGAAAACATTGGAAGAAATTGAGATTCCCAGGTGGATTCAAGTTACCTCAGAAAATCTAAATAGCTGTTCCCTACATACATTTTGCGATGCCAGTAAACAGGCTTATGCAGCTGTGGTTTTCTTGAGAATTGAAGATGAAGATGATGTCAAAATCAGTCTTCTGTCAGCAAAGTCTCGTATTGCACCACTCAAAGAAGGGACCATACCTAGGCTCGAGTTGACTGCTGCCTTGGTGGGAGCTGGACTTGCACACTCAGTTGTACAAGCCCTCGGCTGGAAGGATATCAAGCAATATTTCTGGAGCGATTCAACTACGGCTCTTGCCTGGATTTCGAAGGTAGAGAACTGGTCTGTTTTCGTTAGAAACATGGAACAAGAAATAATAAAATTAAGTAATCCTTCGTCATGGCATCATGTTCCGAGCCATTTAAATCCTGGAGATCTACCCTCGAGAGGATGTAATGCAAAGCAACTCCTCGACTTTGCATGGTGGGAGGGACCGAATTTGGCTCAAAGAACCTCGAGATAATTGGAGCCACCTAAAATCTACTGAAATACTCAATGAAGAAGAAATTTCGAAAGATAAAGTAAAATCCGTTACGTCACTTGCTAATGTCGAGGAAAATAAAGAAACTAACTGGTACTACAAGCACTTTTCAAATTATGAAAGGATCATTCGAATGATCTCTTGGATTCTCAGGATTATTGGGAATTCCTCTTCTGCCAAAGAAAGTCGAACTTTTGGAGAAATATCTGCATTAGAATATGAAAAAGCAGAGTTAGTTGTTCTAAAAATGATTCAACAAGAATGTAATGAAGTACTGAATCGCAAGAAGCTTAAAAATCTCTCAATATATACTGATGATGAAGGCGTTGTGAGGGTGAAGACCCAAATTATCTACAGGAAAGAAAAAGAAGACTTTCGGAAACCGGTCCTTTTGCCTGGCAATCATGAGGTTGTGCTAAGACTCATACGTTTTCATCATGAGAAAAATTCTCATTGCGGAGGTCACATGCTACTTAATGTATTGAGAGAAAAATACTGTATTGTGAATGGCAAGAGAATTACCAGGAAAATCGTGGCAAAGTGCACCATATGCGCAAGATTCTCTTCTCAGAAGTTGGAAAGTACTGTGTCTCCTCTCCCTGAAGACCGGGTAAAAGATGCGGCAGTCTTCCAGATTACTGGAGTAGATGCTGCCGGGCCCTTATACTTTAAAGACAACTCGAAGGCTTGGGTACTCATCTTTACCTGTGCAGTTTATAGAGCCGTTCACCTTGAACTTGTTAGTGGTGCTTCAACAGAAACGTTTCTGATGGCTTTAAGAAGGTTTGTAGCAAGAAGGGGTAGATGTACTACTATATATTGTGATAACGGCACAAATTTCGTTGGTGCTGCTAACTGTCTACGTTTGCTCGACTGGAATAAGATTATCAAGCATGGTGCCATCAATAATATTCATTGGAAGTTTAACCCCCCGACAGCTGCGTGGTGGGGTGGATGGTGGGAGCGCCTCATACGAGTATTGAAGGATCTCTTGAAAAGAGTTTTAGGCCGTGCTCTCTTATCCCAAGAGGAGATGGTCGCAGTTTTGTGCGACTGTGAATCACTCATGAACTCTCGTCCACTAACTTACATCTCGGAGAATAATGAAGATCCTATACCTCTTTCCCCATCGATGTTCCTTCAAGATATTCAAGAGGGGAGAACTCCCGACATATATTCTGTTGACCAAAAGAGCTTAAATCGAAGAGTAAAATATAGGCACGCCCTACAAAAAGATCTTCGCAACAGATTTCGTTCAGAATATTTGGGTCTGCTTGTGCAAAGGAATAAGAAGATCGATCATCGAACCATATCGGTGCGAGACATCGTATTAGTTGGATCTGACAACACAAAAAGAATTGATTGGCCTTTAGGACGTATTGTCGAGTTATTACCCGGGTCGGATGGCAATGTTAGACTGGTCAGAGTTCAGACTGCCTATTCGAAGCTCTTCCGTCCTGTTCAGCGAATATATCCTTTAGAAGTCTCTTCAAAATCGGACTTTGTGAACCGTCCCATAAAGGATGCAGCTGTGAATACTACAGGACAAACCACATCGTATGTCACTAAACAAGGACGTGTAGTTAATTTTCCTGAACGTTTGCAGTTTTAAATATTGTGTTTTGCCCAGACAAAATTTTCAATTTTTATGTATTATTGTAGTAACACTCGTATGTTGAGATGCTGCAGCATCTCAAGGTGGGAGCATGTTAATTGTAGTTTATTTATTTTGTTTTATGGATAAAGTTTTGTCTGTGGCAACATTGTTTTGTGAAAGATGAATCAGTTTTCGAAAAAGTTTTAACTCTCTTGCTGTAACCGTTTTTTTACTTGTGCCGGCTGTTTCATCTATTTTTAGAGAAATAAATTATCAGAGTTTTCTGTGAAAAGAACTGTTTTTTGTAGTACATTGTACTTACACGTCTCTTGACCAGGGTTCTAAATTACGAGGCGTAATTAGCTGTGTTTGCCGTAATCGAGATAATTAACGACGCCTCATAATTTAGATTCTGGTCTTAGAGACGAGTTTGTTTTTGTGATTATTCTTTTTTAGAATTCTGTATTTTTTACGATTCCATTGTTTTCCCCCCTTCTGATTAGTAAGTGTCTCAATGTTTGATGCATTTGGATTATTAATTCAAGTTACAGACCACTCCGAATAGCGATCGTTATTTTATAACACCCTGTATATACATAACTGCATTTCAGCCCTTGGCGTCATTTTGAGATTGGCCTATAGTTGCTTTTGCTAACTAAGATTACGGTTAAGACTATTTTAAATACTTTAAAAAATTGAAAAAAAATACGACTAACACTTAAACAATTGCTCTTAACTGGCATGCACTTCAAGTCTAGAATTTTTTGGGAATTAACATAAGATTCTGATGTGCCACTCAGAAAGAAAATAAATTAAGAAAATTATAAGTAATAAAAGATTATAAAATATTTATTAGCATGATGGACATAACAAGGTTTCGTGACAGACACGTGTAAAATTTTCTATAAACTTGTCAAATGTCACTTTACTTTTTTTTAAAAACAACTTGGAAATTACATTACGGTTTGGTTTGGTAGGAAATATGGTCGCACTAGAGCTACACGAGGGATATTGGCGACGGGCGTCGTATTTTAGAACCACAGTCGAGTGACGAGCCGACGCCTGAAAAAATTGATTATGATGTAACATAGATACATTATGTTATATGGCTCACAGTAAATTATGAAAAAAAATTAAATTTTATTAAATCCCGTGGAATATGACGGAAATGTAATATTTTCTAGTATTTGCTCCTTCTAATGCCAGACTATATGATACGTGGATTCAAAACTGAACATCCTTTTAATTTTAGTTGATACTAAATACTTTACTTGTACTGGTTCTGTACGATTTCCGGTATCATTTTATGAAAACCCACATAGTGTTTCACATTTACTCATTAGCCACATTGCAAATTGTTAGCTGCTGCATTTTGCAAGAGACAGTCTTCGATACGTTCGACCTATATTTAAATTGAAAATAAGTACAATTTTTAGCCTATAGTTGCTTTTGTTAGCTAAAATTACGATTAATAATATTTTAAATACGTTAAAAATTGAGAAAAAAAATACGACTTAATACTTAACCAATCTGTCTTTACCTAAAATCCTGATGCAGAGTTCCATGATGTTAAAAAGTATCCTTGGACGCCAACTCTGTGCGGCCTTACGCACACGCAACCACAAATAACATCCAATGCAAGATGGCGCTAGTTTTGTGCTATCTTTGGAAATTCTCCCAACAGTAGCCGATGGGGTTCGTGTAGATCTTATTTGAAGTTTTTAAAACCAAAACAAAATTATTTTAATCCTAAAGATTCCGATATCAGGACTTAATAATTCTAATAATAGACAGAATAATCGGGAAACACTTTTACGTTTTTGGGTACCACTTTTTATTAATAATTAAAACATATTTAATATTTTACAGTTTTATGTACAAGGTCTGCTCTAAAAAACATCTCATTAAAAATGGTGTCTGTTTACTAAACAACTAGCACCAGAATTATCTATAAAATGAGGCTCCGAGTCATAGAGATACAAATGTGCGCTATCGCACAGTTTCTATACTTTTCTGCTACCCTTATTTGAAACACTTTAGGGATGGAAAACCGAAAGCGTTTTTTTTTTTGCTCCCGGTTTTGCTTAAAAAAAAACCGGGTTTTCATAAGGCCGGTCTTAGGGTTCACTAAAACCGAAAAACCGGTTTTTTAAACACCGTTTTTTTTTTCTGAAAAACAGCCATCCATTACGTTTCTTATTTGGTTGGCGGCGAATATAGAGGATGAACGGGGATATCCTTTCTCCACCATGGTGTGGTGAGGTCGGCTCGGCGAGTTGAGTGAAGGAAAATGGTTCTAAAATACTTTTTTTTAAATAAAATTTTATATCAGCCTATGGATAGTAGCTTTCCGAATTTTTTTAAGATGTTGATAGTAATGTTGTGATTCCTAAACCAGGATACCTTTTTGATAAGTATATTTCTAATGAGCTTAAGTTTTCTTTTTTAATAATGTCAAACTAAGTTATTTTCAATACACACTTGTAAATAGCCTTTAAATAAATTCTCTATTTGAGTTTTAAGTACGTTTTGTAAAGATAAATTATTTGAATGTACGCTCTGAGAAACGAATACTCAAAAACGACGAAATTTTCCTTAATTTTGACGATGCCGTTTACTGGCAAATGCTCCGAGTTTTCCTTAATTTTGTCGATGCCGTTTACTGACAAATGCTCCGAGTTTTCCTTAATTTTGACGATGCCGTTTACTGGCAAATGCTCCGAGTTTTCCTTTCCTCAAAGTGAGGAAATTTGATTCGTCATTTTTATGAGGATTCGAATTTCGTCTAAACAAAAGAACTATCACGTCATTTTTGAGCATGTGAGTACAACGAGATTCAGTTTCCTTAAAATCGAGATACAGAATCGTCAAATCACGATCATTAAAGTGAGGATTTGCGTTTACTCAAAAGTCCCGTGATAGTTTGACGAAATAATCCTCAAAATTAACGAAATGAGGCTTGAGGATTAATAAATCGTCAAAAGTGAGCGTATTATTTCTGAGAGTGTATTGAAAATTGTATTTCGGTATTCGAATGATAAATTCAATATTAATTAAAAATATTTATTTTTAATTAATCATGGGAAAGTTTATTATGCTGTCATGCACTCCATACTGTGATTTAATTTTTTCTTTTCTTACCATACTACGTGTAACAAGCCATGTGAAAAATATTTTTTAATTGTGCTTTTCAAGTGAAAAAATGATCATTAAAAATAAAACTTTATTGCTTAATTAATTTGCAGTTTAATAGTTTTATTAATAATCCTTAATTAAGAGTAATTTATAAGTGTTTAATAAGAAAATTTGAGCTTGACGTAAGTAATCGGTGAAGAAAAACAGAAATGCCCTAAAAATTGATTCCAGCTCTTGAATCACATCGACTCCGAGAAAACAGCTTCTTTAAAAATAAAAAAGCAATAAAAAGCCGCATAAGTCATGTGGCTTTCAAGCGTCCGACAATTACAATTTTACATTATATAGAGATATAGCGTACAGTGAATTGACAGATTAAGCATCACTATTTTACGTTTTTAGATACCACTTTTTATTTTCCTTTCTCCACCATGATTGGCTCAGTTGAGTATAAGAAAGAGTTCCTAAAATAAAACTTTTTTTAAATAAAATTTTATATCAAAGTCTATGGCCGTAAATAATTTGTGATTCCTAAACCAGAATAAATTTTTGAATAAAAATATGTTTTTGAAAAGATAAGTTATTGAATGTATTAAAAATTATATTTCGTCTTCTTCGAATGATTCACTAAATGTTAATTATAAATATTTCGATTAATGGGGATATTTCTTATGATGTCAAGCACTCCTTAATGCGATTTCATTGGTTGTTTTTTATTTCTTTCCATACTGCGTGTAACAAGCCCATTGAGAAATATAGTACAATTGTGCTTTTCAACTGAAAAATTATTATTAAAAATTTAACTTTATTACTTAATTAAATATATTATATAATTTAATTAATAATAACTTATTTTTTTAATGTATAAGTGTTTAATAAGAAAATTGGAGTCTGACATAAATAATCGGCGAAGAAAAACAGAACTGCCCAAAAAATGATTACAGTTCATGCATCACAAATTTGTAATCTATGCCTAAAAACTTTTACAAAGCCCATAGCCATAGACTCCGTGACAACAGCTTCTTTGGAAAGGAAAAAAAAACCGCAAATTTAAATTCTTTTCTATTCTATGAAAGCCCTTTCGAACCGACCATAAAATAAAAGCTGCTTTGGCACAAAATTCCGACTTGGTTCTTAACTACGTGTTTCTTCAAGAGAGTGAGCGAAAAAGCGAGTTGTTTTACAATTTCTGAATGCGACAAAAAAAATTATGAAATAATTTCCCGGAACCGTTATTTTAACACGGGCCTTTTATTCTGCTTGCATTACAAGCGGCTTACTATTATTATTGGAACAAATAATTAATTTTTTTTTTATCTAAATAAAAAGAGTGGTTGCTAAAAATATGAAATAAACGTATGATCTTAAATTTTTATTCGAAATGTGTAGAATAAATATATATTTGAAGAGTACACGGAAAGAACCTCTTAAGGTAGGCGAATACCCAAAATTTCCCAAAATTCTAAAATTTTTACTATTGCTTTAATCTTTTCCAAATTTGGCATAGTGATTTCAAATATAATGAATAATACTATTTAGGCTTTTGTTTTTATTTAAATATAATTTATTTATTTTAAACGGTGTTTTTCTACTAAAAAAAGAGGTTTACGCCAACAAGTCTGCCACATTGAATTTTCATCCTATGAACATTTATTACGTGTTAAATTCTTCGTTTTGAACTTATACATGCAAAGACCCTCTAGAGTTACATACAACTTACAAGAAAAAAAGTTATTAAGAAAAATTTTATAAATTAACCACAAAAAAAAAGAATTTTTTTTCGATTAACTTACACTTGGACATTTAAAAAAAAAAACTTGTATACTTACACCCGATGTTAGAGGTTCATGGCACAGATATATATTATAATAGCCTCTGTGAAAAATTTCAGGTAAATTAATGTAAAACTTTTTATGCTAGAAGTGTTGGCGTAAACCCCTTTTTTTAGTTGAAAAACACCGTTTAAAGTAAATCAATTATATTTAAATAAAAAAAATTGCCGAAATAGCATTGTTCATTATATTTGAAATCACTATTCCAAATTTGGAAAAGATTAAAGTAATAGTAAAAATTTTAGAATTTTGGGTATTCGCCTACCTTAATTTATTGGGAGTCTTCCTGTAATTGTGTCTGCTTGGCGGGCACAGGAAACTGGTTTTTCTTTCGGTTCTTCATTCGCGGTACAAACGTGTAACCCGTGTCACTGATCTCTGGCGAGAATCAAGGGTTGCCGCGAAAGAAAAACAAAGCGAGTAACCGATTTTTTTTACACCAGTTTAATCGATTTCTCGCTATCATCGCCAAAGAGGCCAAATGAGGAAAGCCTTCCACGAAATCAAGCGGTTTTTCCCGTGTACTCTTCATTTGTGGATGGTAACTCTGATATAATGGTCCATGGACCAGGGATATAGTTTCGCAGTAACCTTTTTTAGCATCTTCGATCTTTTAAACGTTATTCATTTCATTATGTTGGTAGATCTTTTGTAAAAAGTATGTACAAAAAATGTCGTCGATAATGTTTTATGTTAGCATAATTACTCAAAAAAGTAATGGTTAATTTCTGGAAATTTTACATGTATTTGTAATGTACGAAGACACATTTTACCGTGGATGTCAAAATTTGCCTTATATGTAACGTGAGTTCTAATACACTGAAATTTAGCATTACTTGACCGAATATCGCTTACAAAGTTTTAAATACGATATTTTCTCAGTTGTGTTTGAAAATCCAACTTGAAACATCATCTGTAAGTCATACTGCTGAACCTATGTACAGCAGAGTATCTCAAAGCGCAAAATAAGGTATTAATGGAGGGCTCAGAAAACAAGTACATACTTAAGGTTAGGTTTGAATTATCGTCGCACTAGAACTACACGAGGGCTAATGGCGACGGGCGTCGTATTTTAGAACCACAGTCAGGTGACGAGCCCACACCTGAATATGCACCCAACGCAACTGTTAAGGGGGACATCGTACGCAGCGTTAGGACTTTGATAGATATTCAACGTGCACTCCCTTACACGGGGTATTATTCGTCGGACATTTTTGGCTGCACGGACCGTTTATAGGTCGGCAGCTATTGTGGCGATGCCCGGGCCCGAACCTGGGACCTTCCGCATGCTGAGCGAGTGCTTAACCGACTGGGCTCTCCATCCCCAGCCCCAACAAGTACTTTGTGCTTAAGAGATTTTACCTTTATACGATTTTAACTTGAAATTTTTTGAATGAATGTGGTCTGTCAGATATTGTCTTCTAAACTATGACTTTTTTCATTAATGCACTCTGGGTTCGTCCAGTCGGTTCGGCATTCGCCTTGCATGTGAAAGGTCCCAGGTTCGGATCCCGCGTCGCCAAAATAACTGCCGACCTTGTAAACGGCCCGTGCAGCCAAAAATGTCCCACGAGTATAGGGGGTACCCACGTATAGAGGGGGTGCACGTTAAATATCCTTCAAAGTCCTAGATCTACGTTCGATACCGCTCTTAAATATGGTGCTGGGTCCCTTCTCTTGTGTCGGCTCGTCACTTGACTATGGTTCTTAAATACGACGCCGGTGGCCAATAGCCCTCGTGTAGCTCTAGTGCGACGATAAAAATTTTAAAATTTCATAACAAAAACTATTATAATATTTATAACTACTTAATATGAGTTCTAAAATTTAGACAATATATATTAACACTTTACCTCCGGGCGTCGACTGACCCGTAGACTAAAAATCTTCTAGACCAGCAACTTAATCTAATGCCTAGCTCTTCTAACGTGTCGAATGCAACTAAAACACTTTTAAAGGTTGATTTGTTGATTGGCATAATTGTACTTTCTATTGTAAGGCTACTGTTTCTTCGTAATGTTCTCTGTTAAAAAAAAGTTACCCACTAGTGATTATTTCAGCCGTTAGTCATCCTTTTACATCGGACCTTTTTGACTATGTGAACAAATAACATTTTGAGTTAATTGCATGACACAAAATTTGCATAAGGGTCCGTCTTAATATTAAAAATGTTCCGAACTTTAAAATTTTCAATAGCAACACCCAATTTTAATTACCTAGAAATGTGAAAACCCCTCGAAAACCCCTAAATCTAAATCTTTGGGGGACCATGTCTAAAATGACAAGCGTAGTCAGTCTGTAGGTTTATTAATGGAGAAAAAGAAGCACAAGGTCAAATATCTTGAGGATGGGCCTACGAGGGATATAAAAGTCAATGAGTAGCTGTATATATTCAAAAATAAAGTCGAAAATAAGTAGTAGTAAAAAATAGATCCCTATCGTCACTTGATAAGGGTTCCAAATTACGAGATGTCATTGGCTCTGTTAAATCTCCTAAAGGTGACTGCAAATAGGCAGCCAGAAATCATTACATTAGTTCCCTTAGACACAAAGGGGGCGCGCTAGTTTCTATGTCAATTTCAATGTAGAAATTCTCCAATGAGAGTTTGAAACTTAGAGTGTTCTTAGTCTATGGGTCAGTCGACGCCCGGAGGTAAAGTGTTAAGATTCGATGATACTGACTAGTTAGTTTAGTTCCTTGTGTCTCTTTGTATGTATTTAAGTGTTTGTATTTCATTTGTTTGTTTTTTATATTTATCCTTGCAATAGATTTATGTTAATATGCCGCCTCGGTGGCTGAATGGTTAGTGTACTAGCCTTTGGAGCTGCTGGGGTCGGGTTCGAATCTCGGTCAGGCATGGATGTTTGTGACAGTCAATAAATGTTGTTATTTGTCTATGTGTTATTCATTTCTTTGTGACTGTAAAATTTCTTTCTGTGTCTGCCCCACTTGACGAAAGCTTATAAGCGGTTCTCAGAACAAGCACACAAGCTGGAATATATATGTATCATACCGTACCATGTTAATATTATGTAACATTTTATTGTAATAACCATTGTCAACGGGTTTAGGCCCATTGCAATAAATTTATTATCTATCTATCTATCTAGTGTGACGATAATTCAAAATAAACTTAACAAAACTAATGCACTGGAATTCTACATGCAAATCCGCTGCATACAATTGCAAATATGCTGATAACTAGAAAATAACAAAAAAGGGATATTGCACAATTATCTCAGTGACTATCCACACCCACAGATTGCTTGCGTAATAAGCGACTTGCTTTTGGGCATACCGCGATTATTTAAAACCAAAAAAAATTATGAGTTGGTCCATGAGGAAGAAAAAAAAATTAAAAATTTGTAATTAAAAAAAATCGGTACGACAGAGCAAAAATATTTTATTTATGCAAAACGAAATATATTTTTCAGTAGCGAATATGCTCAGAAGCTAAGCAACCGAAAATCAAAAACCCAACAACTACCTTCGTAACTATCCAAATATTGCTTGTATAACAAGCGGCTTGCTTTTGAGCATACCGCGATTATTTAAAATCAAAATAAATTTTTTTTAAATTAGACAATAAGAAAAAACAATTTATTTAAAACATTTTGTTTTTTAAAAAAAGTGGTACGATCGAGCAAAAATATTTCTGTAAGCAAAGCAAAAGGGTTATTTTAAGTATTATTTTTTTTTTAAGAAATGCTAATTTTTTTTTTAATATATTAATCTGCGATTTTTTTTAAATAGCATTTTTATAAATTTGAAGCACTCGTAAACTGTTTAAAAGAATAGAGTGAGTGATGTTTTTATTAAAAATGTATTAAATAATTTGAAGGAGTCTTGAAAATTTTTCATATAATTTTTTGCCATTTATTGTTGCCTTGTATAGAGAAAATTTTAAAGTGGTTTTTGCAGATTTTGACAGAACAATTTTTGTTTTGTTTTTCTGAAGTTGGTTGGCACAATTTTTTTAATTAAGTTAATTTTTGAAAGTTAATTTTTTTTAGCTGTTTCATTGGTCTGGGGCAATGTTCTATTGATGCGCATGGTCTAACCAAATTTGCTCCCAAAAACCGAGCCAATTAAATTAAACGTGTTTTGCATCCTAAGGAGATTTTTATTCAAAATAATTTTTTTTTTCTTATGATACAATTAGATTAACATCAATTATGTTAAAAATTAACAAAAGCATTACCCGAGACTGAATGACAAATAATTACTTGAATACAATCCGAGCTTTCTTTTTTTGGCCATGTGAAAAACAGGTATGAATTTAACTAGTATAGAACAAACAAGGTATCACAAATTTTTAATCGCAATCTATACAATGCCAGTAAATTACTAAGCATTTAATTGCGTTGTTTTAAATGGTGTAAAGGCGTTAATTTTTTTGTCCTTCCGTAGTTTCATTGGTTGTTTTGGTTCCGACGAGTAATACACTTTGTAGAGGGTGTACGATAATGCCCTTAATAGTGTTGGGTGCGTGCTCGGGTGTAGGCTCGTCACTTGACTGTAGTTCAAAATTATAACGGGGGCTGGGGAGCCCAGTTGGTTAAGCACTCGCCTAGCACGCGAAAGGTTCCAGGTTCAAGTCCGGGCATCGGCAAAATAACTGCCGAATATAAACGGCCCTTGCAGCCAAAAATGTCCGACTAATAATACCCCGTGTAGTGGGAGTGCACGTTAAATATCGTTCAAAGTCCTAACGATGCGTGCGATGTCGCCTTTGACTGTTGCGCTTGGTGCCTATTCAGGAGTCGGCTCGTCACCTGTGGTTCTAAAATACGACGCCCGTCGCCAATAGCCCTCGTGTAGCTCTAGTGCGACGATAATTCAAACTTAACCTAACCAGGCCCATGACCTTGGCGACTCTGATCACCAATGTTTTTGGCGCTATACAGCTTCAAATCATGGACACGATACAACAATATCTTTATTCGTAATGTACGAGGGCCCATTTTACCATAGATATCAAAATTTGCCTTATTTATAAAGTGATGGTTCAAAGTTACTTAAAATCGCCACTTCTTGACCAAATATGAAAATATTTCTGTCGTAACATGTGAAACATGCTATAAATGGAAAGAATCGGAATACAAAATAATTAATCCCCAAAATTATGATCCCCAAAAGAATGAATACCCAAAATTCTAAAATTTTTACTATTACTTTAATCTTTTCCAAATTTGGCATAGTGATTTCAAATATAATGAATAATGCTATTTAGTTATTTTTTTAAAATTTAAATATAATTTATTTATTTTAAAAGGTGTTTTTCTACTAAAAAAAGAGGTTTACGCTAACAAGTCTACCGCATTGAAATGTCATCATCTAAACATTAATTATGTGTTACATTTTTCGTTTTGAACTGATGCATGCAATGACCCTCTAGAGTTACATACAAATTACAAGAAAGAAGTTATTAAGAAAAATGTTATAAATTAACCACAAAAAAGGATTTTTTTCGATTAACTTACACTTGGAAATTTTTTTAAAATAAAAACTTATATATTTACACCAGATATTAGAGGTTCATGGCACAGATATATATTGAAATAGCATCTGTAAAAAATTTCAGGTAAATTAATGTAAAACTTTTTATGCTAGAAGTGTTGGCGTAAAGCCCTTTTTTTTAGTTTAAAAACACCGTTTAAAATAAATCAATTATATTGAAATATAAATCAATTATATTGAAATAAAAAAAAATTGCCCCAAAAGCATTGTTCATTATATTTGAAATCACTATGCCAAATTTGGGAAAGATTAAAGTAATAGTAAAAATTTTAGAATTTTGGGTATTCGCCAACCTTAAGTCCAGAAAGTTTGTTGTGGAACATAGATTGAAAGCTTAAAACTTTATAAAAAATTTAAAACTTTATAATTTCATTATATCTTATTTTTCAAAAAATTGATACCGCCTAGCGAATATTGTCTGAACTAAGATTGTACTGAACTTCTATATAATTAGTGCGTGCAATTTCGTTGCTTAATCGAAAATGACAAAAAGAGGACTTGAATGCCTTTCCAAATATTGCTTGTGAAATAAGCGGCTTGCTATTGTGCATGCCGCCTTTATTTAAAGTTACTACACAGATGCCCGGGACAGCAATATCTTGAAAGACAAAAAAAGTTAAACTGTTTTGGAAAAATACAAAAAGTGGTACGTCGCAGAATCACGAATTATCTGGCAAAAAAAAAAAAAAATGAAATAGAGCATTCAGCTGCAAATTGTAGATGAATATAAACAATATAGTTCGGGACACCTGGTGTTGTAACTTATTCAAGGTTTGAGGGCTTCCCCATCTCTCCCCCAATACAAACTAAGCACTTTGTGTCCAGTTCTAATTGAGTGAAGTAAGTTCGCAAATTGGTCGCTACTTTTTAGGATCTTTTCCCGATAAAGTATTCTTTTTTAATTAAAAAAAAAGACGGATTCTTAACTATCAGTTGTAGTATTACTAATATAAACTGTCTTTCTAAAGTTTATTTAAGTTAAAAATTATATTTAAAAAATAAGTTCTAATTGTAGCTAAAAAAAATTCCGTGAAATTTATTTTCTCTTAGTGTAAAAGTAAACTTCCCCTTGGCGATTTTTACAGGACCTTGTTGTGCATATATTGATATCCTACAAGATCCTTCATTTATTGATATCCAGCAAGAATATGTTGCGAATGTTTGCACCATTTTGATTTATTCACTTTTTTGATATACAGTTCAATATTACAAAAAACGCATTTAAATAAATTAATTTTTTTTAAATACATAAAACTGGAACTTTATTTTGTGAAAATTCTTTTAAAATAATATTGATTATAAAAAATAGGATCAAGAAAATCTGATGCAACTTGATTTTTGTCCGTAACTAGGGTATAAAATGGAGTTGTGACGATGTTTCAGAAACTATATTTCCCCCATTCTAAAAACCCTTGTATCTAGTGAATTTTTATTAAATGATAATTGTAAAACTAGTTTAGCAGGCTTTCCTTTAATTATACAATGCAGGTGAATGTATATATGTCTTCATAATGTTGAAAAAAAAAGCATAATGAGATTTTTTTTTTAAAATTAATGTTTGGCTTCTTAGGCGAGTCTCAAGATTGATGTATTGCATACTTTATTGCAGAATTACTTGCATAACAACTTGTTTTATAAAGAGTGGGATTGTATTATTTAATGAGAGAAAATCTTTGAATAAAACCTAATACGAAAAATCTATTTTTTATCAGAGCATCTCAAAAATTGCACAAATGATTAGTAAACCAAGCGATTTAATTAAAACTCGTACGTATTTTACAACGCCGCATCTCATAGAAAACTGGTTGAAAATTAAGAATTCTTATTTAAAACAAAATACTCACTTAAAATATCTTTAACCCTTTCAGTCCCAGTGATGCCATTTGGCATCATCACTTTCAATATTTTTTTCAAAATGTTTATGTTCCGCTATGGCATCCAAACAGACATCATTCGATTCTTCACACTTTCTTCTATCAGACAAAATTTTACTTTAATCTCAATAGAAGTCAGAACTATTTTTTTTATTTAGAAAATAGTCAACAAGCGTTTCTCCTGATTTTTTATAAGTTCACTTCAGTTCCACATATTTAAAACACAATTTAAACTATTTCGGTTAAAATAATTACTAAAATTTTTTTTAATAATATGGTCAGATACCTTAAAATATATAACTCGAAGTGTTTTTCGGTAATATATATTTTTTTATTTTGTTGTTTTCCACAGTTAAAGAATTTTGGCATTGTTTCAAAAACCATATAAAAAATTTTAATGGATTTTTTTTTCCTTATGGAATTCGTATATTTGGCCTAAAATAAGCTTATTTTGTGAAAATCAGATGTTTCTGTAGTGTAGTAAAATTTTGGGACTGAAAGGGTTAAAATGTACTTATTCATAAATATTTAACATTTAATACAATAATAGATATTTATGCAACTAGTGCGAAAAGTAATGCTTTTTAAAACAAGTGGATTTTATTTCACGAGCGAGGTACGAGCGAGTGAAATAAAGACACGTGTTTTAAAAAGTTTACTTTTCGCACGTGTTTCATACACTATTTTTTATAATTGCGTGAAAAAAATCAAATCTCATTGGTTCAAAAATAATTCACGTGCTAATTAGACTAAAATAGACTAAGAGATGTCAAGGAAAACAACCAATGAACTCGCAGTTCGGAGCGCGTGACGCTATAAAAAGCCAATAAGCGTGTTTCAACATTTTGTCAAAGAAAGCAACCAATGAACTCGCAGTTCGAAGGGCGTGACTTAAGAAATATCCCATCGCGAGAAAAAAAAATTCATTGATTCAAAAATAATTCACGCGCATAATATTTTTAAATACAGCAGATCGATAAATCTTTGGATTTTATGAGTATTATCAAATCGAAATTTTACTTGAAATGTTGGCATCTTATAAAAAGAGTGCGACAAAGTCTTTTTTTCACTGCTTTTGGGTGAAAAAAAGTACTTTTTTTCACTGTTTCAAAAAGTCTAGCTTTGTGCACGCGTCTGATATTGAAATTGTAATGTAAAAGTCGACTTTTTTTCACGCAATTATAAAAAAAATATTTTTTTTATAATTTACAACGGTAAATTAATGAGAGGTTAATGTGTTATCTTGACACACTGTGCGTCGTTGCAAAAAATATTTTTTATAATTGCGTGAAAAAAAGCCGACTTTTACATTATAATTTCAATATCAGACGCGTGCACAAAGCTAGACTTTTTGAAACAGTGAAAAAAAGTACTTTTTTTCACCCAAAAGCAGTGAAAAAAAGACTTTGTCGCACTCTTTTTATAAGATGCCAACATTTCAGGTAAAATTTCGATTTGATAATACTCATAAAATCCAAAGATTTATCGATCTGCTGTATTTAAAAATATTATGCGCGTGAATTATTTTTGAATCAATGAATTTTTTTCTCGCGATGGGAATATTTCTTAAGTCACGACCTTCGAACTGCGAGTTCATTGGTTGCTTTCTTTGACAAAATGTTGAAACACGCTTATTGGTTTTTTATAGCGTCACGCGCTCCGAACTGCGAGATCATTGGTTGTTTTCCTTGACATCTCTTAGTCTATTTTAGTCTAATTAGCACGTGAATTATTTTTGAACCAATGAGATTTGATTTTTTTCACGCAATTATAAAAAATAGTGTATGAAACACGTGCGAAAAGTAAACTTTTTAAAACACGTGTCTTTATTTCACTCGCTCGTACCTCGCTTGTGCCGTTAAAATCCACTTGTTTTAAAAAGCATTACTTTTCGCACTAGTTGCATAAATATCTATTATAAATGCAAAAAGAAAAAAAAATATTTTTAGGGATGAATATGCTCAGAAGCTATGCGAGGGGCTGGGGAGGCCAGTCGGTTAACCACTCGCTTAGCATGCGGAAGGTCTTAGGTTCGGGTCCGGGCATCGCCAAAATAGCTGTCGACCTAAAACGGCCCGTGCAGCCAAAAAAGTCCGACGAATAATACCTAGTGTAAGGGATGCACGTTAAATATCCTTCAAAGTCCTAACGCTGCGTACGATGTCGCCCTTAACGGTTGCGTTGGGTTCCTATTCAGGTGTTGGCCCGTCATTTGACTGTGGAACTTAAATACGACGCCCGTCGCCAATAGCCCTCGTGCAGCTCTAGTGTGACTATATTTCAAACCAAACCAAATCAGAAGCTATGCGACAGAGGATCAAAAAAATTCGGCCAATTTTACGTACCTATAAAACGGAATTTAAATTTATCATTCTATAATTTAAAAAAAAGCATGAGAAAACTTTATAAATCCGTTTTCAAATAAACCACAATTTAAAATTTATTCTTATCCTTCGTTTTATACTAGTTAGTAGATTACAGGTTTATACTTATTCGAATTAAATGAAATAATCCTTAAATTCTGATTTATATTTCATTGTTCAAGGCAACAGATGACTATGAAAAAGACATCTGTACTTTGTAATAAAATAATATTCAACCATTGTTAGTATTATATAATTTTTATTTCAAAATGTGTACAGTTATATTAAATTTCTGCATTTACAATTGCTATCTTGATATCGAATAATAATTAATATAGTTTTATCAAAGCAAAACCGTTGTTATTTAAAATATAAAACAAACATGCATTCTAATTTTTTTTTCGAAATGTGAACAAATTGCATTTGTGAATGGTCCCCAAACCAAACCCCGCTTGTCCCGGAATGTTTGCCCTGCTTTAAGGGGGAATGGGCGTGCAGGACCGGGGGTCTCCAAACTCAAGTGCATCAATGTTAATCCAATGGGAAAAAATTATTTTCGCTGCCACATTTCTCCGGCTGTATTGAATATTTTTACAAGCGGATTTTTTTTGTGAAAAATGTAGCTGACTTACAGGTCTCTATCTTCCCACTTTTTGAAATTGCTTCGAATATTTTGTGTAAAATAATTTATTGAATATTAAAAAAAAATATTCGTACTAATTTCAAAAAGTGAGAAGATAGAGACCTGTAAGTCAGCTACATTTATCACATAAAAAATCCGCTTGTAAAAATATTCAATACAGCCGGAGAAATGTGGCAGCGAAAATAATTTTTTCCCATTGGATTAACATTGATGCACTTGAGTTTGGAGACCCCCGGTCCTGCACGCCCATTCCCCCTTAATGGTCCATCGACCAAGAAAAGCGTTCCGCAGTGAATATCCTTTGTTTGGCTACTTCGATCTTTTCAATGTTAGGCTATGTGTTGCATTGTTAAGGGGGGATCATAGTAAACGACAGCAAAAATGACCAATTCTTAGTATTGATTTTGAAAGGCTCTAAATCATTTAAAAATGATGGTACAATAAAAAAAATTGTATCAAATTATAAATTGTACTTTTATTATTATATTTACTCCTAAGAATCTTATTTTCAAAAATTATTATTTTTGAAAAAAGACATCTTTTGAAACATACAATTACGAATTTTCAAAAATACAAGTACTTTTTCGGTACACTTTTCTCCAAATCTATTAAATATTTCTGAATAATTTCTTTTGTGTGTTATAAAACCATTTTAGATCTAATCAAGTCACCTATTTTTTTTGCCTAAAATAATTTTTAAATTCTATTTTTAAAACATTATATTCAACATTCATAAAAATTCTGATTTTCAACGAAGAAAAGTGTAAAATAATAAAATATTTATTTTAATTTGTAAGACTAAATTAGGTGACTTAAATAGATCTAAAATGGTTTTATAACACACAAAAAAAATTATTAAAAAATATTCGATAGGTTTGGAGAAAAGTGTACCTAAGTGTTGAAAATTATAGTTTTGAGTAAAACGCGAAAAACAAATACAGTCGATCCCGTTAACACGAACTCGAAATGACCACCGAAACATTTCTTGTTAACCGAATTTCATGTAAATCGTCGGGAATTTTTTTTTACATTGAGCCAGTGGTTGGTTTTCAAATATCAACACAAAAAAATCATATTTTATAATGTAATACATAAATAATACAAGCATACAATTAGTAATTCAAAGGGGGCGTGGTACATTTGTTTATTTTTATAATTTTAATTTTTTATAAGAAATAATTAACCGATCTATACAAAATTGGTCTCATTCGATAGATTGGGTTTCCATCTATCAGAAAATATTGGTTTCAAAAATTCGATTTTTTGGTTTTTGTTTACTATGATCCCCCCTTAAGCCTGGATGGTAAAATTTATCTTTAGTGGAATTGGGGGTAATTAATGAATTCCCTAGTTTGGCCTAATTGCCTTTGCTTTGACGATGGGCGTAGAGTTGATAATTACTTTGTGTCACTGGATGTTGGGTTATTTTTATGGTTTGATTATATTATAAAGAGAAATGGAACTGTGGATAGATATTAGATGTTTGAGGGATAGGGCTAACCTAGTCAGTAAGGCATTCACCTTTCATGAGGAAGGTCCCCGGTTCGGGTCAGGCCATTACTAAAATGACTGCTGACCTATTAACGGCCCATAGGCTTAACCGCAGCACAAATATTTTACTAAATTTTAAAATTTAAAATATCTAGTTGTCGATTAAAATCATCGGCAACATAAATATATATTTTAAATTTTAAAGAAAATAAATGTTCAGTTAAAAATAATATTCAAGTCTCCCAGCAGCGGGCTACACTTGACACTTCAGACAGTTTTCTTATCCCTCAAAGGTTAAAAACATATTTTGGTGCACTTCCTGCACACTGGGTTATTAGTCGTTTGACTTGTTGGCTACGCCAGCTGTTTATGTCAGCCGTTATTTTGCCCGTAAACCTCCCATATGCAAGGCAAGCGCCTTACCTACTGGGTCCCCCACCCAATATCCCATTTGGTAAGTTAATGGTTAATTCTTAATTTTATTGGTTAAATTTCCGGTTCCAACAAAAAATTTTTAACAAATAATTTTAATTAAAAAGTGGTATAATGGGGTTGTTTCACGGAGGATCTGGCAATAGCTGTACGGTCTTGTTGTCCTTACTCTCTAACAACTCTGTAAGTGTCTCTGCTCTCTAATTACTTATGTTTTGGTTAGTTGGTTGGTAGACATAATCAGGTTTTTGTGCTGGCCAACCACACTAATCTTAATATAGGTCTACCAATCAACCAACTTGACAAAAACAACTGTAATAGGAGAAAAAGGAAAACAACACCGTGTAGCTATTGCCAGATCCTCCGTGAAACAACCCCATTATCATGGCAATTCCAATTGAGAATATTAGGAGAACACTTTTGCTAGCTTTATTTCATTTAAAAAAAAATACTTTTTGCATTTATTATGGCTTGCAAGTTTTTTTTTTTAATGCGAGTCTTAATTTTTTGCTATTTTCTAACTAAAGAGCTAATCGTGAAATATTCAACAAACATCAATATTTTTATCGGGTTGTTTAAAATACATTTTTATAAACTGTTTACCCAACTGTTCACCCAACTGTTCGGTATAATATCGTTTACGAACAAGTTAAAAGAGGCTGGAGAGCCCAGGCGGTTAGGCACTCGCCCAGCATGCGAAAGGTACCAGGTTCGGGTCCGAGCATTGCCATAATGACTGCCGACCTCTAAACGGCACTTGCAGCCACTAAAGTCCGACGCATAGTACTCCGTGTAAGGGAGTGCACCAGTGTTAAATATCATATAATGCATTGTTAAATATCCTTCGTAGTGCTAACGCTGCATACGATGTCATACTTAACGGCTGCTATCGCCAAAGGTGATTGTGTAAATCATGTTCAAGGTTATCACAACCAAAACCCAAATTATTTTAATACTGCAGATATAATGATTCCGATATCATATTTACTTATTATCCTAATAGTAATGTGTGTAGTGAATTGACAGATTGACCAATATTATTTTGCATTTTTAGACACCACTTTTTATGTAAAATTAAAATATATTTGATATTTCATATTTAATATATATTGTCGTCACAGCACAGGTGCCAGTCACAGAAAATAATATAAGGGTGACTGTTTATTAATGAACAGGCACCAGAATTTCCTTAAAATGAGGGATCGAGTCATAGGGACAGTAAGTCCGTCCATTATCGGACACTTTTATAGAGGAGTTTCGGGTGGAGGTCTTCTGGCATACGAAAGGTCCCCTGTTCAGGTCCGGGCATCGCCAAAATAGCTGCCGACCTATAAACGGCACGTGCCACCAAAAATGTCCGACGAATAATGTCGGTTTCTGCTCTTAACTTGACTGCAATTCTAAAATACGCGCCAATAGCCCTCGTACAGTTTTAGTGCGACAATAATTCAAACCTAACCTAACGGATAAGTTAAAGTAAAATGCATGTATAACCAAAAGACAAAGTACTCAAATGTTGCAAAATATTGGGGAAAAAAAGCTTTTAAAATTTTTTCAATATGCTGAAAAATTGAAAAAAGTTTGACTTAACGCACAAGCAACCTCAGATGCAAGATTGCGCTGATTCACTACAGGGTTTACTATAAGTCATCTTCGGAAATCCAACAATCGCCAATGGTGTTCGTATAGATCTTGTTCAAGGTTTATCACAACCAAAACCCAAGTTATTTTAATACTGCAGATATAATGATTCCGATATCATATTCACTTATTATTCTAAAGGTGCGCAGTGAATTGACAGATTGATAATTTTTGCATTTTTTATATACCACTTTTTATGTAAAATTAAAATATATTTCATTTATTATAGTTTAATATATATTGCAGGAACAACCATATTGTTAATTAAACGGTGACTGTTTATTAACGAACTGTCACTAGAATTTCCTTAAAATGAGGGTTCGAGTCTTAGACACAGCAATCTTGGACGCTTAGGGTAGGGTTGGTACAGCTGTAGAAATAAAAAAGTACCCACTTGAGGTTATTTCATCCGTTAGTCACCCTATAGAATCGGACCTTTTTGTGATTGTGTACAATTAACATTCTGAGTTAATTGCACGATACAAAATTTGCATAAGGGGCCGTCTTCATATTAAAAATATTACGATCTTTGAAATTTCCAATAGCAACATCCAATTTTAATAACTAAGAAATGTTAAGCACTCTTGAAAACCCTTAAATCTAAGTTTTTTTTACATTTGGATGAATATTTGACGAGTTATTCAATCGAATCCCTTGTGGACCTTTTGGGGACCATCTCTAAAATGACAAACAAGCATACATGCAAGGCCGTCTTTATTTATCAATTACACATGCAATCTTATACAGTCCCCTAAAGGGTAATTAAAAAGTATTTTGTGATTTACTCAGCAAATTATAAATAAAAAAATTTAAAAATTAGGATTTTGCTTAAGCTTCTCGTCTTAAATTTATTTCTTTAAAAATATTAAGGGGTCTCCATTCATATTTTTTTAAAAAATTAATATAATAATTATTTAAAAATATAAAAATTGCTTTAAATACCCCAATATTGAATGCATTTTGTTTGGGTCATTATAATTTTTTTTCAGAAAATTCGTTTCATTATCTTAATTATTTAGAGATCGGGATAGTTTTTTATGTGCAACTCATTTAACATTAATCATCACCTCCTGTCCGGTGGGGCAATCCGGGCCCCACCGGACACGAGGTGAAAAGGGAGAGGTCTACCAATACCACCTAGATTAGAAGGCCGGCGAACTAAATGCTTGACGTCAAATTAGTGGACCGATTCTGTGGTTTTGACCAATAGTCATTCGTGACTAGATCTTGTATTTGAATAAATTTTTAAGATAAGATGAATCAAGATGGACGTCATCTTAAGATACGACGTTATTGGTCAACAAATCGAAATTGGTCTACTAGTGTGACGTTGTGTTGCTTAGTTCGTTGGCCTTCGGAATGTAGGTGGTATCGGGTCTTCAGCCGGTAAGGTATCGGGGAGTTGCGTAAAAGAAAACAATTCTAAAATTGCACTTTTTAGAAGCTTTTATATCAAAAGCTATGGCTAGTATTTTTTTTTTTTTTTTGAAGTTTTGATAGTATTCCTGTGATTCCTAAACCAGGAATATGTTAGGGATAATTCTATTTCAATTCAGGGTAGGTTTTATTTTTTTTATTGTCAAATTGAATTATTTTCAATAAATACTTGTAAATAGCCCGTAAATCGACTCAATTTTTTTTAATGTTTTTGAAAAGAATATTTGAATATGTTAATAATCGTATTTCGCATTCTTTAAAGGATTCATTATACATATTCGTATTTATTTTTAATTAATTAAAAAAATGTAGTAAAATTTATCTTTTGCATTCAAAATCTACATAATAAGTGCATGAAAATCCGCATATAACTTGAAAATGGCAAAACGTGGACCTGATTCCCTTGTTTTCCGAACCATCCGCATACTCTTGTGTATAACAAGCGGCTTGCAATTGGGCATACATCGAATATTTATGATGAGAGTGTCTTGGGAGCAATTGCAATGAAAAGAAATATTTTTAAGAAAATATATTACAAAAATAGTGGTACGCAATAGAAAAATCTTTTATGTATTTAAAACGAAAGATTTATTTTTAAGTGTCTATATTCTCAAAATTTATGCGACCGAGGATCACAAGAATTGTATACTTCGAATTTAGCGGTCACTATAAAGCATTTTTTTAAAAAAAATTATAGTCTATAATTTAAAGAAATATATAGAACTTATTAAAAAAAACACCTTTTAGACAATTTTTTTTAAATTGCATTCCAAGTCTTCGATGGGGCTGGGTAGCCAAGTCGGTTAAGCACTCGCTTAGCATGCGGAAAGTCCCAGGTTCGGGTCCGGGCATCGCCAAAATAGCTGGCGACCTATAAACGGCCCGTGCAGCCAAAAAAGTCCGACGAATAATACCTAGTGTAAGGGATGCACGTTAAATATCCTTCAAAGTCCTAACGCTGCGTACGATGTCGCCCTTAACGGTTGCGTTGGGTTCCTATTCAGGTGTTGGCCCGTCATTTGACTGTGGAACTTAAATACGACGCCCGTCGCCAATAGCCCTCGTGTAGCTCTAGTGCGACGATAATTCAAAACCTAACCAAGTCTTCGATTTTCATTTGTTAACAAATACTTATAATGGTAAAAAGATATTATATAATGATACACAAAACTTTCAGGAAACAATTTAAGTATAAATTGAAAATCATACCTTGAAAAAATTGGAATGAAAATACAATTTATTACATTTATCAAAACAAAACGTATTGTAGCTAAAAATATAAAAGAATGCAATCTAATAGTTTTATTCGGATTTTGTACAGAATATATGCAATTGTGGTTTGCAATCATAATTTAATGGTCCATTTATAAATTAACAGTAAACATCGTTTATTGGTAGTTTCGATTTTTACGGCGTTAAGGTATTCGTTGCATAAGGGGCCGTCTTCATATTAAAAATATTACGATCTTTGAAATTTCCAATAGCAACACCCAATTTTAATAACTTAGATTTAAGGGTTTTCAAGAGTGCTTAACATTTCTAAGTTTTTGTTACATTTGGATGAATATTTGACGAGTTATTCAATCGAATCACTTGTGGACCTTTTGGGGACCATCTCTAAAATGACAAGCAAGCATGCATGCAAAGCCGTCTTTATTTATCAATTACACACGTAATCTTATACACAGTCCCCTAAAGGGTAATTAAAACGTATTTTGTGATTTACTCAGCAAATTATGAATAAAAATTTTTAAAAATTGAGATTTCGCTTAAACCTCTTGTCTTAAATTTATTTCTTTAAAAATATTAAGGGGTTTCTATTCATATTTTTTTAAAAAATTAATATTATAATTATTTAAAAATATCAAAATTGTTTTAAATACTCCAATGTTGAATGCATTTTGTTTGGGTTATTGCAATTTCTTTTCAGTAAAAAATTCGTTTAATTATCTTAATTATTTATAGATCGGGATAGTTTTTTATGTGCAACTCATTTAACGTTATGGGACCTAAACTTTGCACGTCTCTAACTCCTCAAATAATGCTTAAAAACTAACAAAATTTGGCATTTCGTCTTAACATAGGTCAGAGATTTGAAATATGGATTCTAAAAGGGGTGTTGTCATTGGAAATTAAGTAACATTTTTAATATGAAAAGTTAGTAACATTTTTAGTATGAAGATGGCCCCTTATGCAAATTTTGTGTCGTGCAATTAACTCAGAATGTTAATTGTTCACAGTGACAAAAAGGTCCGATTCTATAGGATGACTAATGGCCAAAATAATCACTAGTGGGTACTTTTTTATTTTCACAGCTGTACGCCGTTTATAACACTGTATATGCGAAAATATTTCGTCGCTAGAGCTTTATGTTGGCGATTAATTACTTAAAATACCAGGACTCAATTGTTTAAAATATTAACGCTTTAAAAAATATTGTCTGTATTCTTAATGTACGATGGCACATTTTACCATGGATATCAAAATGTGCATTATTAATAATGCGATAGCTCTAATTTACTTAAAATCGCATATACACTTGAATGAATATGCAAATATGGTTAACGCAACATGTAGTAGTGTAGTGTAATCGTTTCCAGCTGTCTATTTCCAGCCTCCATTAAGAGCTTAACACAGCCAATAACGGCTCGTAATTTAGAACACTGGTCAAGTGACGAGGTCGACATCGTAGCGGGCACCCAACGGAACTTCGAGCGACATCGTGCGCTGACACCGTCGGAACTTTGGACTCCACGTATTTAACGAGCACGTTTGTCCGATTGTACTCGGGCCTATCCGTCACGAGTTGGACTTTTTCTACTCTTTTCCAGTACAGATATCCGATTTATAGGATGACTGACAGTAGATGGGATTCGAACCCCCGCACTCTGAGAAGGCTGAATTCTGAGGCGGATGCCTTTACCACTCGGCTACGGACGGGCAAAAACGCAACATGTGAAGCAACCTATAAATGAAAGGTTCGGAATATTAAGTCCATAAAGATAGTTTTGCTACAGAGATTTAAAGTTAAATAGTCATAATGGCATTTCATCTTATTATTATTATTATTTTTTATTTCTACTGCCTAGCAAATATTGTCTGAACTGGACTTTTTTTAAAAAATTATTGTACTAAAATTCTACTTAGCTAGTGCATGCAACTGCGTTGCTTACTCGAAAATGACAAAAAGAGGACTTGTATACAACCCTTACAAATATTACTAGCGAAATAAGCGGCTTGCTATTATGCCTGCCGCCGTTATTTAAAGTGAAAATATGAAAGACATATAAACAATAATGATTGAGAAAAAAAATATAGTTTTGCTAAAACAAAAAAATCGGTGCGTTGTAACGGATTTTTTTTTTTTTTTTTTTTTTTTTTTTTTTTTTTTTGCAGAACGAAATATATTTTTAGTGACGAATAGGCTCAGCAGCTAATGCGACAGAGGTTCACAAAAATTCGCTCAAATTTGCGCACCGATAAAATGGATTTTAATTTGTTATTCTATAATTTAGAAAAAAAAATAGTTGTTTAAGTAAAACACAATTTATAATGTTTCCTTAGCCTTCGTTTTCTATTGGTTAGTACAATATTGGTTTATAAATGACAAAGAAATAGACATATGTACTATATATTATCAATAAAATTCAAACGTTGTCAGTATTATAAAATTTTAATTCAAAATTTGAACAGTTATATTAAATTTCTGTATTTATAACTGCGTATTGATATCGTATGAAATTTATTATAGTTTCATCAAAGAAAAGCAGTTGTTGATTAAAATATAAAATATACTTAATCGATTTTTTTTTCCGAAATTTGAATAAATTGCATTTATGGATGGTCCCTAAACCAAACAACGCTTGTCCAGGAATGTTTGCCCTGCTTTAAGGGGTCACAGGAGTCTTAAAAATGTGCAAAGAAGGTACTTCAAAACATAGTTTGATCTTTCATGTCATTTTTGAACTACTGAATGTATAAGTATAATTTTTTTATATGTAATTCTACAAGATTTATTTATTATAAAACATGTTTTAAAATTTATGAAACTTTAGTCAAAACTAAAATAAATGATATTAAACATGAAGGTACTTGAACACACTGTGATTAGGCTTGCGCGGCAAATTGTGAGGTCAAAATTGAAAAAATGACCAAGAAAATGACTTTATATTGTACAAATATGTACAAACAAAGACTTATGCCTAAATTCTCAGCTCAATTTTAATTAGAAATTATTTTTTAAAACATTTAAAATCAAAATTTTTAAATTTTTATTAATTTTTTTAGAAAAAAGTTCTTAAAATAATTTCTAATTAAAATTGAGCTGAGAATTTAGGTATAAGTCCTAGTTTGTACATATTTGTACAATATAAAGTCATTTTCTTGGTCATTTTTTCAATTTTGACCTCACAATTTGCCGCGCAAGCCTAATCACAGTGTGTTCAAGTACCTTCATGTTTAATATCATTTATTTTAGTTTTGGCTAAAGTTTCATAAATTTTAAAACTTGTTTTATAATAAATAAATCCTGTAGAATTACATATAAAAAAATTATACTCCTTTATTGTGTAGTTAAAAAATTACAATCGAGAGCAAACTATGCTATGTAGTATCTTCTTTGCACATTTTTAAGACTCCTGTGACCCCTTAACCTTTAGCCTGCTATCTTGGGTTGAGTAAAATTTCCCTTGGCTACTAAGAATTTTCAGGATTCGCCCCCCTCTCTTTTTCTGGCCACAATAGTAGACCCCACAGAAAGACCCCTTTCAACTGCCAAGCCCTTTTCAACCCCTTGACATGCGATCGTTAGGTTTACTATCTAGTGATGTTTCGACTTCGTAAGGCTGCAATACTGCAACTGTTATTGCACCTTTCGTGAAGAAAGAGAGTAATATTTATTGCGGCCTTAATTTAATTTACTTTAACTATTTAAAAAAGTCCAAGGCAAGTACAGCTTCCGTAATTTAAACCCTATATGAATAAATCGCTGATTATCTGCTCAATTTCAAAGTTTCAGGGAAATAATGTAAATTTTAATTTAAATTGGGTTTCATAGATGAAACAACATGGTGTTAAATCAAAATAACGGCTCGTATCGTAATCTTTATAATTTCCGCTTTTGTAATGCGTTCATTCCTACATGCAATTAATGCAACTGTTTAAAGCTTGTTCATCAGACGAGCACACAAGCGTTAACAACCTTACGAAATTATTTTATTCAAAGTTTAAAAAAAAATACTAAGTTATTTTAACTTCAATGAATGTTTTAGAAAATGACAAGAAAATGTTACAAATTATACAAAACATCCACACCACGACAAATATGCATTCCTTGGAAACTATTTACTAAGTTTACGTATTGCTTCATTTTAAACTGTTTAGTAATTATATTGATGGATTGAAGGCGTTATGACAGTTTCCAAAAGATGTCCTCGAAAGGTGCAAGCAACATACAAAGCCTATTCTTAGTGAGGAATTATTGTGCGTGACTAATTCACAAACAGCCACAGTAGTTTCAACTGAAACGGATTACTGATGATTTGAACCTGTCACCTATAACAAAAAGAGGTTCCTTCCCCCTAGCTTGAGCATTGAGCTTCAGAATAAACCCTATTGACCATACCTTCTTTGTCATCCCCTCTTTCCCCAAACACTCGAAATTCAAAGTTGCAAACATAAACTACAGTTGTATAGTTTTAGATTGATATTTGACCGAAATGAATAAAGGAATATTTACAAGAGGAGGTTCTCTTTTAGTTCAGCTGGCTTATTTTCAATAATTCTATAACAATGAAATAGAACACTATACAATTTTTAATTTTCAAAGTATTTTGGTTGCACCTAGCATTTTCTTCAGAATCGGCATACTTGTTGCTTAACAAGAAATTATCATTTAAACCTTAAAAAATATATTATAATTTAATTCAAATAATAAAAATACATTCAATGTTATGAAATGGGGCAGGATTAGCATTGAAAAGGTTTTTTTTTCTTTCAATCAAAATTTTAACATCGCGTGTCCCTTAGAAACTCCGATAGACTATTAAATACTAATTGAAACACATCATTTTTACATTTAATACATAAAATAACAATCAATCAATAATCTAATGTAATTAATAATCAAGTAATTATCTAATAGTGATTTATCAAAAAATATTCATTTTTATTTTTAATTTCCTTACCATAGTTAATTAAAACTAAGTGTTAGACAATTGCTTGAGTTTCCATCACATATAAAAATTCATAAAATAGATGATTTGCTCGAATGAAACTATGTTTTGAAACTTGTTTTAAAATTCAAGATCATGATACATAATGCTAACTAAAAGGAAACTGTTTCAAATTGTGAAAGGTTTTGTTAGTGTGTTATGTTATAATATATATTTTTAAAATATTATTTTAAAATGATCAGTTTAAATAATTTTTTAAATAAGCTCAAACCAGTCATTACCCACTTACAATTTATACTAACAACTTAGCATTGGCGACAGGTTGGCAACAGTTCTTCAAAATTTTATAGAACTCAACGCCAAGGCTTGTCCAGAACAGGACACACTCACCTTTCACAAAGACGGTATTGTCATGAATTCACGAAGGCGTTACTACAAATAGTCAAAATTGACAACTAGCTTGGCGAAAAAGGGGGTCGCAGCGAGTGGTACATACGTTGTACCAGGTCCGTTGTCAAAGGAATGTCCCTTGCTGGTACATATGTTGTACCAGTAGGGCTTAGAAGGTTAATGGTTCATAGACCAAGAAAAGCGTTTCGCAGTGAATATCCTTTGTTTGGCTACTTCGATCTTTTCAATGCTAGGCTATGCGTTGCATTGTTAAGCCTGGATGGTAAAATTTATCTTTAGTGCCATTGGCATTGGGGGTAATTAATGAATTCGCTGGTTTGGCCGAATTGCCTTGCTTTGACGATGGGCGCAGGGTTGATAATTACTTTGTGTCACTGGATGTTGGGTTATTTTTATGGTTTGATTATATTATAAAGAGAAATGGAACTGTGGATAGATATTAGTTGTTTGAGGGATGGGGACCCTAGTCAGTAAGGCATTCGCCTTTCATGACGAAGGTCCCCGGTTCTGGTCCGGGCATTACTCTCTCAAAGGGTTAAGGGCATGTTTTGGTGCACTTCCTGTAGATGTTATAAAGTTGCGTTGGGTGCCAACTCAGTGTAAAAATTTATACGCGTAAGCAACCTCAAATGATTACGCTGATTTACTACAGGGTTACTATAAGTCATATTCGAAAATACCAACAATGTTCGTGTAGATCTTGTTCAAGGTTTTCACAACCAAAACCCAAATTATTTTAATACTGCATATATAATGATTCCGATATCATATTCACTTATTATCCTAGAAGTAATGTGTGTAGTGAATTGACAGATTGACCAATATTATTTTGCATTTTTAGATACCACTTTTTATGCAAAATTTAAACATATATGATATTTTATAGTTTAATATTTTATGGGTCTCCTTATTTTCAGAGCCTAATTAAACGGTGACTGTTTACTAATGAACAGGCACCGGAATTTCTTTAAAGTGAGGGATCGAGCGCCCCCCCCCCCCCCCGCCATAGGGACTATAAAGCTAGATCGGTGAGTTGAAACAGAAAACGGTTCTGAAATTGCACTTTTTAGAAGCTTTTATATCATAGGCTATGGCTAGTAACTTTTTTTAAAAACATTTATAGTACTTTTGCGATTCTTAACCCTCTAATGCATACTGTTGCCAATTGGCAACAAGTAACATATTCCGCTTTATTCTATTGAAGTAGAGCTCCCTCTCGACAAGTCTGAGTTTTTTTAATTCTATTACTTTCCATATATGGTGAAATCAACATTTCACACCATTCCAACTCATGGCGAAAATCAATATTTCACACCATTTTTTGGCACTGTGTGGCTCCGTTACATTTCATTGCATGGAACACACGAAAGTATCATTTTATAGAAAAAATTATTTACTACAAATTTTGTATTCACGAAAATACTGAAAACTACACTTTGAAAGAGCTATAGGTTAAAAAATAAAACATTGTACCGTCGGGTTGATATAGCCATTTTTTTCGTGTTTCTGTATATAAAAACCTTTCTTCATGCAATCTATACGAAACTTATTTTTGATAAGTGTATTTTATAGGAAATTAAATTTCCTACAATTTGTAAAATCCCATTTTGTTGCTAAAATGAAGTCTTATCTGAGTTCCGGTGATGGAAAGTCGTTGGAATGTACTATTTTTTCGAAACACTCGATCTTACACACTTTTTGCTGCTTCTTAGCTCTTTAACTGTTTGTCGTAGAAAAACACTTTTTGATACCGATTTTGAAGAAAATTTTGTTTTCTACAACTTTGTGTCCAAATGTTCCATTTGAAAATGCTCAGGAGAAAAGTTATAGGCCAAAAACTGGAAAATGGACGAAATTTCGAATGTTTTTTTCAAGATGGCGGGAAAAGCAATAGAACGAGGATGACGAAAACTCACATTTATTACTACCTATGGGTCACACACATTATATTAAAAAATCAGCGATACCGGACCGTTTGTATGGTAAAACTCTTTTATTCACTGGACTAAAATATGATTATCGTAACATATGAAACATGCTATAAATATAGGGCTCTGAGTTCAAGTTAGGGGCTGGGAAGCCAAGTCGATGAGGCTTTCGCCTAGCATGCGAAAGGTCCCTAGTTTGAGTCCGGGCATGGCCAAAATAATTGCCTCCTGTAAACAGCACGTGCAGCCAAAAATGTCCGACGAATAATACCCCTTTTATAGAGTAAGTATACGTTAACTTTCCTTCAAAGTAATAACGCTAAGTACAATGTTGCCCTTAACTGTTGCGTTGGATACCTACTCAGGTGTCGGCTCGTCACTTGATTGTGGTTCTAAAATGTGACGGCAATAGCCCTCATCTAGCTTTAGTGCGAAGATAATTCAAACTAATGAGAATGCAAATGAATTAAGTTCATTAAGATTGTTGTGCTTCAGATATTTAAAGTTAAATCATTATTGGGTGTTACGTCTAAAATCTTAGTAAATCTCTATGTATTGCCTCATTTTTACACACACAAAAAAATTGCTGCTTCCTTGCGAATATTAACTGAACTAGGATATTTTTTTTATTATTGTACTGAAATTCTACATAGTGCTAGCAATCGTGTTATATACCCGAAAATGACTTGTACTCAACCCTTACGAATATTGCTTGCGAAACAAGCGGCTTGCAATTGTGCATACCGCGGTTATTTAATGTTAGTTACTTAGCCATAGAAGAAGTATCAAAGTTGGAAAAGAATAAAATTTAAAACGGTTTGAGGAAATAAAAAAAAATTGGTATACGTCGTTACAAATATATTTTTAGTGATAAATATGATCTGAAGCTATGCAACAGAGAATCACAAAAATTCGCCTAAATTTACGTATGGCAGTACGTATAAAACTGATATTAAATTTGTTATTTTATAATTTAAAAAAGAATAAATTCGTTTTTCAAATAAACAAAAATTTATACTTAGCCATCGTTTTCTAGAATATTAATTGAAGCGGAATAATTATTAAATCACAGTATAATTTAAAAAAGAATAAATTCGTTTTTCTATTAACAAAAATTTATACTTAGCCACCGTTTTCTAGTATATAAATTGAAACGGAATAATTATTAAAATAGTTTCATGAAAACAAAATAGTGGTAAGCAAAATTATAAAATAAACAATTTTTTTTAATAGAACATCATTAAATTTGTGGATGGCCCCCGAACCAAACACTGCTTAAGTCTCGGTTTCCTCGGAGTCCGTCAACATTTTTAAGCGGTCGGACATGTGCGGTGAGTGACGTCATATAAACTACTGACATTGATTACGCTAGAGTGGTTTCCTCGGGAGCGTTGCCGGACAACTCAACACGACCGCCAGATTGAGTTGCTGTTGAGTGCGTTGGGGAAATCCTGATGACAACGTTTCTTGCTGTTGTCTGTTGAGCGGTGTGCTTGCCAAAAATTAAAAATTTGAGGAAATGTCCGGAAGGTGAGAGTTGTTTTACGCTTGCCGTGGAAGAAATGCTAACTGATTTTGTGAGAAATCACGAAGAACCTAAATTTTCCATTTTTGACATACAAAGACGAAAGCCCAAACAACAACTGAGTTAGTCGAGTGAGTTCGCGAGGTTTCCAGTTTACATGTCAACGTAACGTTCGGATAAAGTGGTGGCCGGTAGAGTGACGTCATCCACGTATAATAGCGGTCGCATTTTTCTGCCGACAGACTCCGAGGAAACCAAGGGGTTTTCCAGGAATGCTTGCCCTGCTTTAACGGTCCATAGACCAAGAAAACCGTTTCGCAAGGAATATCCTTTGTTTGGCAACTTCGATCTGTTCAATGTTAGGCTATGCGTTGCATTGTTAAGCTTTGGATGGTAAAACTTGTCTTTATTGCCATTGGCTTTGGGGGTAATTAATGAATTCGCTGGTTTTGACCTGATTGCCATGGTCTGCCAAGAACGAGAGGCGTAGGGTTGATAGCTTTGTGGCTCTGGATGTTGGGTTATTTTTATAGTTCGATTATACAGGGTGGACAAAAGTAGCCTAACAAATAACGTTGTGCCATTGGTAAGAACTTTGGGTTATTTAGAGCATGTATGTGACACAGTCATGCTTAGTTTTTTTGGTTGGCTGAAATAAAGTCGTACTACAGCGTATGTTAGCCAAAGAGTAGCAGTTCGTGGACTTCGATTGGTTCAGTTTCGAGATATCTTCGGTTTATTATACCTTACCGACCAGGCTATGTACAGCTGTGGAAATAAAAAAGTACCCACTTGAGGTTATTTCATCCGTTAGTCACCCTATAGAATCGGACCTTTTTGAGATTGTGTAAAATTAACATTCTGAGTTAATTGCACGATACAAAATTTGCATAAGGGGCCGTCTTCATATTAAAAATATTGTGATCTTTGAAATTTCCAATAGCAACACCTAATTTTAATAACTTAGAAATGTTAAGCACTCGTAAAAACCCTTAAATCTAAGTTTTTGTTAGATTTGGATGAATATTTGACGAGTTATTCAATCGAATCACTTGTGTATCTTTTGAGGACCATCTCCAAAATGACAAGCAAGCATGCATGCAAGGCCGTCTTTATTTATCAATTACACACGTAATATTATACACAGTCCCCTAAAGGGTAATTAAAAAGTATTTTGTGATTTACTCGGCAAATTATGAATAAAAATTTTTAAAAATTGGGATTTCGCTTAAACTTCCTGTCTTGAATTTATTTCTGTAAAAATATTAAGGGGTTTCTATTCAAATTTTTTTAAAAAATTAATATAATAATTATTAAAAAATATAATAATTGTTTTAAATTCCCCAATATTGAATGCATTTTGTTTGGGTTATTATAATTTCTTTTCAGTAAAAAATTCATTTCATTATCTTAATTATTTATAGATTGGGATAGTTTTTAATGTGAAACTCATTTAACATTATGGGACCTAAACTTTGCACGTCTCTAACTCCTCTAATAATGCTTAAAAACTAACAAAATTTGGCATTTCGTATTAACATAGGTCAGAGATTTGAAATATGGATTCAAAAAGGGGTGTTGCTATTGGAAATTTTAAAGTTAGTAAAATTTTTAATATGAAGATGGCCCCTTATGCAAATTTTGTGTCATGCAATTAACTCAGAATGTTAATTGTTCACAATGTCAAAAAGGTCCGATTCTTTAGGATGAATAACGGAGGAAATAACCTCAAGTGGGTACTTTTTTATTTCCACAGCTGTACCAGGCAGGAATGCATCAACGTCGAAGGTAGACAATTTGAGCACCTTCGGGATTAAGAATGTAAATACAGGGTGGTAATAAAATAACGATCGCTATTCGGAGTGGTCTGTAGCTTGAATGAATAATCCAAATGCATCAAAAATTGATACACTTACAAGTCAAGAAGGGAGGAAAAGAATGGAATCATAAAAAAGATAGAATCCTAAAAAATAATCATAAAAAAACTCAGTCTCTTGACCAGGATTCTAAATTACGAGGCGTCGTCAATTATGGCTTATTACGGCCAACACAGCTAATTATGCCTCGTAATTTACAACCCTGGTCAAGAGACAAGTTTCTTCTTTTCGAAAAAGAATGGAATCATAAAAAAAAGATACTCGTCTCTTGACCCAAGCTTCTAAATTACGAGGCTTAGCCAATTATGGATAATTACGGCTAACACATCCAATTACGCCTCGTAATTTAGAACCCTGGTCAAGTGACGAGTTTGCTTTTTATGATTCCATTCTTTCCCCCCTTCTTGATTAGTAAGTGTCTCAATTTTTGATACATATGGATTATTCATTCAAGCTACAGACCACTCCGAATAGCGAGCGTTATTTTATAACCACCCTGCATATGCATGTAATTAAAGCTGTCACTTTTGACTATGGTTCTTAATTACGATGTATGTCGCCAATAAAATAAAGTTTAATAAAATTACGGTTTCTGCATAAATAACTGTATACCCCTAACTAACTGTTATGCTACTTTAGGACCACCCTGTATTACACAGAGAAATTTAGCTGGCGATCCTAGTTGTGTAAGTTGAATTATCGTCGCACTGGAGGGTTATTGCGTAGATTAAAACAGTCAAGTGACGAGTTGACACCTGAGTAGTAACCCAATGCAATTTTAGGAGCAACATATTTCGCAATGTCTGGATTTTAGAACATATTTTGGTGCACTGTTCCTACACAAAGGTTTTTGCTGAGTTGCCCCATCAGTTCACCCTCTAATGCACGATTTTTTTTATCCCGAAAAAATATATGTGTCTTTAGTACTCATATGTCATGGGAAAAATACTGAAAAAAGAATTGAATTGGTTTTAATTGAATTATTTTTTAAATCTTTGCCGTCTGGCAGAAACACACTGCAAAATTCCAATTTTGATAAGAATGACTAGAAAATTACCAAATATATATTTTAAAATTCTCTTGAGCTATAATTATTTTTTCAAACAATTTATTTGTAATTTAGTACTAATTTTTTTTTACTTTGAATACTGCCAACGACGTAATTTCACAACAGGTAATATATTCACTCTTTAATTTTGAGTAAACTTTTACTACTGTCATCTATGAGGTAACAAACTTCAAAATGGAATGTAATAGGAACTCTACTTTAATAGAATAAAGTGTATTATGTTACTTGTTGCCATATGGCAACGTTATCCATTAGAGGGTTAAGGCGTTCGCCTTGCATGCGAAAGGTCTCAGGTTCGGGTCTGGGCATTGCCAATATAACTGCCGACCTATAGACGGCCCGTGCAGCGCTAAATGACAACAAAAAAAAAATCAACGTCCGATAACCAAAAAATCAACAGTATTTTAATACTACAGATATTTTAGATTCCAATATCATATACGCTTAGTATCCTAATAATAATGTGTGTAGCGAATTGACAGAATTGAGCGAAAATATTTTACATTTTTGGACACCACTTTTTATTTATGATTATAACATGTAATAAATATTTTATAATCTATCATATTGCAGTTTTTTTTGTAGTGGAAACGGTTAATAAAACGGTGACTGTTTATAAATGAACTGACACCAGAATATCCATAATATGAGGTTTCGAGTCATGTAGATAGTAAAACAGTGCACTCTCGCACACTTTGCTATAGGAGTAACATGAGTTAAAAATAATTTTTTCCCCTCTTTCTAATACCATGGGGAGGTCAGCTTGGTGCGATTCGTGAAAGAAAATAGTTCTAAAATTGTACTTTTTTTAGAAGCTTAAATCTATGGCTAATAGCTTTCTCGTTTTGATACGTTAGTACTACTTTTGTGATTCGTAAACCAGGATAATTTTTTGTTATAATTCCATATAACTTCTGAGTAATTTTTTTTTGTCAAACTAAATTATTTTCAATAATAAACATTTGTAAATAGCCTTTTAATCAACTATCTTTTCGCTTTTTAAGTATGTTCTTGAAAAGATAAATTATTGAATATATTAATAATCGTATTTAATTTTCTTCAAAAGATTAACTAAATATGAATTATAAATATTTTTTTTAATTAATACTGGAAAAATTTAATAAAATTGCACTTTCCAAATGAAAAATACGTATTAAAAATGTAACTTCATTACTTAATAAAATAATATTTTATTATTTTAATTACCAATTTTTAATTTTGGGGCTTTTATAAGAATTTATTGAGAAAACTTGAGTTCGATATAAAACAAAATCCGCTGAAGAATTATACTGTAGAAAGCTCCAAAAAAGATTCTAGCTCATGAATCACAACATTATAACCAATGCCTTAAAAATAACGATGAAAAGTACAACCAAATTTACAGAAAAATTATTCTTACACGGGCCTTACTTATACTTTGCTTGCAATACAAGCAGCCGTTTTTTTAATAATATTTTTTTCCCGTAGTACAATTGCTAGTAACAATTTAATTTAAATAATTTTTATAACATCAAAAAGACTGGTAGCTAAAAATATAAAATAAGATATATAAACATAAGATAATATAAACATAAGATCTTAAATTTTGATTCGAAATTTGTCTAAGATAATAAATTACATTTGCTGGTGTAACCCTGATTTAATGATCCATGGACCAAGAATATATTTCGCAATATTCTTTGTTTGGTAAATTTCCTCTTCTCAGCGTTAAGCTTGAGTTCTGTTGTTAGATCTTTTATAAAACAGTATATACGAAAAAAGTTCGTCTATGGTGTTTGATAATCGCTTTTATTACTCTTTTCCATTTTTGCTTAATTACTAAAAATATTATATGTTATTTGAAATGTACGACGGCACATTTTACAGTCGATGTTAAAATTTGCCTTATTTGTAACGTAAAAGTGCAAATCACTGAAAATCGCCACTACTTGACCGAATATTGCTAAAGAAAAGTTTTATATACGATATTTGCTCAATCAAAGTTCGAAAGTTTATTTGACTCGAAACTGCCACCGTAAAACATTATGCGGCAGATTATTGCAACATGTGAGCTATTAATGGGGGGCTCATAATACAAGGACATAAATATTTTCTTTGTACTTTAGACATTTACAACAATAATAACTCTGCATTAAAAAAAAAAACATGCGGCCTGGCTGATATTATCTAAAATAAATATTTATTATTGCATTGTAATTCTACGTAATTGTTGCATGTAATTCTGCTGCTAACTTGAAAATGGCATAACGTGGATATGGTTCACTTGTGTTAGGAACCATCCACATAATGCTTGTCGGTTACCAGGTCAAAAAAGCATAAAACAGGACACTTACTTTTAAAAAGCAGGACAAAAGCATGAAAAGCAGGACACATTTAAAATTGACTCAAATCAATTGACAAAACCTTATTATTAGCATATTTTTCTACAAAAACAATTTTTCTTAATAAGTCCATAACTTAAGATATATTGAAATTAAAATTGATATGTCCTTGTTAAGTAAACTAGTAAGGCATAAAACGTGTTTTGGAGTAAACTAAAAAAGTAAGCTAATTTTCACTTTGAAATGTATACAAACTTCTTTAAAAATTTCCAAAATTAATTAAATTTTCAAAAATACGGACATTTAAGGATTTTTAAAAAATAAATACGGACGGCAGGACAAAGCCTCTAAATACGGACGCGTCCTGCTAAATACGGACGTCTGGTAACCCTACGCCAGGTTAAAATTCCTGCTGGAAAATGTTTGCTTTTTAGCTTCGCATGCTGGAATCCAGCAAAATAAAAAAGCATAAACTAGCAAGAATACTTGCTGGTTCCAGCATGGAATTCCAGCTTGCCATGTGCCGAATTCGAACGCCTACACTTGCTGGTCCAGCAAGAATTACCACCATGTCATGTGCCGAATTCGAACGCTATTTTTGCTTGTCCAGCATAGTTTTCCAGCATACTATGGTGGTTTTTTTATGCTTGTCCAGCTTACAAAACTAGCATGGGTTGCTAGAAAATTTTGCTGGGCCCAGCATACAAAAAATAGCATGGTATGCTTTTCTAGCATAAATATAAAAGCTTTGGTAATTGGATACTAGAGGGCGACACTAAAGAAAGTAACAATTTCAAAAATGCATTTATGCGTACGGAGAAGAAAAAAACCTCAAGGCTGACTTCTTATTCTTCCCCTTGATTCCCGGTTGGGGTAGTTGGGGAATCGAACTGGGGATCTTCTGCTCTGCAGTCCGTTGTCTTGCCTACTGCTCCAATCAGTCATACTTGATAATAGCCCAGTACAATTCTTAAACATTAGCCCGCAGTACTCGTGTTCAGTTTAAGTTACTGTATTGCAGGCGCACTGTCTTGCTTGGATAATTAATTTTATCAATAAGGGCTCTATTAGAGAAATTAGCATGCAGTTATTTTTTTTTCTTTTTAATTTTTAACTGCCAGATTTTTAAGATTTCAATCAACGTCATTTTTTCCCTTTAAATGAAAAAAAAAAGGTCTGTTAAGTTTCATTAAAATTAACCATATTTATCGATTTTTGTTATAATCCAGAGTGGTTTCATGTAACTTCTCATTATTAATTTCATCGTGTTTCGTTTATCATTATTTTTTTTTAATTTTAAAAATAATTAATTAAAAAATAAAAATAATAAAAGAAACACGATTAAATAATGAAAAGTTAAAATGAAACCATCCTAAATTATTTAATAGTCAGTACTAATTAAATTAAATTAAAAAGGAATTTGAATTTAAAAAATCGTTGTTTTAATATTTAAAAGATTACGTGCTACCATCTATGTTTGTAAATGATTTTTTATCTATTAGTTATTATCTTTAAAATGATAGTTATTAATTATCGACAAATCTTATCGATGTGCTTCTGCATCTTTAAAATTTTCTTGGTTATACTGTCGTATTACTCTTTAAGATAAAAGTTCACCAATTTAAATTAGAAATTTAAATGCAAACAGTGAAACTATAAATACTATTGCATACATAATAAAAGGCGGTAATTCTCTTTTTGAGACCGTTGATAGTCTCAAAAATTAATTTTCTATAAATTGATTCTTTTAGGTTCTATTACAGAATATAAAATATGTAATGTACAATAATAAATCTTTCCAATTTTTGCTAGGGTACTACTGAAATAGTATTTAGGAGACATAGAAATCTTTTACTTTATTGTTTTTCAGAAGCTTTTCCCTCATCGTACAGTTATTAAAAGCGTTGGTATATTTAAAAAGAATTAACGATAAACAATAATAATTATAATAAACAACTCTGAACAGGAAAAAATTAATTCAATAATTATTACTATTAAGTTGTCATATTAAAAAATGGCAATGGGAATAATTATAATTAATAATAAACATTGTAATTGTTACATAAAAAATGAAATGTGCCTTTAATAAAATTAATAGCTCTGGTATATTAAAAAAAAACTAAACGTTTAATAATAATAATATAATAATAATAATAATATAATAATAATATTATTAATAATATTATTAATAATAATATTAATAATAATATTAATTTTAATAATAATAAGACTAATGACAATAATAATAATAATCATAATAATAATGACAATATATAATATAATAATAAATAAAAATAAAAAAAAATTCTGAACAAAAAAAATTATTTAATTATTATTAAATGATAGTATTAAAAAGGAATGGCTATGGAAAAACCGAACTTGACACGAAAATTTAGTTTATACTTGAAACAGTAAAATCGCTTCTGTTTTATATACTAAATAGACCTTATTTAGCTTTAATAGATGCATGATGATGCTGGAAATTTATTTAAAAAAATTAATAATAAATTATTAAATGAAAAATAAAATTAACCTCTGCCCCGAATCCTCGAATAAAGGTACGAAATGTTAGAAGCGTATTATACTAGAAAGCTGGATATTTAGCATATTATGCTGGAAAGCATAATAAAGCCAAAACTAGCTTATTTTGCTACCTACCATATCATACTGCTAACAAGCTAGATATGCTATTAAGCATAGCATGCTTGTGCATAGCTTCCCATGCTATGAACTAGTATGCTGGGTACCAGGATACCTACCATATTATGCTGGCAAGCATAAAATAGCTTAGCAAGCTATCTACCTTGTCAAGCTGGTAACAAGCTTGAATTGCTAAAAAGCATGACATGCTTGTGCATAGCTTCCCATGCTAGGACCTTGTATGCTTGCAACCTAGCATATAATGCTGGCAAGCATAAAAAAGCATATTCCAGCACAACCACCAAGCAAACAAAGCAAAACCCAGCAGAAACTAGCAAATTTTTGTTGCTGGTACAAGCATAAATTTTGACCTGGGATTGTGTAACAAGCGGATTGCTATTGAGCAAACCGCGATTATTTAGTTTTCATCTGCTAGAACTGACATCGTAATACAAAAAAATATATTATAAAATAACTTTTTGTAAAACAAAAAAAGTGGTACAGGGATATAAAAAAAACTTTGAAAAATTTAAAACGAAATATAATTTTATTGACGAATATGCTCGGAAGCTGTGCAACAACAGAAGTTCACACAAATTCGCACAGGTTTAGTTTAGTGGTCAATGTGAAACATTTCTTAAATTGGTCATTCTATAATTAAAAAACACATAGTTTTTCAAGCTTCTTAAATAAAAGACATTTTTCAGAAACAACCATTTATTATTTTTTTAAATCTGATTTGGGGCTGGGGAGCCCAGTCGGCTTGGCAAACGCCTAGCATGCGAAAGGTCCCAGGTTCGGAGAAGTGCTCCCAGGTTCGAATAATACCCCTTGTAGAGGGAGTGCACGTTAAATGTTCTTCAAAGTCCTAACCCTGCGTACGATGTCGCCCTCAACGGGTGCGTTGGGTGCCTACTCAGGTGACGGCTCGTCACTTGACTGCGGTTCTAAATTTTACGACGTCCGTCGCTAATAGCATTCGTGTAGTTCCAGTGCAACGTTAATTCAAACTGAACTAAACTAATCGTTGATTTCTATTGGGGAAAAGGTGTACTCATAAACATGAAGTTTAAGGTAGGCGAATACCAAAATTCCCAAAAATTCTAAAATTTTTACTATTGCTTTAATCTTTTCCAAATTTGGCATAGTGATTTCAAATAAAATGAATAATACTATTTAGGCATATTTTTAATTTAAATATTATTTATTTATTTTAAACCTTGTTTTTCTACTAAAAAAAGAGGTTTACGCTAACAAGTCTACCAAATTGAATTTTCATCCTATAAGCATTAATTATTTGTTATATTCTTCGTTTTGAACTGATGCATGCAATGATCCGCTATAGTTACTTACAAATTACAAGAAAAGAAGTTATTAAGAAAAATGTTAAAAATTAACCACAAAAAAAAAAGATTTTTTCGATTAACTTACACTTGGACATTAAAAAAAAACTACTATATTTACATGAGATGTTAGAGGTTCATGGCACAGATATATATTGAAATAGCATCTGTAAAAAATTTCAGGTAAATTAATGTAAAACTTTTTATGCTAGAAGTGTTGGCGCAAACCCCTTTTTTTAGTTGAAAAACACCGATTAAAATAAATCAATTATATTCAAATAAAAAAAATTGCCCAAAAAGCATTGTTTATTCTATTTGAAATCACTATGCCAAATTTGGAAAAGATTTAACCAATAGTAAAAATTTTAGAATTTTGGGTATTCGCCTACCTTAAATGAATAAAATTTTAAAATCTGTAATACATTTCTCTATTATAGCAATACACGGCAATCTAATAAACGGGCAGAATATCCATCATAAAGACATTCAATCATGCCTCAGGTGTCGCTTAGTATGATTTTGCAATTGAAATTATTTATAAAACTTTTTCGGTATTTAAAATATTTAAAATTATTTATTTTTAATTATTATTTATTTAAATTATTGTAATTTAATATAATTTTTATTATATTTAAAATTATTTTAAAATTTTGATGTAAAGGATTTTTTCCGCATCATTATTATATTCTGCCAGACAGGAGTTATTTGGTAGTTTAAATAGAATAGTCAAATATGCATAATATTAATTCATTTAAAGTATTTATGTTTGATTTCTTTAAAAAAAAATTCATAAATGTGAATGGCACGTAGACTGTTAAAAATAATGGAGTGAGTAGTGTTTTGATTAAAATCTGGTGGAGACCTAGGCTAGTTTTCCATGTTATCTTTTTTAATTTAAATTGTTTCATTTTTTTTTTTATTTTGAGAAAAACAAGATGTCATTGTCTTCCACACATGCTTACTACAAATTAGCATTAATACTTTTCGAAAAAGTAAATATATTTTTTTGTCAGCAAGTGGTTAAATGCACACATGCAGAGCTTTAAAACTTGCCCCATATGCGGGGTAAATTTTCCCAGACTGTCCAAAATGGCTTTGGCAAATTTTCAAAATATTTTTTTTTAATTAATACATTTAAAAACATTTTGTTATTCTCACATAGATTTATTGTTTTCTAAAGTAGCACAACAGAGTATACCCAGAATTTATTTGTTTAAAAAAAAAACGTTTATTATGCCAAACAATTTTAGCAAATATCAATGAAGGTCATTAACATCTGGATCCCTTTAACCTTATCATAAAACTCCTTTTTTTTTAAAAAAAATAGTTTGATACTCTTTCTTAGAGGTTGTCCAAGTATTGTTAAAGATTACAAAAGGTTGACTGACTGAAGTTTGATACGATTATTTGTCTGAACTAGCCAATTGACTACAACTTTTGGGTGCAACATTACACATTACTAGTTACAATATAATTATTCACGGGGGTCTATGGTTAATATAAGTTTCTGGATGCTTTTCTGATACTACATCCATTCCTGATAGTTTTAGAGTGACATATTTTGCATTGTAATAGTACGATTTCAGTCAGCTTGCTTTTCCATTACTTTGTAGACAATTATTAATCGAAAGCAATAAAAAAAAAACCATTACGTGCTCCTACATTGATTTTTTTTTGTTGTTTACTATAAGGCTATTAAGGGGTCATAGGAGTCTTAAAAATGTGCAAAGAAGGTACTACAAAGCATAGTTTGATCTTTCATGTAATTTTTTAACTACTCAATATATAAGTATATATTTTTTATATGTAATTCTATAAGATTTACTTTTTATAAAACAAATTTTAAAATTCATGAAACTTTATCCAAAACTAAAATAAATGATATTAAACATAAAGCTATTTGAACACATTGGGATTAGGTTTGCGCGGCAAATTTTGAGATCAAAATTGAAAAAGTGGACCAAGAAAATGACTTTATATTGTACAAATATGTACAAACAAAGACTTATACCTAAATTCTAGGTTCAATTTTAATTAGAAATTATATTAAGAATTTCTTTCCAAAAAAATTAATAAAAAATTTTGAAATTTGATTTTAAATATTTTTAAAAATAATTTTTTGTAGAAATTGAGCTGAGAATTTAGGTATAAGTCTTTGTACATATTTGTACAATATAAAGTCATTTTCTTGGTCACTTTTTAAATTTTGACCTCACAATTTGCCGCGCAAGCCTAATCCCAATGTGTTCAAATAGCTTCATGTTTAATATCATTTATTTTAATTTTGGCTAAAGTTTCATAAATTTTAAAATTTGTTTTATATTAAATAAATCTTATAGAATTACATATAAAAATTATACTTTTATATTGAGTAGTTAAAAATTTACATGAGTGATCAAACTATGCTTTGTAGTACCTTTTTTTTTGCACATTTTTAAGACTCCTATGACCCCTTAAAGTGTACAAAGGTTACACAGCTTATAAAAGTTTACAAATGTTTGGAGCACGTTGAAATAAAAGCCACCTTTCAGTAAATACAATGTTAAAAGTATAGGTTTAATAAAAGTTTATCGTCACTGAAGTTCCCACATCTGCTATCTTACTTTGCACAGCGGATCAGATTTACTGTACGGTAACCCTTGGCGCGATTTTTTTCAATCTTGGCGATAAATAATTTTTTGCGGCACCATGTCGGACTTCGTCTGATGATTCGAATTATTTGTCTTCGCAACGATGACGTTTTCCGGCAGCCCTATTGGACCATTAGGTTTTGAATTATCGTCGCACTAGAGCTACACGAGGGCTATTTTTATCTGACCATTATTTATTAGCGTAGTATAAAGAGCGTGATGGCAAAAGTCGCCAGAAACCGTATTTTTGGCGCGAATTCGGAAAGTTTGCAAAGGGTTACGGTACAGTAAATCTGATCTGTTGTGCAAAGTGATATAGCACATGTGGGAACTTCAGTGACGACATTAGATTTAGATTAGAATGTAACCATGAAAATTTACTCTACACTCTTAAAAAAAACCGAGCGATTTTAACTCAGGGTTAATTTTCACTCATTTCCGTGTCGAAAATGCACTTCCCCTATAGAGTGGATTTCACTCCTTTATTTAGTTAAACCTACGATGGGATCACTCCAAACAAATGATTTTAACTCCGTCTGAGTTAATTTTAACTCAGCCTGAGTTCATGTTCACTAATTTCCAGTGTCGAAAATGCACTTCTCCTAAATGAGTCGACTTCACTCTTTTTGTTTTACGAGTGTACGTTGAAAAAAAAATTGCCTTTTTTATTACGTATAGTTCTAATTTGCTAAAAAACCACCATCTTGACCAAATATGATTATCGCAACATGTGAAACAAGCTATACATAAATGAAAGGCTAATTCAAGTGAATTAAGGCCATAGAGATCGTTGTGCTACAGACATCTAAAGATAAATCTTTTTAATCGCATTGCGTCTTAATTTTTTTTAATTGCTGTGGTTCCATTGGATATTATCTTAAATAGTATTTTTTCCGTTATTGTACTGAAATTCTACTGCATGCAATCCTGATTTCCTTACTCGAAAACGACAGAAAAAGGATTTGTTTCAATACCACCAAATATTGCTTGCGAAAAAAGCGGCTTGCTATTGAGCATGCCGCGGTTATTTAAGTAGAAAACTGGAGTGAATTACAATTTCGTTATAGAAAAAAAATTATATTTAGCAATTTTTGAATATAAAAAAGTGGTACTTCGATACAAAATCTTTTATATAAGTAAAAAGATTTTTAAGTGGCGAGTATGCTCAAAAGCTATACTACCAAGCCAAAACTGCTAAGATCATAAAAATCCTCACATTTACGTATCGCAGTCACTATAAAACAGATTTTCAATTTGTTACTCTATAATTTAAAAAAAAATCGTTTTTCAAATGAACAACAATTTAAATTTTATTCTTAGTCTTCGTTTTCTTTTAATAAACCATTGGTTAATAGTTTATACTTCTTCTAATTAAATGAAATAATCTTTAAAACCTGAATTATATTTCATTGCTCAAAGCAATAAACGACTACGAAATATTCATTATGAAAAAAAATTCAACCCCTTTCATTATTATAATATTGTTATTCCAAAATTTATGCATTTATGTAAACTTCGACTATAACTCTCCCGACCTTAAATTTGCAGTATACAAATGTTCTACGAGAAAGAGGGTAAATAGTTATCATTTTTGAGGGCGAGAATCGAATACAAAATGGTATTTAACATTCAATAAACAAACTTATTTGTTATTTCAAGACATAAATTTATTGTTTTTATTAGTTTAGCTTCAGTTAGAGTGTTATTTTAATTATTTTTTCCCCTTCGATTTTGACGTAACAGGGCGCACGACTATCAGGGTCAAATTATCAACCAATCGGAGCAGGCGAAGCTTCGACGCCAGCCGCGTTGATTACGCAAATTCCTCCGCGTAGTACATTTCGCTGCTGCAAACTTAAGGTCGGTTTTTGGTATATAGCGTGATCAAATAATACTAAATATAGTTTTGTAAAAACAAAATAGTGGTAGATTAAAATTTAAATTGCAATGCTTTAATGATTAATAGAGAAAAGCATTTCTCAATGAATATTTTTTGTTTGGCTATTTCGGTCTTTTCAATATTAAGGCTGGGTGGTAAAATTTGTCTAAATTGCCATTGGCTTTTTTGTAATTCATGAATTCGCAGCGACATCGTACGCATCATCGGGTGTTTGAATTTGAACCACATTTAATGTGCACTACATCGACACGGGGCCCTCTGAGTGATGCAAGCGTTTAAACCCGTTACCCGTTAGATTCCCTTGCAACACGCATGATTTTAAAAAAAAAAAAATTGTATAATTTTACTACATTTTAAAATTTAAAGTTTGGAAGAGTCAAAAGAGAACTATATATCTCTTGAAGTAAATGAAATCAAATTTTGTTTCAATGTTAAAATTGGAATTAAATTATCATATAGTATAAGGTCAACTTTACATTTCAGCCAAATTGCTTATACCTCAGAAGGTCAAGTTCATATTTTACATGCACTCCAACTAAACTAAACTAAACTCCTCGGCGCAACTGCCCATTCCTGAGTCAAGGCCTGACGTGTCCATTTCAGCTTTCTTGACCTAGCGGGCTATAGGCTAGGCGTACACTCTTAAAACAAAAGAGTGAAATCCACTCCAGTAGGAGAAGTGTATTTTCGACACTGGAAAGGAGTGAATATTAACTCAGACTGAGTTAAAATCACTCGTTTGGAGTGATCCCGTCGGAGGTTTAACACACAAAGGATCCACTCCTTCCGGGGAAGTGCATTTTCCAGACTGTAGGAGTGAAAATAAACTCAGATTGAGTTAAAATCGCTCGTTCGTTTTAAGAGTGTATGTCCCGGTAAGGTGGTTAGCCTCACGCGGAACCCCCAATGTTTAGTTCCCAAGCTTGGTACGTGCACTCCAACTACGCGGGGTTATTATTAGTCTTAGTCTATAGCTGCACAGGCCGTTTATAGGTCTGCAGTTATTTGGACAGAGCCCAGATCCGGACTTGGGATAGTTTGAATGCAAGGCAGAAGACTTATCTATTGGATCCCAAACCCTCAGATCCCAGTTGGTAAGTTAATGACTCTTTCCAGAATTTCTTCGTTACATTTCGAGTCTAAATAAATTTTGTTAAACAACTTATTCTACTCAAAAGTATTTTAAGTGGTAAAATTATTATGGAAATTAAAATCGTGAAAATCTTGAAAGAAAGTAGGTTTGTAACAGAATATGTCACTCAATCCGCTTCCACACAACATTTGTCTTCAACAGAAAAAAAGTAGCCTAAAGCAATATTAATTTTATTGCAAACATTTACACGCTAAATTTGGCTAGTTTAAATTTATTTTATTTCAAAAGTTTTTTTCTTCAATAATTATCATATGCAAAAAAATGAATTATATTAAAAAATAAATATTACATTCCTCTTTTTTAAATAAAACCAAAACGTTTCATATAAAAATAAAAAATCTCTTTGTGAAATTTGACGTCATTTCCAAACTGATTGATGTTTAAAAATAACTTTTAATCTATTATTTCAAAGATATAAAGTTTCTCGAGTGATTGTTGCAAATGAAAACGGTGAGTGAATTCTAATAAAAATGTCTTCTTATGCTTTTTAAATGAGCATTAAATTTCGCACTTTTTATATATATTTGAAAAATTCGAATTTTTCTGAGATTTTCAATGTCTTCTAATTTAGATGCGCTGAGTTTTTTGACGCATCATACTTGCCTATAGTATTTGTAGTTTGGGCAATGAAAGTGGTTGACGGACGGACAGGCGAACAGATGGACACACAGACGGACTGAGCGATTATAATACTTTCCCCTTTTTCCGTTATAAACGTAATGGGGAATCTAAAACTATTGACTTTTAGAAATTTACCAAAAATGAGCACGTTATATCAACTTTTACAATGAATAATTTTTTGGGAAAATAACTTTAGACACTCTTTATTCGTGAAAAAGTCACCTTAACAAGTGAGTTACTCGTCACTTTAACAAATTTATTTATGTAATTAAGATTCCTTACCAATAAGACAACCGCAATTGCCGCAAAACCTTATAAACATTTTATACTCGCTTGAACTTTGCCAAACTATTTTCATTAAAGTCATAATTACTTACACTAAAGTTATATTTTGTGCCAGTATTGTGATAAACTAGAAAATGAAAATTTAATTTTTATAACACAAAAAACTTCCGGAAAACAATTTGAGTTGTAAAGAAAAAGTAGTAAATTGAAATATTTTATACTTTAAGGCACTTAGGTGGGGGCTGACTATAATTTAAGTTTTTGATTAAAATACATGTTCATTAAAGAGCGTTGTCTGGTGCTGGGGATCAAAGTCATATAAGGCGTTCGCCCTGCATGCGAAAGGTCCAAGGCTCGTGTCCGGGCATCGCCAAAATAAGTACCGACCTATGAACTGTCCGTGCACCCAAAAATGTCAGGCGAATAATACTCCGAGTTGAGGAATTCCACTTCAAATATGACCCACTCTCCCACCAATACGTAAGATTTAGCCCCTAACTGTTGCGTTGGGTGCCTACTCAGGTGTTCGCTCGCTACTTCACTGTGGTTATAAACTCCCGTCGCCAAAGACACCGTGTAGCTGTATTGTAACGATAAATCATACTAAAACTAAAAACCAGTTTTGTAACTACCCATCGAATAAAATATTTGTTACATCGTGGCACTAATTTTACAAGCAAGGTAACTTGTTAGCATATATTTGTATGAAAAGTACATTTAGACTAAGAATATACGCGTAAGATTTTGTTCGGGTCTTAAGAGTTTAATACTTTTTAATTTATACTGTATGGATATTTTGACTTTTTATTCGTATGTTTGATTATTATTGGTAATGTTTCGTTTTGTTTTCAAACTTCTGAAGGATAAATATATTGGGTGAAATATAAAAATGGTTTAATGGCATGAATAAAAAAAATATAACTGAATATTTAATACTTAAAATTTAAATAATATATTTCTGGATGTCTATGGTTAAATGATTACCCATGTTTTAAATTTTTGAGTTTAATAGAAATATTTAATTTAAATATTAAAAAAAATATGTATGTTGCTATAAAGCAGTCAAAGTGACTGCCTGTAATATTCAGAGGTGTAATATATGTATATATATATATATATGTGTATATGTATGTGTATATGTATATATATATATATGTATGTGTATATGTATGTGTATATGTATATGTATATGTATATGTATATGTATATGTATATGTATATGTATATTAGGGTGGTCCTTATTAACATGGCAAAAAATAAATTTTCGATTTTGGAACGGGCCACCCCCTCAATTTGTTTATTCATATGAAAAAATAATTCCTGCAAAATTTTAGCCAAATCAATTAGTAATAACACGTGCCCCACGGGGCTTAAAGTTTTGAAAAACGCAAAAATTTAGGGTGTTTTTTTAATAATCCCATTATAAGTCACTATCTATGCCAAATAAGAAAACATACTCAATACAAATGTTAGAGATTATAAAATTTCCTACAACTTTGTAATTTACACTTTTGATCTATGAGTAACAGGTTATGAGTTATGGGGAAAAGAATGAGCGATATTTTACTAGATTGTAAATCTAGATTGTAATGTACCCCCCCCCCCCCCCCCATGGCCACACTACGCAAACGATATCCTTCAAAATGGTGCGACATAAGCAATTATTTAGATAACTTTTAACCGTTCTGTCTAAAAATCAACTAAAAAAGGGACATATTCAAGTATTTAAATAAAACACATTTAAAATATGCCGTAATTTTAAGTCTTTGGGCTGTCTGGGCCGTCGCGTGGGTGGGGCAGAGGGTGCAACATTAAAGTGATTATTTAGATTAACTTTTAACTGGTTATGTCTGACATTTAATTAAAAAGGGGCAAATTCAAGTATTACAAAAAAAAACTTAAAATGTACCACGATTTAAAGACTGTTGGCTGTCAGGGCCGTCACGTGGGTGAGAGGGGGGGGGGCGGGCACTTTCGCTAAGGAGTAAGTTTTTTTAATGTCAAAAGCGATACGCCATGAGTCATACATTTATCCACATATGTTTTCAACCCCTGTATAATGGTTACTGCCTCTAGTTGAAGTAATCAAAAATTTCTTACGTATGGTAATGGCAGAAAAGATGTGAAACCAATGTTATTGCTAAAAAGACTTTGTTGCGTTCTAAAAAAGCTAATGCGGTTTTTTTTAATTGATAGAACAAGCAATTTCTAACGAATTTCGGACCTTTGTTAAATGTTTCATATAAAGTTCGTGTATACGTACTGATGCTCGAAAATAAATATTTATTTTTGCTACAATTAAAAACCAAGTAACTGGTGCCAAATTGTTATTTCTTGGAGATTTGTTACTCATATTATTTTTAAATATGGTTAATTAAACGTGAATTCCCACGAGTGTTTTCGTTGCAATGTATGAAAATCTAATTTTAGAGGAAAACATGTATTCCTACGTGCAAAATATAGCACTACAAATGAATGGTTATAAAACAGATTCGAATGACCACATTAAGGAAGATTTCAAGGAATTACATCCTTTATAATGTTCAATTCTGAAAATTGTCTGAAAGGAAGTTTTAAGATCCTTAAACTTCGTAAATTTTGCAGCATAAAGAGGTGTGAAGTTAATTGAAGAATTCAACGATCAGTTTACAAAGGATGAATCCAAAAAACCATTTATTTTACAGACCATGCAAGACTGTCTTAAAAATTACACATCACACTATTAAAAATCTGTACTAAAGCAATACAATAATGACAATATAGTAAGTTAAAAGTGCATGGAAATCGGGCATGAAAACCCCAGTTTTTATGTTCAGTAGCGGAACAATTTACAAATGATTACATTCTAAATTAGTTTCTTACTTGTAGAGAAAATTAAAAAACTAGAAAACGTCAATAATACATTATTTTCAATAAGTTTCGAAAAGAAAGGGGGGAATATTTTATACAGGAATATTAACAGCATAGGGAAATTTATAATATTTATTCTCTAAAAATATTCTTTTTCTTTCAATTTATCTGGTTTTCATAAATGAATTTATTACATTTACTTATACTAAATTCCTTTTAAAAATTCACTATTTTAGATTTTCTTTTTATTTTTAATAAAATATTAAGATTAACCAATTAAAATGTTAAGATAAACCAATGACCCCTTCTCCCATATTGTACTTTCAAAACAGCACTGGTTAGCAACATAATTACATTTCTAAGAATGTCATTTGCTTACTAGCTGCACAAATAGTTCAGTAAATAACCTATATTAATTTTTGAAAGTGCCCCACCCCCTGCCCCACCCACGCGACGGCCCTGACAGCCAAAGGTCTTGAAATGGCGGTATATTTTAAACATGTTTTTTTTAATTAAATACCTGCATCAGTAACTTTTTAGTTAATTTTTAGACAGAACAGTTAAAAGTTATCTAAATAATTACTTATGTCGCACCATTGTGAAGGATATCGCTTGCGTAGTGTGGCCATGGGGGGATTTACAATCTAGTAAAATGTCGCTTGTTCTTTTCTCCATAACTCATAACCTGTTACTCATAGATCAAAAGTGTAAATTACAAAGTTGTAAGAAATTTTATAATCTACAACATTTGTATTGAACAAATTGAATTTTTCAAAACTTTAAGCCCCGTGGGGCACGTGTTATTACTAATTGATTTGGCTAAAATTATGCAGGAATTATTTTTTCATATGAATAAACAATTTGAGGGGGTGGCCCGTTCAAAAATCGAAAATTTATTTTTAAGGACCACCCTAATATATATATATATATATATATATATATATATATATATATATATATATATATATATATATATATATATATATATATATATATATATATATATATATATATATAAAAATCTTGATAGATTATTAAGCCAAATTCTTTTCGAAGAGATTTAAGTATATGTTCATGTTTAACTTCACTTAAAAGGTGGTTCGGTATGTTGTATATCGGTAATGTTAAATTGGCCAATTGCAATGTACCTTTTCACAATAATTACTGATAAGATCATCTTAAACTTTTCTGTGTGTGTTATACCAACCTTATATATTAATCTGAGGTTAAAAGTTTTTTTTAAAAAACTGATATTTTTTTAATAAATTAAGTTCTAAAGTACCCAAAAAAATCATGAAATTTTTCACTTTTTTGCCCCATAAATTTTTTTTCACTTCAGTTTTATTAAAATATATAGCCTGAGATTAATCTATACTATGTATTACATCATATACAAAAAGTTTACGAGAAAACATAGAATAGTTTTTGAGAAAAGGTACATCGAAGTTCAAAAAATCAAGTTCTGAGAAAAACGCGTTTAAAGTTTTTATTGTTAACCGTTCAGTAAGGAAAGGGTTAAATAAAATGGCTTTTAATGTCAAAAATATTTTTCCAGTCGTCTTGATACTTTGTGACCTTATTAATAAAGGTTGTAATAGTATTTTAAGCCAATAATTTTATTTTTTTTTATTTTTTCACCGATTTTGGGGCACTGAACCCCCCCCCCACCCTTAAGTACGTTCAAATAAATATTGTATATTCGTACACTCCATGTCATAGATAACTTTTAGAATTATAAAATCATCTAATACTTATATTTTTTTCCAGGTGATCATGTTGCATAGATGGTATAATTCTATTACATGAAGATGTAAGCTATTTAAATATTGAAGTTAGCTGTAGTAGGTTAGAATAAAAATAAAGTCAAGGTAAGTGATTTAAATGTATGTTATTGTTTGCTTAAACTTAATTAAATTAGACATGAAATCAAATGTTTATAAATCCAATTTTAATTCTGTGAATAAATTATAACAATATTTTTTTTCAAAGTTACGATTCCAAAAAAATTGTCATTACATTTTAGCTGAAAAATTAAGATTTTTTTCATTGCTTTTTTGTCCATACTGGATGCATAAGGAATTATTTAAAAAAAAATTAAATTTAAAAGTTGGAACTGAAAGGGCAAAAAAGTAAGTCTGCTTATTTCATGTTGGAATATACTTATGGTATACGTAATACAATATTTTTTAAACATTGTTTCTAGAGATGTATCAACCCTTATTATTCGCCATCCAAAAATGTTGTTTCTATACAGCCAACATTTGTTTTTGTCAGTTTGGTCAGACTCATATTTTTCATATTGCATCAAATCACCGGAGGAACATGGTCGTAAATAAATCTGTGGCAGTTATTAAATATACTTCTCAGGACTTCATATTATTTAAAACTGCACATACCTAGAAGCATTACAAATAGAAAAATAATTAGTTTTATCTTAAAAACTGAATAAAATTTTATTATTGTAATTAGATTTTAAAAAAAGTGTACCAAAAGTGAAATTAGTATTAAAGTTATGGGGAAAAATCATTTTATTCAAAACCTATTTTTTTTATGTAATTTAAAGCTAAAGGGATAACACTGGCCCTAAACAATTTGACCGTTTAATATATTTAAAAATTATATTTTTCTGATATAAAAGACTGATATCCTTAAATGGCAATTCAAAACAGTATATTTTAGTTAAATACACCAAAAATGCTTTTAGTACAAATGATAATTTTAAGGTAAATAAACTATCAACAGCTATCACTGAATTAGTGATGTATATTGATCAACTACCTAATATTTTTTATACTATTTCTACTATTAATTCTCTTCATCATTGAAAATATAGTATATAATACAATATTTTTCAAACATTGTTTCTAGAAATAGATCAACCCACATTGTTCCTATCCAAAATTTGTGTGTGTGTGTGTTTCTATACAGCCAACATTTGTTTTTGTCAGTTTGGTCAGACTCATATTTTTTCATATTGCACCAAGCCAACAGGGGAAACATGGTCGTAAATAAATCTGTGGCAGTTATTAAATATACTTCTCAGGACTTCATATTATTTAAAACTGCACATACCTAGAAGCATTACAAATAGAAAAATAATTAGTTTTATCTTAAAAACTGAATAAAATTTTATTATTGTAATTAGATTTTAAAAAAAGTGTACCAAAAGTGAAATTAGTATTAAAGTTATGGGGAAAAATCATTTTATTCAAAACCTATTTTTTTTATGTAATTTAAAGCTAAAGGGATAACACTGGCCCTAAACAATTTGACCGTTTAATATATTTAAAAATTATATTTTTCTGATATAAAAGACTGATATCCTTAAATGGCAATTCAAAACAGTATATTTTAGTTAAATACACCAAAAATGCTTTTAGTACAAATGATAATTTTAAGGTAAATAAACTATCAACAGCTATCACTGAATTAGTGATGTATATTGATCAACTACCTAATATTTTTTATACTATTTCTACTATTAATTCTCTTCATCATTGAAAATATAGTATATAATACAATATTTTTCAAACATTGTTTCTAGAAATAGATCAACCCACATTGTTCCTATCCAAAATTTGTGTGTGTGTGTGTTTCTATACAGCCAACATTTGTTTTTGTCAGTTTGGTCAGACTCATATTTTTTCATATTGCACCAAGCCAACAGGGGAAACATGGTCGTAAATAAATCTGTGGCAGTTATTAAATATACTTCTCAGGACTTCATATTATACAGTTGGCTGGGAACCCAGTGATTTGTAAGAAATAAATAAATATGCTGTCAAGTTTGAAAGGCTGTGCGGTCTGCGGTTTATGTCTGGGTTTTATTTTTTCTTAGATGTGACATTGGTTGAGGAAGTTGTACTGGACATAAAATGTTGCATTTATTTGTTAGAATTCTTTTTATGTGTTGTTTTGAAACCAAAATAGTAGGTTTTCATATTGAAATATTTGGATATTTTTAAAAAAGATTCCTATATTAAAATATAGTTATTCATGAAACTATTGCATACACTAGGTTTGAAATAAGTAGCAATTTTTTAAAACACCATTTGATGTGTTTGTCATTAACAATTTTTTTTATCTATTTCTTAATAATCGAAGCACATTTTAAAAACACATGTTTTGTTTTTTGGTTATTAATCATATATGGTTTATACTTTTTTTTTGTATGAAAAAGGCCATCTGCACTATTTTGTGCTTGAATACCTGCTCTTAGGACGAGACTTTCTTTTATTTCGAACAACACAAACGTAAAAGTAAAAAAGGTAGAATTCAGAGAGATCTATCACAAACGATGTTAAACAGTCTCATTTTCAACAAGTTCTGTTCAATCTGTCGCAACCACGAATTTTATACATTCTTCAACTCAGTACAGTTCTATAATGAAAGCTAGTCATTACGAAAAATATTATTTTTATGAGAAAGTCACTTCATTACAGCATCGCTAGATTATATCCGGACCCTGGAAATATATTTAAAAAATATATAAAGGAGAACACTTATTTAAATGGTAATAAAAACGTACTTAATAAAATATTAAAAACAAGTCACTATTTAAAGAACATAAAACAGCTTTAAAATGTACTAAGAACACATCTCGTTAGCCTTATAAACTATTGTCCTTTAGAAATAACATTATCAATACGAAATACAGGGTGTCCGTAAAAGAATGTCCGAGTTTCAAATTATAATAGTATCTGCTGTAATCGTTCGACAGTTGTAGTTTAAGGTGACGAATAAAGAATAACTCCAACAGATTCAGATAAGCGCATGCGCTTGTACCGATACATCGTTTTCACAGTTGCAATGCACAGTTGCACAGGCTGTTGCTTCCATTACTCTGGACTTGCTGTAGACAGTGGGAACGAATTGAATTTTCGTTTGGATGTGTGCCGTATCACTAAAGGCGCACACATTGAGTACTTAAAGGAAAAAATAGATTAGCTTTCCTTCAATTTCACGTATGATTTGTTACATTAAGTATAAAATATATTCCTGTAATATAAAATTAAAACACTCGGACACTCTTCTACAGACACCATGTATTTATCAATTTACTACTATATTCTATTCCCTTGACTTCCCAATCAAATCATCAAGCTACAATTTCTGTTACATGAATATTCTCTCATCCAAAAAGATATACTTTGCACTGCGTAACAAAAGATAAAACCGTACCAGAATGAGATATATTCAACCAAGCTGAAAACGATATATCTACTTTTATCTTGAACAGCCCCTGTCAATTACCGCCCTGCCAGATATATGCAGACGACATTTTCGGAACAGCCCTTCATAAAATAATTGCGTATCGTTTGACGTGCCTTTTTACCGCCTTTTTGAGATTTTTGGGTGGTATAAAGGCTTTGAATGTTAGACAAGGAAGATATATCTTTTTGTTAGGAATGCTGATTTAAATTTGCTAATGACGTATGGGTTAGGTTTGTTTTTGGCTTTCTTGGCTTGAAATGGATGCTAGTTCAAGTTCGAGTTTTATTAAATGTCCTTTTTTAAAAAGAAAATGAAAACAAACTTGAATACTTCATTCTTTCAATGAGGATAGTATTGGCTTGCTTTCTGTGACGTAAATAATTTCTGCTTTCATTCTTGGATTTCATTGCTGGTTTTGAAGATTGGTGGTTTGACGCGGTATGCTCCATTTACAACATTGATTAACCATTTGAGAGCATGATTCTATTCTTTTGGAACTTTTGACCCTGAAAACATAGAAAATGTCCGTTGGAGTGGGACAAATAAATGAAAAACTGATAACTGCAAATAATTTCAAGTTGAATCATGTTTAACCCCTTCAGTCCCAGTGATGCCATATGGCATTCATCATGTTTCTGATCACAATTTAAAAAAAAAATAAGGCTGACATCTATTGGGATAAAAAATTATATTTTCTATTAGTAAAAAAGTTTGAAGAATCGAATGATATGCTTTTTGGTATCATAACTGGCTATAGACGATCAGAAACAATTTCTAAAATGATGATGCCAAATTGTCATTGGGACTGAAATGGTAAATTAAACGTACGAGCTCAACCATTCTCTTTTTATGTACAACATTTATGTTTGTTTGCACTACAATTTTAGCGAAGGTCGTATTTTTACTAGCGCGATAAATGTGCCGAATCTAAAACGAAATTCCTGTTATACTTCAGTAGTCAATTTCATACCCCATTGAACAAAGTCTATAAAACGCTACTTGTCGGTTAACCAAACGAAAAAGGCCGCACTATTTCTTAAACAAAGATGTTGCGTATAGGCGTCTTTAGATCAGGGTGTTCGTATAGATAAGTGACAAAGGCCCTCGCCAGATAAGACGGTGAAAAATGCCCCCATTCCACTCGGGCTAATTTTTTTTCTGAAAATACCTCATAGTATGGACAACTTCTCAGCCAAGTTTCAGCTCAAAAATGTGACGCATTTTTGAGTAAAAAATTAAAGTTTTTTTTCTTTTTAAATTGATTATTCCCTGAATATATTTGATAAATCCAAAAAAACTACTCATGAGTTTTTAGATATCATTGAGTAGTATTCTCAGAAAAATCCGCTCATAAATCTGATCGAGCGATCATTCTTAAAAATGCATTTTTATTTTTCAAAAAAAAATGTCATGCCAAAATCGTTTGGTCACAACTTAGGATTTTGTCTCTACATATTCCTCTATTATCAATCTATAATATATATTTTTTTCAGATTTTTAAAATTATTGGACGATAGTTTAAAAAAAATAAAATATTCTTAAAACCTGACTTTTCGCACTACTTACTCGGCAGATGGCACTCCTAACAAAGGCGGGGAAATTCAATCTGGGAGAATTTCTTTCGGACTAAAGAATTTAGCATAGATTTAGAAAGTAGCAGATCTGCCTCTAGGGGGAAAGGTGAAGCCATTTGTTAACCATTATCCCATAAGGCAGTTCGCAAGCTCTTGCACATGGCATGCCATACGCCACCAGATGGCACCATGAGATAATTCGACTAATAAAAGATATATATTCAATATTAACTAATTAAAACTTTTTACAAGTTTCGCTAGCATAATTTTATAGCTGCATGCGTATTGATAATTTCTGTAAGGCATGAGGTATATATTCACAAAAGAAGCAAGTTAAAAATGCAGTTTTTATTGTATGTAACTCTTCGGAAAAACCATTTTTGTGAATCAGTATCCCGTGATGCATTGCGAAAACGACGAAATGTGGATTCATCACGCATCATTGCGTTGTACGGGATTGCGCAATCGGTGGGCATGCTATTTCTAAATCTATGGATTTTAGAGCAAAAAAATCAGGCTTTAAGAATTATTTTTTTAAACTATCGTCCAATAATTTTAAAAATCTGAAAAAAAAATATATTATAGATTGATAATAGAGGAATATGTAGAGACAAAATCCTAAGTTGTGACCAAGCGATTTTGGCATGAAATTTTTTTTGAAAAATAAAATTGCATTTTTAAGAATGATCGCTCGATCAGATTTATGAGCGGATTTTTCTGAGAATACTACTCAATGATATCTAAAAACTCATGAGTAGTTTTTTTGGATTTATCAAATATATTCAGGGAATAATCAATTTAAAAAGAAAAAAAACTTTAATTTTTTACTCAAAAATGCGTCATATTTTTGAGCTGAAACTTGGCTGAGAAGTTGTCCATACTATGAGGTATTTTCAGAAAAAAAATTAGCCCGATTGGAATGGGGGCATTTTTCACCGTCTTATCTGGCGAGGGCCTTTTAGCAGAAAGAATGTAGCATGAAGGTAGATAAATGTACTATTTTATTGTTCCACTATTCAAATGTTACTGGGGTATATCTATATTCAAATGTTAATGGGGTATTTTCTTGCCAATTTGTTTCGTATTTGCTAAAATCTGTATGAAAAAAGATGGTTATTTATATATGAGCAATGGTACAATTAATTAGTCAATAAGAAATATATTTAGGTTTTACTTTTTGTTATGTTTGGTAAATTTTGTTGAAACGGTTTTCTTTTACATTAGCATTCAGTGTTTTTAGTTAATACATTTATTTTGGTTTGTTGAAAAGTGTAGTTTTTAATCGATTTCGATAATTTTTTTTAATTTGAAGTTTTTAGAATAAAAAGTTGAAAGTAATGTCATTAATTTGTACGTCTGTCTGTTACTAAGATTTACACCGAGAAATAAATGCCGCAGTTACTTGCCATTCGTAAAAATTTCCTAATTATTGAAATATTCTAATGATATTTATTGGAGACTGGTAAATAAAAACATCCTTGCTGGGCCTATGGCCTGTTGCTAGTCGACAATTTTTGCATTTGAAGAGTACAGGGGAAGAACCGCTTTATTTCGTAGAAAGCTTTCCTTAATAGTCTTTTTTTTTGGATGATACGCGGTGAAAAATCACATAAACTGGTGTAAAGAATCCGGTTACTCGCTTTGTTTATGTTTCGCGGCAACCCTGATTCACGCCAGAGATCAGTTACGAGTCACGCATTTGTACTGCGAATGAAGAACCGAAAGAAAACCTGTTTCCGGTCGCCAATGTCCGCCAAGCAGACACAATTATGGAAAGACTCTAAAGAAATCAAGCGGTTCTTCCCCTGTACTCTTCCCATTTGTATAACTATAAATTTCCTCTTTTTTTTATCAAAATTCTAAAAAGAAATATCTTGAGTAACACACTTTAAAAAAACGGAACAATAATCTGCATTATTTTAAAAACAATTGTAATCAAGCACTTACATTAAATATTTTTACGCTTAATTTGATTTGTTCAATAAATTTCGATAGTTTATGAAATAAAAAAAAACCTCAAAATTCAAGCACGCATTGCCAATATTTTTTTATTAACGAATGTCGCTTCTGCATGTTTTATTATTTTATTCATATAATCTATCCAATTTATTCCATTTGATATGAATTCAAAAATAAATTATAAATTATTTATAATAAAATATCATCTCATGTTTTTAATTGTATTTTAATTTAATCTAGAGGAGCAGTAGAGACTTATTCTGTTAAAAGTTAATAAGATTAATTTTTTTCCAGTGTTTTTAAAATCAACTTTAACACACATTAGAATAATTTAACACATTAGTATAATATTGTTCAACTTAAAAGCATTTGCATTGTGACATATTATAAAAAATGCATTTAGGTTATTATTTTTTTATTAATATTTGTCAAATCATGTATTTTTAATCGCCTTAAAAGATTGAGATAAGAAATGCAAACAATGTGAATCTGCTTAAAAGTTTGCAGCTGCATGTTTTCACAAAATTGTTATCAATTATGTAACAGTAAGAAATAAATGCTCTATTGATATCTCAAAAGTAAATTTACTAATGTTATTAAAGATGGATTTGCGAAACAATTTATATTAAATACTTGGTCTGAAAAAAGTTTAATAAGTAAGTTATCATTATTTTTTATTGTGCTTGTAGTAAATATTCTGTGCATATTTCCATTAAAAAGTGTTTTTTTGTTTTGTTATTTCGTAATAGGTATCAATTATAGGGTTTGAGAAAGATAAATAGTATATTGTAGTATTACGGTTATAAATTTAAATCAAGGGAAACAAATTTGCGTTTACAGCTTGATGAATATATTTTTAATCTTTTTTATGTAGTGTTATTGCAATTAAGATGTTGAATTGGTTAATTTCTAGAAAACTCTGAGATATTAGTGTTGATCTATTGTGTTAATTAAACGTGGTTCTAACTCATGTAAATTTTAGAATTTAGATTACATTATTATTTATTATTCCGTAAAAATATTGTGTTGAAAGTATCAGCGTGTTTAAGCAAATATGACCTGTTTCAAATTATTGTGTTAGAAAAACTATTTTACATTACTACACTCTTAAACAAAGGAGTGAAATCCATTCCTATAGGAGAAGTGCAATTTCGACACTGGAAAGGAGTGAATAATAAATCAGACAGAGTAAAAATCACTCGTTTGGAGTGATCTTGTCGCAGATTCAACATACAAAGGATCCACTTATGTAGGAGAAGTGCATATTCGACACTGGAGAAATGAAAATTAGCTTGGACTGAGTTAAAATCACTCGTTTGTTTTAAGAGTGTACTTAATTTACAAATACCAATAAATATTAAGACCCTATTATCAGATATCTTTTAATATTTTGAAACAATATAGCTTATGCTAAGCGTTTATTTCCATTTTTCTCCTTTATCCTTTTTGTACCATGTAAAATATACGTTTTTATTCAAAATGTTTCAAGTAAGTGGTCCATTGGGATATCCTTGAAAAATATCATTGTAACAACACTAAACAAATTGGTAAAATACATATAAAATGGTTTTTTATTTTACATACTTTTAAACAAATTGCTCAAGAGAGCCAAAAAGCTCAGGGGATGGGGAAAAAATGTAAGTTTTTGCAAATTCATGAGGGAGCCGTTACTTTTCTTTTTATATTTAAATATTACTGCGGAATTCTAGTGTCGATTTGTTTTTGTATTTATTTTAAAATTTTTATGTAAAAAAAATGTTGGTTCATATATGTTGCAACGGCCCAATTAATTAGGCAATGCGAAATTTAATTAGGTTTTACTTTTGTTGTGGTTGTTTTAACAGTTCTTTTTTACATTCGCATTAACTACTTTTATTCTATGCATATTCTTTGGTTTAATGAAACAATTAATTACACATATACTACACCAAATTTCCTTAATTTGAAAGTCTTGTATTTGCATTTTTTAAAAATCTTTAATGCTTTATATTAAGAGATTGTAAGTAGTTTTAGTTAGTGAACTCTATCATTATTTTAACTACGTTTGTATATCCAACCTTATACGACATTTAGACAAGAGAACAATCTTTAGTTACAAACAATCTTTAGTTACAATCGAAAAAAATATGTTAATTGAATAGTTTATAAAATAACTGTCTCAGAAATAAATATTTCGTATTAAAACCAGCACTGAGAAGCATGTCTACAAGACTGAAAAATGCCGAAAAAAAGAAAAGAAAAGAGATTGAAATGTAAATTAAAATGAAATTATATTAGGAAGCATAGTAGTAATGTAGTTTCCAAATTTTACTTTTAAAACAAATATTGTATGTATGTGTATATGTATGTGCATATGTATATGTGTAGAGATTAATTTGACAAAATGCAAAGATGTAGAATCAAATGCAGCACTTAAGAATAAAATGCTGTAAAATACCAATTTTTTAAATCAATTGGGGCCGAAATCTATTCGAATAAACAGAAATAAATAAATTAAAATTGGATAATTAGATTCGGACGATAGCCAATAATTTTAAACGGTACTTCATCATCCAAATAAGATTTAGATACTCGATAATTTTGATTGTCGGAGTTTGGGTAAATGGAGTTCTATTGCACTTTATATTCATACATTATTATACATTAACAATATTTGAAATTAATATTTTTCCAATTCCGAATAATTAAGCTTCAGGAAAAAATGAAGCTAATGAAGTGAACGACTATAAATTGATGAAAATCATAAACAATAGTATTCCTTTGGGTTGAATTAACGTCGAACTAGAGCTACATGAGGGATATTGGCGCCGGGTGTCGTACTCAAGAACCACACTCTATTGACGATCCGTCACCTGAATAAACATTCAACGCAAATTTGAAGGGCGACATCGATACTACGGAGCATATTTGACGCGTATTCCTTACACATGGGTCTACACACACCACCCATAGATCACCAGTTAATTTGACAATGCCTGACCCCGAACCTGGGACCTATAACACGTGATTCAAGCTCCTTAGCAACTAGCTTCTGCAGCCTATACCTTGTCTACCTAGAATGCGAACCTCGAACGCATTTTCCTCCACCATCCCCAATGTGGTTTTCTTCGAAATGGCGTGAGCGTGTTTTTTCCCCACCCTACTTGGGTTTGAACTCTTCGGATTGTTAACCTCACAACAGAACCTGAAACGCGTAAGGTGAGGAAAAGCGATTTTCTCCCATTTCCTAGAAAACCAAGCGAAAGGATGGGGGAAGAAAGTCTTTTCGAGGCTCGCATAGTAAATAGACAGATTATAATAGTATTTTACCATCGCACTAAACTATTTAAACACCATAACCTATAAAATAAACTCAACATCACATATTTATTCCTATCTATACCAATCCCAACACAAACTTTAAACAAGACATCACTTCGAAACATTATATCAACTACAGTTTCATACAAAATCAACCCCCTTTACACCTTAAACCCCAGTTACGGTGACAAGTTACCTACCTAACACATCCATCTCACCTTTCAAAACCGCAAATTACACGCTACGGTCCAAGCCTCAATTTCCGGGGGAGTAGCATTCGAACTACTCAACTCGCCTTATCTGTCCGTCTACTTATCGTATCGGACATTGTGTTGCTTCAATCGATATATCGCTTGTCCATCTTTGTGCAACGGAAGGGTGAACAAATTGTATTCCCACTATAAAGTAGGCCGATCCGGTGGAGCATTGGCTAAGACGTTTTCCTTTGGAGCTGCTGGGTCCGGGCTCGAATCCCGTTGAGGCATGAATGTTTGTGTTTGTCGAGTATATGCGGAGTACGTGCTCGTGAAATCTGTTGGGTCCGAAAGTCCTGTGGGCGGTCATTGCGCAGTTTCCCACGGGTACAGGTCCCTGGAGAAAATGTCCACCCCTTCAGGAACATGTCTAAATTATGGAGGTGGCGACAGATGGCAGCATTTGTCATTTGTGTATGTGTGTGTCTTGTGTTTTTCTACTTGACGATGGTTCATAAGAGGGTTCTTGAGACCAAGCAAACAAGCCTGAAAATATATGTCTACCAACCAACCAACTACTGTAAAGTATTACACATATTTCGAATATTTATTTAGAATAATGTAGCCAGTAAGAGGTTTATTTATTAAAATAAGGCTCGTTTATAAAAGCTTCAGTTAGTACATAAAATATGTTTATAGGAGCATAGTTTTAATTGTTATCATAAGTAAAAAATATGATCATAAGTAATTATGCTTTTATACTTATATATTTAAGCATACTGTCGTTTACTGGCAGCTTTCGGTTTTTCATTACAAAAACTAATTAGATGCGTTTGCAAAAAAGTAGGGGTGTGTAACACTCCACAATTTTCAATTAGAACTCTGAAATCAATACATTTAAATGTAATTAAATGTCTTATACGTTACTATCAAAATCTTAAGAACTGTAAAAAGTTCTACAGCGGCTGACATTTCAGCATGCGCTATTTTCTCGATTACCCTATTAACCTATGTTAAAAAACCACTCGTTTTTTGGGATCAGCAACCTCCAAAGCAGGAAGACCAACATCCAGGGTATTATTTCATGAATAACCATGTATTACGTAACATAATAAGAGTATAATAGAATGGTTGTTGTGAGACTTGTTTGGGTATGTACAGATGACAAGACATACAAGCAAAACAACACAATAGAGAATACAATGTGTTCATAATAGATAACTCCCGATATGAAGAATGGATGCTTAGCCAGATAGACGTTCCATAAGGGAAAAAACTTCTTCCACATAGCCTTAACGTCTTCTACATATACATGCCGTTTCTGGGATTTACGCTCGAGCTAACGTTTAGACAAGCTACGGTCATAACCACTATATCGGAGAGGCCGCATATGCAAAGACTTACGTGAATGGTAAGCTAGACCAGTTTTATTCCATTATTTCGTCATAGAAATTTCTTTCCAAATATGCTGCAAAAGATTTTCTGAGATCCCGTGATGACGTGTTTGTCACCAATTATAATGGTTATGGGCTTGTTATAGGTGACACCATTCTTTTTAGCTTTCATTCCTGGTCTTACAACGATCGATGCTCCGATTTTGGTACTCTATTACAACGGGACATGGATTGTCCAATCGAGGGTTAATAATTAGATTTATTTTTCTTCAGCGTCCATTGATTCTGTCGTATTTTTTATTTATGAGCTTTATAAAGTTATGTCTGTTTTCCCAGAAATTTGTTTTCGAAATTTCCCTGGGACCATGCACCTAGCGAGTTTGTCCTCACGAGTTCTCCAGCTGTCACTCTGGTCGACAACCTAATGCATTTATTGACTATTTTATGGTCCTACACTCTGCAACTTCTTATCCGCAAGCCCTAAACCCATCCTAAATTCCATTAAGACTTTGGAAATGGTCTGGTAAAAGAAACGAAGTGACGTATTATTGAATCCGTGGAGTGCAGAAATAACTTCAGTCAAAAAAATCCGAAAACTCGTTTTCAATGAAAATAAGCGTAGAAAGGAAAGATGCGTGTTGGGTGCAAAAACTACGTTAGTCTGTTGAGTAGTTCCGTAAATACAGGGTGTTTGTTTCGAGTGTTGAGTGCAGAAATAGAGGAAGAGTTATTACGTTTTTTCTCCCTCCTGAAAAATTTGAAATTTGTGACTGACGTTGTTTCTGCACTTACCGATTCAATTGTTAAAATCAATTAATACATCACAGCATAAAGAATACATACAATTCGTTTTTTTCTAAACTTTTTTTAACAGGACTTTTATCCAACATGGCCAGACCTTTTTTTTAATAGCCCTGCAGAATCCAATATTATCCATAACATTAATAACGACTGAAAAATATGGTCTCACATTATTTGACCATATTCGAAACATAATCTAAACAATTATTAACTTGATACGTAATGGTCCGCCGTGCACCGCACACACACAACATACGTGAAAGAAATTTCTAAAAAAATCTGTTGAAAGTGAAGCCAAACGTTTCTGTCGTATTTGTAATTTGATCTAAAAGGTAAAACTCAAGCTTCAAAATTCATGTGTCGGCTTGTCACTGGACTGCAGTTTTAAATTATGACTACCTCGGCAAAAAGCTCAAATGTGACACACATTCTGCACAACTAGAATCAACTCGATATACAAAATGATGAAATGACTCGATATACAAAATCAAACCCATGGGCACCCATAGTGGGATCAGACTCCCTCTGATGGGGGTGTAGATCGCGTCTTCAAAACAGGATCGGACCCGAATTATACGTGATTATTGGACTTCCAGAGAATGGCATCACCAAAGCACCTGGTGTTTGTGATGTCGCGTGACGTAGATTCATATCTTCGACGCGATTGGCTTAATTATAATGTTTGGCCCCACGTGACCCTGATGTGTGTTGAGGAGATGGTCGAAGATTAAGGTGAGATATTGGGCTTTGAATATTTGGGAATTATCGGAGCTGTTTGTAGATTGGTTCTTTGAATTGGTATGGGGCTAGGGAGATCAGTTGGTTGGTATAGACATATATATTCAGGTTTGGGGGTGTACTTGGTCGCTCAGAGACCCACTTGTAAACCCTCGTCAAGCAAGACAGACACAACAAATAGATAAGTTACAGATGCTGCCATCTATCGCCACCTCCGCAACTTAGACATGTCCCTGAAATAGTCTCCAGGGACCTGTACCCGTGGGAAACTGCGCCATAACAGCCCACAGGACTCTGGGACCCACAGATTTAACAAGTACGTACTCCGCACATACTCGTGGATCTTCGGTTGTATCAGGACTCAATCGCGGGACCTTCTGATTCCGAGACTGAGACCTTAACCATAACGCTACCCACGGCCTTGAGCAGTTGGTAAGGTGCTTGTTTTGAAAGCGAAAGGTGACTTGTTCGGAACCGGGAATTGGCAAAATAACTGCCGATCTATAAATAGCTTGTGTGTGCAAACCAGAGTCAGACATTTACTAGTAGAGAGTTAACACTTTTAACATGTTCCAAGGTCCCGACGCTGCCAACGCCATGTTTCCCAGGACGTTACGTTGGATTCCTATTCAGGTGCCGGCTCATCACTTGACTGTGGTTCCAAATTAAGACCCCCGCCGCTAATTGCTCTCGTGTAGCTTTAATGCGACAAAAATTCAATATGTTTCAACTCGAATAGAAATGTTTCAGCTTGTATGTTAAAGGAATTCAGGATAAAACAAGCAACACAATAGGACCCAAAATTTCATTTTTCTATACTAACTTTATAACGGGAAATATGTACAACTATTAATTATTTGATTTGCGCCATCTCGCGGCAGGAACAGAACTAATCACGTGACTGACTACAACTTTTGAGTGACAGCATGTATACTGAATAAAAATATTTTTTTTCCCTCCGGTTTCGATTGGTGAATCAATGTGACTTAAAAACTGAGCACTGATCGAAGTAAATCCAGAAGTGAAAAGTAAAATTAATTACGTCACTAGAAACAAGCCGATTGTTTTTTAAAAATTGGGTTTACGAGTTTGAGTTATAATAGTATCTGAAATATTTAAATTAAGATTTCGATTAGAATTCACCGTTTTTAGACCTAACTTCAAAAACTACAATGTTTTTCCACGACGTGTTTCTGACAAGGATACTTTATCACATGATACACATTATAATATTCTTTAGATTTAACCCTTTCAGTCCCAAAAATTTACTACATTACAGAAACATCTGATATTCACAAAATAAGCTTATTTTAGGTCAAATATAAGAAATCCATAAGAAAAAAAATCCATTTAAATTTTTTATATGGTTTTTGAAACAATGCCAAAATTCTTTAACTGTGGAAAACAACAAAATAAAAATATATATATATTACCTAAAAACACTTCTAGTTAGATATTTTAAGGTAGCTGACCATATTATTAAAAAAAATTAGTAATTATTTTAACCGAAATAGTTTAAATTGTGTTTTAAATATGTGGAACTGAAGTGAACTTATCAAAAATCAGGAGAAACGCTTGTTGACTATTTTCTAAATAAAAAAAAATAGTAGTTCTGACTTCTATTGAGATTAAAGTAAAATTTTGTCTGATAGAACAAAGTGTGAAGAATCGAATGATGTGTGTTTGGATGTCATGCGAGACATAAACATTTTGAAAAAAATATTGAAAGTGATGATGCCAAATGGCATCACTGGGACTGAAAGGGTTAAATAGATAAAATTAAACTAAAAATGAAGCGCTGTTGACATAAACTTAAGAAAACAGAAAATTGTAGATTAAAAGACATAATTTTTTGTGTTTACTTAAACAAAAACACCAAGTTTTTTTGCTTATTATCGTATAAAAACTTTCAAATTAGTTAATTAGCATACACAAGTGTATTAAAAATTCCCCACCTACTTTGACAGATATAATTACTCAATGATTAATTTGGTGTATATTTTTTTGAGTTTGTTATCATTAACTCAAAAATGATTTATTTATTTAGTATAATTTGTGTAAGACTTGACACATACCCAATTATTCTTTCAAAAGTAACCTGACTTTTAAAAAGTTGAGGTTAACTTTTGTAAAAGTTAAGACGAAAGTTTATGCATTTGTTTTTAACGAGAAAACCCCCAGGTTATCGATTATGGTTGGTTATGTAAAAACTTTATGAAAAATCTTGGTTTAGATAAACAAAAATATAAAGATTTGCTTATGGGCTAAAATATGAAGGCTAGAGTGTGTTGGAGATGGTGCTTCGACAAATATAATGCAAAAGCTGGTTTGCCATGAGATGACATTAACCATTTCAGTCCCAGTGATGCCATTTGACATCACCATGTTTCTGATAATAATTAAAAAAATAATAGGGCTGGCATCTATTGGGATTAATAAAAATTTTTTCTTTTAGAAAAAGTTTGAAGAATCGAATTTGTGCTTTTTAATATCATAAATGGCTATGGACAGTCTGATTTTTTTTTTAAAAATGATGTCATATTGTCATCGGTACTGAAAGGGCTAATCGCTGTCGCTATGCGGTAAGATAAACTTTTTGGCCTATGATTTAGCGCAATATTTTGCACGTAACCAAGATATGATACACACAGTAATATTTAAAACAAAATTAATTAATACAAATTTAAACCATCTATCCTCTTAAAATTTGGCTGTTTGGTTAGTTATTATGTTACAAATGGTTTTATAATTATGTTTAATATTACTGAGAGACACGCCCTAATCGCTAAAAACTAACATTTTTTTTTGCTATAAATACAAAACAAAAGGTCATATAACTTATTTGTAGTTAAAATATTATTTTAACATTGTTTTTAATGCAAAATGCGTTTAAAATTGCCTAATAAAAAAACTTTTTAAAAAGTAAAAAAAAAAACTTAAATAATTGTTTTAAGAACTCTAATATCGTATTGACCCTCATTCAACTTCATTTTTTTTATTGAAATAAATGACTGATACCTGTAATCATAGGCTGAAAATTGATATTTGGATCTTCTTCTATCGGATCAGGTCAATTTCGGAACTAATTAATCTGTTAATTGTTTGTGTTGAGGTTTTAAAAAAATGTCCCCAATTAAGGATGCCTGGTCGCAAAATGTTGACTTTTTAATCAATTTTATTAAACAAATTAATAATTACTTTCGTATTTAAAGTTGTTAGGAATTCATGTGAAACTAACACCGAGAGTTGTTGTTGTTTGGGCTTATCACATTAATTTGGCTAGGTTGGCTCTTTTTTTTGTCGCCAACGCTTTCAATCTTATTCCAACCTCTATACCAAGTGTTCATTATTATTTTCAAAGACTATATTTCCTACGAAATTAATTGGTATTTTATCAAAAGCTTTTTTCTGGAGTTATTGATAACTTTTGTCAAAATAACTGACATATAACTTGGTTTGCGTTATTAGAAAAATGACTTCTTAATTTTGAGTGTGTCACGAAGCTATTAATTTAATTACTGTCAAAAGTTAAAGGTGATTCATCAAATGAAAATTACTCAAAGCTCAAATAATTTGGTTATGAAAAACCGCAACTACTGTTGCTCAAAAGCAAATTGAAATGATGAATTTATATTATTAACTAAATCTTGAGGTTTCATTAAGAAAACTTTCTTTTAATGGATTTAATTAAAAAGTTTGATAATTTATGTTTTAAATAGTGGTCAAACTATATGGGTTTAGATTGATTTGATATGTTTAATTAAAAGTTTAATTCATGCGAATTTTTTTAATGAATTAAAATTATTGGGAGTAACTAGTAAAATATAAACGGATAATGCGAAAAAATTTTTTTATAACAAATAGGTTTATCTAACGTTTTTATCATAAAACTTTTTACATGGGCGAAAATACATTAATTAATTTCTTATGCTAAACTGTATGCATATACCATCATATATTTATAAAATAAATATACTGATTAAAAATTAAATAAAAAATATTTTAAAATAAAATTGAATGTTAAAAGAATAAAATAAACCCATACTACAGTATTATAGCAAAAACTATGGATTCGAAAAAACGTCATTTTTCCAACAAAATGATACGTTTTAAATATTAAAGTTTAATTTGTCACTGCATTTCAAAGAAAATAACCCCATTACAGAAATGCTAAGACTTATACAACATATGAAGTTCAAGAATTTAAAATATACGATTTTCTGTTGAAATATATAATTCAAAAGTATGTTATTACAATGCGAATATTTCAGATGACGAAATGCTTTGTTTTCATTCTTCTCTGTACGTCGATTTCATTGGTCACTTTGGTTTGACACTGAAAATGACCGATAGGTATTTTTTCCTCTTATGCAATCTGTATTTAATAAATGTTTTGAACAACCAACAGCACAGCAAGAAGTTGTCATTTAAATATACCATTAAACAAATGTAAACAAACCGTTGGAGCTGTTATCATTCACGCCGTCAAACAACCTCATTACAAATATATTTAATCCTCTTATGCATAATAATGCTGTATGGCAACAAGTACAATAATCCACTTTATTCTATTAAAGTAGAGCTCCCTCTCGATAAACCTGTGTTTTTTCATCTATTACATTCCATTTTTAATTTTTAGTAACTAATAACCCTTATAGATGACGCTAGGAAAAATGCATTCAAAATTAAGGAGTGAAGTTATTAACTGTTGTGAAATTACGTCCTTGGAAGTATTCAAAGTATAATAACATTAGTATTAAATACAAATAAATTATTTTGAAAAAAAATCATAGTTCAAGAGGATTATTTTTAAAAATATATTCAGTAGCTTTCTCTAGCCATTCTTATCAAAATTGGAAGTTTGTAGCTGGTTTTTTCAATATGGCAAGCATTTTAAAAATTGAAAATATTTAAATTCCATTGCACTTAATTTTTCTTCGGTATTTTTCCCATAATTTTAGAGTATTAAAGATGCAAATATATATTTCTCGTGATGAAAAAAAAGTCACGCATTACAGGGTTAATAAATAGTATTTTTTTTGTGTGTTTTTAGCATAAATTATATTTTATACGAGCAAGGTTTGCTTGCAATTCTATTGATAATATATTTAAAATTTTAGCAATGCATATTAAATCAATATTTGACTTCAAAATATTTCCACCATAAAATTTAAACAAACGTCTAAAGTTATACTTTCATACTTGAATAATGTTTCAAAAGATGATTTTTTAAAAATATAAATCATTTTTCTGATAGACGTCATGGACAGAATCGGGGAAAAATATTCGTGTTTAGATATTAAAAGAAATACAAAAGATAAGCACTGGAAAACAAATAGAAACTGTCTCCTTATGCTTTGTATTTATGTTACAGAGGATTTTTAGTTTGTATTAATTTTCATTTTACAATACAGTGTCTGTAAAACTCATTGCATAATTGTTTTTTAAAATGTTAAGTGTGTTTTTAAAATGTTAATTGTATCAATGTTAAGTGTACCTTTAATTTAAGTGATCTTTAACAACATAAATTTATTTAAAAACGTTATTATATATTTATAAAACATTTGTTTAAATATATATCGAGAATTCCTTCTATAAATATAATAAAAAAGATAATGTGTGGTTAATAAAAAATCAGTAAATATTTTATTTAATATAATCGGACAAAAAAGTACAGTTCAAGGAAATTCTTGTTTATTTACTCGAAAATGTCACCCATAACGGTTGCGTTGGGTGCCTATTCAGGTGTCGGCTCTTCATTTGACTGTGGTTCTAAAATACGACGCTCATCGCCAAGACCTCGTGTAGCTCTAGTGCGACGATAATTCAAACCTAACCTTACTTATTTAATCAATGTTGCTTGTAACATAATTTTAACGAATGATAAAATGTTTTGGTAGGTTTTCAAATTTATTTTAAATGTATGTATAATTAATAAATATCATTAAAATATGTATAGTGAATAATTAATTTTTTCATATTACATTTTTATATCTTTTATTTCAAATATTTTACTTAATATATTGTTTAAAATTTTGAATCAGTATCTATACTGAATTCCAACATCGTTTAACTCGGATGTTCCTACGTCACTTGACTGAGGTTCTAAATTTCGACGCCCGTCGTCATTAGCCCCATTTAGCTCTAGTGCGACGATTATTGAAACTTATTTTACCTTACCAACTTCATAAAATCTATTTACTTTATAGCAACATTCGAATTATTATTATTTTAATTTTATATGAAAGTGTTTAAAAAAAACAAATGCCAATAATCGTCTTTTAAAAATTCACGTTAAGTTTTATTTTATTTTAAAATTAATTTTATCAAAATAATTCTAGATTTCACAAATAATATGCTCAAAAAAATTTACTTAATTATTCAAAAAATGGCTTATGATGCAATGCGAATTATAACTAGTGAGTGTTAAAAAAATTCAGTAAATACTTGAGTTCAATAGCACTATATAATATCTCTCTCTCAAGTGACATTTATTTATTTTAACTTAAGTCAATGTTTGTAATAAGTTAATATTTTTTAAGTATGATAAAATACTTTAGTTGCCTATAAAACTTACCTTAAAAGTAAATATTGTTAAGAAAATATGCCTTTAAATTAATTGTGTGTTGTAAATGATTCTTCCGTCGAAATCACATCTGGATTTGTCTTCGATTTAAAATATTTCCCCCGTTTTAGCTTTTTAGAATCATGAATCAAACATTAATAATTACAAACATCATTAAAGTCATTTTTATTTATTTGTGACTTTAGAGTTCGGATCAATTTTTATTTTAGATAAAATATATGAATACATTAATCTTTATTTAACGCATGCTTTTAAAGAACAATTCAAAATAAACATGTTTTTTTACAGTTTTACTAAAATATGTTGTGAAACATTTCTCAAAATTGTACTTAAAATCACTGTTAAGATTCAAAATGAATTATTATGATTGCGTGATAAAAGCTCTGTGAATATTAGAAATTATTACAATTCATACAAAAAAAAATATTTAAAATAAAATGTTTCAGTAACTTTAACGTACGTTAAATTAGGTAATATATAATATTTTTAACGAATAATTAAATACTTTGGTTAGTTAGGAAATTGATTTTTAATGAAAATATTATGAAGAAAATGTCATTAAACATTCGTAGTAAATATTTAATTCGACGTAACTACACTTTTATTTCTCTTTGATTTAAAATATTTTGCTCAACATGGTATTTAAAATTATAAGTCAGTCCCTAATGACTCCAAGCATCATTAAAGTTACTTTAGTCTATAGTGACATAGTAGTTTTGTAATTCATTATACATGGTGAGGCAAGCAAAAGTGGCCCCGGTCTAGAGATAGGAGTACATTGAAATGCTTGGCGTGAAAAACTCTTGAAGCCTCCTGAAACCTGTTTTTGCTTTGGTTGGATCGAATTAGCTTCACATTAGATAGACTAGTGGCGAGTTCAGATCTTAGTTCGTATTGTATGAAGACGTCCCATAATGCACATTTTGTGTTTTGCAATTAATGTAGAATGTTTTGTATTGCCAAAAACAAAAGGGTCCTATTCTCTATCATAAATAACGACCGAAACAATCAAATAATCACTGGTGGGAACTTTTCTTAATCAGCCCTACAAACCTTGTTTATATTTCGTTTCAACTAGCTTCTAAAACCGTGGCGTGGTTTCCGGCAAATAAGTCGTCAAGCGTTTGTTTGGGCTTAATATTGAAGCGATCAATAGCTTCAGTTAAGAAACCTGTTTTTGTATTGGTTTTAGACTTGACAGCATTTCTGTCGTACTCTTATTTCTAGACCGGGGCCACCTTTGCTTGCCTCACCCTGTAGATTTAAAGCTAAATTTCAATAAACGCAGAAAAAAAGACACCACATAATTAATATAACAATATTTTTTCAAGTTTACAATTTTAAATTCCACTGTTCCATAGCAGTTTATAAAAATGATAAAATAAATAATTACATTACTCAAATATGATATTATTAATTTATCTTCCGTTTGCGCAATGCCATCAAAATTGGCAAAAAATTGTCAAAAAACGTAATTTTTTATTATTTTTTTAAGCATTATAGATGTTTTTAGTTGCATTCCTATATCATGATTTTGCCAGTAAAAGTATGTAAAATCAATATCTATGCACTTATTACATTTGTGTCTGATCTTCCATCCGCGCAACGTAGTACATAAATTTAAAATAAATATATAATATAATACAAATATAATAATGTGGGTCTCGAGGGCAACGAGTGTGCTGACATATTAGCCAAGGAAGCTCGGGATTTAGATCAGCCTCTCATCGTTACTGCTGAGGACGCTAACGCTGTTGCCAAGCGTAGGGTTTTCGATCAGCCTTTTAAAATGCCCTCCATTCCTGAGCTAGATTGCTCCAGAAAAGTATCATCAGTTCTTTCACGTCTTCGTACAGGTCATTTTAAGGGCATGAAAATTTCTCCAGATAACACAAGATCTTAAGGGGACACAGTACCTCAAAAATTGTGATTTTTTTTGGCTAAAATTAAAGTTTAGAACTTTCTAATTAAGTCCAAGTTTTAAAAGTGTATCTATATTTTTTAAAAAGTTATTCAATTTTTTATGCGGAAAGGTATGTTAAAAATGCATACAAATGAAAACTTTAAATGCGTTTTTCTTGGTGTTTATATTTTCTTGACGACAAGTTCTTTAAAACGCTAAGGCTTTTTTAATTACTTATAAAAGTCTAAGGAATTTTGTATGCTGACTGTCAAATATGTTAATATTAAGAATTGGCATTAAAATTGTTTTTAAAAGTAATACTTTTTTCATAAAAAAATATTAAAGTCGAAACTTGTCAAATATGCTGAAATAATTAGGGATTTTTTACATAAATATTCTTTATATAACAACTACTGAAGATAAGTCAAATTTGGATGCCAATTGTCATGTGAAACAGTTTAAAGTACACGAGGAAAAAAATTGGGTTAAAATATTTGTATTTAAAAAAGCGTTAGCATTTTTTAAAAGTTCAAAAAAATGTATTTTTTAAATAACATAAAAAATTCAATTTCTTTAAAAAAAATTGTCAGATATTGTTTTTAAATAAAGATTGAACTGATAAAACATAACTTTTATAGTGAATATGTCAAAATTAAACATTTTTTTGAAAGTAGTACCGTGTCCCCTTAACCATTCTTCAGAAATTGCCCAGATGTTCAACTCACGAAAGACCACATGTTTGACTGTCAAGCAATTGCTGCCTCCCTTTTTAACCTTGGCGCACCACCACAGGAAATTCTTTATAGTCTGCAGGCCCAAGACCTGGCGACTCTTATCAGGAATACTTTTGGCCCTATATAGTTACTATCACGGACACGAACAGCAACAATAAAAATATAATAATAAATAAAGATAATTTTAAAATAAAAAAAAATAAAAATTACGTTAATGATAATTTTTGACCAACTTTGATGTCATTGCTCGAGCGGAAGGTGAATAAAAAAAAATTAGTGCATATTTCATATATTTACCAAACTTTCGGCCCACCCTACCAAGTAATTATTCAAACGAAATTCATTTCGAAGAAAAAATACAAATTCTCAGAATTTTATATTAATATTTAAATATTTTTATAGCAATATTCAAATCTTAATTTTGTTGTATAATAATTAGTTCATTTTTCATGTCTTTAGCAATGGCAACTTTTCCACACTAAAGCGATCCGAAATAAAATAAAATGGTTTTTTTTTTTTGGCCCACCCTATTACTGAGCTCGATAACTTAAGAAGTTGAGGAAATTGTATCTACATTCGAATTTAGCGGTTTACTTTTGAGTACACCGCTTTTAACAATCGGCCAATTACTCATGCTATAGATAAACTGAAAAGTAAGTTTTAAATAAAAATTCATACTTAAAAAGTGGTACTTTCATTTAAATATTCATAAAAAAATATTTGAATTTTATTAAAATAATAAATTTTACTAATTATTTCTATTCTAATTTTAATAATTAAAATTACTGGTTTAAATATAGTATCACTTTGGGCTATCGTATAATGTCTTAACGCTGCATATGTTTTTTTTTTCTCTTCAGTTTTGTTGTTCAGTTAGTTGACTTTGTTCAAGTTTTGTTGCATTTATTTTATTTAAGAATAATATTTCACATGAGAATGTTTGAAAATATTTTTAGTTAAGAGTGCTAATAGTTTAGTTAAAGTGCTAAAACAGTTACATCGGTCATTGTGAGAGGGAAACCAAGATAACAAAGAAATCACGGTACTTAAAACAGAGGCAACCAAAGAAATCACAAAACCGAAGCAACCAATGAAATCACAGTACGTAAAACCGAAGCAACCAGTGAAATCACAGTACGTAAAACCGAAGCAACCAATGAAATCACAATACGTAAAACCGAAGCAAATAATGAAATCCAATACGGTTAAAACTGACAACAAGATCGTTACACCATCAGAAACTTTCTCATTCGTGAGTGAAAAAAAAAAGGTATTTCTCTTAAAAATATTTCTTGGTAAAATTTCGTGATGTTTCTACTCTTTTTTTTTATCGAACCAATGATGATACAAGACGCTAAATAAATTTGCATACTTTATGAAATCATTTCCATGCATCAAATATTCGATAAAAATAATTTAAAAATTAAAATTTATCCTTGATATTGATTGTTATTTTAATAACTAATGGAGGCCCATTGCAGCGCTAGTGTAACATTAATCTCAAAAATAATACAAAACATAGTTTAGCTAATGCAATATAAAGCTATCAATCATAAAATGATAATTTACGAAAATATTTAACTTGATATTTTGTTATTTTATGTGGAGCGAAATGAAACATAAAATGCACACATCTAAATCCTCTAATCATTCAAATAAGGGCTCATACTTCAAAAAGATTGAACAGATTCAATGCCCTATTCATTTACGCGCAACATACAAAACTTTTCACTAATCCGCAGCAAACATACGCCTCAACTCGACCAGATAATAATTCCTTTGTGACGCCATTACAATGATTATTATTCTTTTATACAAAATGGCAACAGCTAGAGATTTTCGAACAAAAGAAATTCCAATCTCGAAAATTCCAGAAGAATGTTCTGAAAATCTCAAGGACATTAATATTATGGATCGCTATTCTAATAAGAAAATGGCCGATGAGGAGGGGCCGATATGAAATATCGCCAAATGGCGAGAAATGCTGTTTTGCAAATTATCGCTGCCATTTTAGTAGGTGCTAATAACTAAATGCACATTTTATTTGAAGGTAATTTTTTATATGGTTATGCTGCGTATATTCGTGGTAGATATTCCAAATTGTTAAAAAAAAAGGAATTTAGATCGTTTAAAAAAAATGAAAGCATAGTCGAACGAAAGCAATTTGGCGAGGAATATGTTTGGCAAATAATCGTTACCATTTTAGTTTTCGCCTGATTTATTTCAACGATTAACTTTTCGACTATGAAATCATCATTAAATATAATTAATCATTTTTTATAAGCTTTCTTTTTCTAATAAAAACAAATGTGAAATTTAAAGGAATCTGTTTGTAGTTAGATAGTTGAATAACAAAGAAAACTTTTCTGCAAAAAGCAGTGCTTCTGGTCTTACTAATTTTAAAAGTACAAAAAACCGTAAAATATTAGGTATGAAAAAAAATTGCTGTATAGTTTTATTACGTATATGTGTAATGCATGAGTTGCATTGTACAAAAAGTGAGGCGTTAATTTTAGAATATTTAAAAAGTGAAAGCGTCGCTATTGTTTTAGGGTTAGATTTCAAGTTCTCTGTCCACGTGGACACGGAAATCTTTCAAAAAACTGATGAGTTATTTTGTAGATAAATATGACCAAGAATTTAACCAATAGAAATATGTCAAGGTTCATATTTTATATTATATGGTTGGAAATTTACATGCTAATATTCATATTTTAACTCCTTAAAAGCTGTCCTAGTGTTGCTCTAGTGCGATTATCCTTCAACTTATTTAAATATACAGTGGTGTCCAAAAGTGTGGAAATTTTTCATGCAACTTTGTTTGCTTGTAAAATATATTAATTTTCATTTAAATACAAACGTTTACACATTAAATTGGAAGTAATTTAATGTAGAATTCAGTAATAAAAATTGCCAAAAGTGAAAATAATATATTCGTTAAAAAAATTTCCACACTTTTGGCCACCACTGTACATAAATATGCTTATCTTAAATACCTAATCTTAAAAGCTATCCTTTCCCGTGTGGGCGACTATTTAATATAGACGCTTTAAAAATTAAACAATATTTCTCAGAAAGTCACATGACTTTCCAATCCATCAATGTCCCCTCCTAGGTTTACCGACTTCACACTCCATTACATCCTAACGAAAATCCCCAGATGATACGGAGCTTAGGGAATTTTAGGGAAAATCGACTAGCGGATTACGTCAGCATATCAATATGTGATGAGGCCTTTTAAAGAAGACATTTTTGAGATGGCCCTGGTAATATTAATATGGATGGCTTAGTCTTCAAATATGCCTTTTCCTGGCGACGACTATTATTACAGGGAGCATTAATATTGCTTTGACGTTTCCGAAAACGCTATTTTGTTTTGAAAAGTAAACAAACCCTGAGCCCTAATCATGATGTATGGTAGCATCACGGAGATATTATAGTTTTGATGCGAGTTTTCAAAGTTTGTTTCCGTTGTTTTTTAATGCGCAAGAAGAAAAGTTTAGACATTGAATGGCTATATATGGTGATATGAGAGAGGGTTTTTGTGTTATAGTAATCTTTATAGAGATAATATACATATTTTTGAATACTAACTATTATATATTATTTTATAGCTTTTTTATACCTTAAGAACTTTTGAAAAATAGGTTTTAAATCCGGCACCAAATATCCGCCCAATTTACTTTGCATCATTTATAAGTAAGCCAATTTATGATGAAGCCTTTGAAAAAATTCTGAAATATTCTTATTTTAACTCCTTTAAAAGTACGATACATCACAATTTAGATTTCTTAATATACATGTGTAAAGGCATAAATATCTTGATATTTTACACTTGGTATAACTACTTGATTATATTTTATAAGTAAATGAAAATTTTATATCACCATGCCTTTTAAAAGTTGATTCTCTGGTTGTGGATACTTTAAATGAAGTAGAAGGTTTTTGTGTATTTAAAAAAAAAAGTTATTAAAAATAAAAGAGTGAAATATAAGTAATGATTAAAGAAAATTCTGCTGTTTTTTTTTTTTAAATCTTAAACATTTTCGGATTAAAAAGTAAGGTAATATCTAATGAATTTGAAACATAATAAAAAAGTATGCAAGATAAAATATACTGACTTAATGTTTAACTGATAGTATTTTTATTGAATGTTACTAAACATTAACTGTTAAGTATATTCTTTGCATATTTGGTTCTAAAATACAGACGCCTGAGGGCAGGGGATCCCAGTCGGCTAGGCAGTCGCCTAGCATGCAAAAGGTCCCAGATTCGGGTCCGGGCATGACCATAAATAACTGCCGACCTATAAACGGCCCATGCAGCCCAAAAATGCCCGACGATTAATACCCCGTGTAGGGGAGTGCAAGTTAAATAGTATGATCCATAGTCCCAACCCTGCGTACGGTGTCGCCCTTAACGGTTGCGTTGGGTGCCTATTCTGGTATCGGCTTGTCACTTGACTGTGGTTCTAAAATACGACGCCCGTCGCCAATAGCCCTCGAGTAGCTCTAATACGATGTAATTTAAACTAAACTGAACTAAACTTTGCATACAGTAAGATAAACTACAAACATAGTTTAAAGTTCTTAGCTTACATTAATGATATTCTAGTCATATATTTCTATTGTAGTGCATGGTTTTAAATAGTTAAAAAAATAGATTTTTTTATGCTAAAACTGACACAATCTTTGAAAAAATAAAATTGAAATACATTATTACGCTAACAAAAGACTCTTCTTACCTAATAAATATTATCAAGTGCCTAAAATAATTGAAAACAAAACCACTAAACCATTTTTTAAAACCGCCAAGTTAGCGAAATATTAATAGTAAAATTTTCTCCCAAACCTAATAAATATTAACAAGTACTCTAAAAATAAAAAATAAAATTACTAATCCATTTTAAAAACTGTCGAATTGGTGATATAATAATAACACAAACCCAAATATATCCCATAAAAAACGAAAAACAATCCTCAGACAATACTAAAATTACCAAAAAACAACTGAAACACATAAATACGATAAGCGAATGGGTGTCCCGATTTTAAGTGGAGGACATGTCATCAGAATAAATGAAATTAAATGATAGCTGCGATGAAAAATGGCTGCTGTGTCGGCAAAATCGTTAGTGTCAACGTATATGGAAAAAGGGGGAAATCCTATTTATTAGAAATCAATATGAGGTCCGATGCAGTTTGTGGGATGTTGGCATGAAAAAGGCATAACTGATAATTAGAATTTTTAATAACGTACACTCTTAAAACAAAAGAGTGAAATCCACTCCAGTTGGAGAAGTGCATTTTCGACACCCTAAAGGCATGCATATTTTCTCAGACTGAGTTAAAATCACTCGTGTGGAGTGACCCTGTCGGAGGTTTAACACACAAAGGATCCACTCGAAAAGGAGAAGTGCATTTTCCAGTCTGGAGGAGTGAAATCCACTCAGACTGAGGTCAATTGGGAGTGTTTGTTTTAAGAGTGTATATTTTAACGTGATTTACTTTTACCCTCCCAACAAATTGGAAATGAGCAGAACATGTAACCTTGTTCTGGGTATATATTTGTTTTCATTATTGTTTGTCAGTGAATATTAAGTAGTCCAAAATGGAAAACCAAAAAAAAAAAAAAAAAAAACATGCGGCGAGAGATCCGGTACTGGTCAACATTTAGCATATCATTTAACACGTTCGCGCTGGACAAATATATACGTTTTTCCACGTGAGGCTGGACTGTCTTATATCGTTACGCTTCTTCAAGCGGAAAACACTTTGCGAGTTCAAAAGCGCTTAATGCAAGATCACAATGGTGATGATCATAACTAATGAGCATACAAGGTAGATTATATGCCGTGAAGAAAAAGTAACGACATATTGTTAAAAGTGTAAGGGACAGTCCGCATTATTTATGGAATTTTTTGAAAAAATGCATAGATATAAATAAAAAAAAATAATTGTTATCAATTAAAAGTATTGAATGTTTATAATACTCAATATTTTTATATATTTTAGAAAAAAATAAATAAACTTATTCTTTAACGACTTCTTTTCTGAAAACAAGTGACACACCTGTGATGCACGCCGCGTCACGGGATAGTTAAGCGTGACCCAGAAGTGGGTCACACCACCACACGGAAGAGTTAAGTGTGACCCACTGGTGGGTCACGCTGGTGTGAATGTGTTATTTACGTTTCAGATGATTGGTATGTCATGTGTAGGTCTAGACTACTAGTATAAACGATAGTTACAAACTCTAATGAAAATTTCACATAGTACTAGAGGTTGATCAACTAGTACAACGAGTTTTACTTAAAAAGTACGAATTTCGAACGGTATTTTAAATAATAAAAAACAAAACTCGTGCTAGGTTAAGTTACATTTTTGTCTAACTAATGGATAGGTCATGAACAAAAGTAAGATGCATGTTCTTGCATTGGAAATAGTTTTGTTGCGGACGTAAAGAAATTTATCAGGTTTTGTGATGATTTTAATGAGCTTTGAAAGGATTATTTCACTATTACGCCTATTTATTTTTTCGTACTTTATTGAATTTCCTTATTTTAATTCAGAAAAATAAAAAAAAATACGCTGTACGCATTTCCATACACAAGAGATTTAGTGCGCTAATATTTATGAAAAAATATAGATTGAAAATCTAAGTTATAAAATTTTATACTGTCACATGGATATTAAATAAACCTAATACAAATAATATATAAAAATAAACTTAATAATAATAATATAAAAAAATTGTAGTGCTAAAATAAATAAAAATTCTAATACTAAAGCAAGAATAGGGTTTAATACTTTCGTAGCTAAAAATAAAAACACTAGCACTATTTTTCGCAGACAAGATACAAAATTTAATAAGGGCTAACAATATAACACCCAATTTGTAGAAACAAAAAATCCATTATTTTAAAAATGCATTAAAATCACATTATACGCCATCCAACCTCTAGAGAAATTTATATCGTAAAAGGAGGACATACAAAACCCTACAACATAAAAGATACATACTTGAAGTATTTTATTTAGTGCTGGACATATTACTAAACTTGTCAATGCGCCTAGGGCCCTACTTGTTACAATATATTTTTTCTCTATAAAAATATATATTACCGAGTCTACATATCATCCTAATGCCCTAGGCACCTATCCACTATGACGTCATATTTCACGCCAAGCGGCTCTTTTGTGAATCGTTGGCGACAAAAAATAAAGTAAAAAATAGCATGGGATCCCATGGGATGAGAACTAAATCAAATTCGCCAAGGGCGAATTTTTTTAGAATGTTTGTTTTGTAAGTCATTTACAAAGACATATTTCTTATGTATGGATTTATTTTGGATAGATGTGTTTCTTCGTACTTAAAAAGAAAAATTTAAAACAACGATTTTGATTACATTGGGGTATTGATATTTTTCAAATATCTGTTTCATAGTTTTATAATATTAGTTGTAAATTATATTAATGATTTGTATCAATTAAATTCGCTAAATTAAAAACTTCGCTGCTTTATTGACAACTATTTATTAGATTTTAGTATTTTTTTTACTTTTAGTTACATATTATGAAAGTTAATGTAATTCGAAAAACAATGTTTTTCAACAATAAGGATTTTTTTTTGCAGGAACTATAAAAGATATCAACATGTTTTGCTTTATTATTTCTTCCATATTAATAACTATTTGATCTAAACTGATAAATTCTAAATATATCTGCTCAAAAGAAGTTAAAGAAAAATCCTATTAAAATTTATATTATCTTTTTTAATACATACATTTAAAAAAAAATACTGTAAAAGTATTTTTTTATACTGTGAAATGTCTTTAGTTTAATACAGAGAACTATATGTTAGGAGCAAATTATAAAAAAAATCAAAATAATATCTCATATGGTCCCTTACAAAATGTTTCTAAAGTTAGTAAAATTAACATGGGAGAGATAGAACCATCCGAGCCCCCTTATACAATATTTTTGATAATACCGCCAAAAGCTATATAAGGTGTCACAAATACTTAACATTTTATTCACTCATCCTGACAAGGGGCCTGTCTTGAAAATAAAATGCTGCATTTTTTAAAGAAAGAAATTTAAAAGCGAACTTTCACGATATTCTTCAGCAGACAGCCCTTCATTTTAATATGAGTTGACGTACTGAAGAAAAGTGTTATATTATAACGGCTTGCTCATCTATTATACAGGGTGCAGAATATTTCGGAAGTAGCAGTGGAAAATATTACTGGTGTTTTATATTAGACTTTTTAAAAATATTTTTTGAAGAGGGTATATATTGAGCATATACTATTTGCCGGCACTGCACTCTTAAAACAAGAGTGAAATCCACTCCAGTTGGAGAAGTGAATTGTCGACACTGGAAATGAGTGAATATTAACTCAGACAGAGTTAAAATCACTCGTTTGGAGTGATCCTGTTGGAGGTTTAACACACAAAGGATCCACTCCTCCAGGAGAAGTGCATTTTCCAGACTGAAGGAGTGAAATTAACTCAGACTGAGTTAAAATCGCTCGTTCGTTTTAAGAGTGTACTAGTAGTATGTTTGAAAACAAATATGTTTGTCTCTAAGTAAATCTTTTGAAAACAGGTTGTTTTCAAGTTTATATAATTGTCAAATTTAATTCTGTTAATTGACTTCAGTTATTTGAACATGTAGTATTTTAAATTTAAAGGGGACTGGAGCCCTCCATTGAATCCAACGTTGAAATAACCTCTTTATGTAGCTTTTTCTCAGAATCTATACAATACTTTTTATTGAAACTTTTACTAGTTATTAAATGGTTGTTCAAATATATGTTTACTTTTTTTAATTATAATTTTTTAAGTAAAACTACATATTTTTGTAAACAAAAATCATTGAAAATATTAAAAAGCTTCAGCAGTTGTTAGATACAAACTTCATAAAATACGTAGAAAAAGTTTCAGGATGAAAACTTGTCGTTGATTCCGAAAAAAAGGTACATCCATTTTGTAAAAGTTTGAGATATAAGCGTTTAAAGTAAACAACGGTGGTGACTTGAGCTTTAAAAAAATGGTTGATTAAACAAGAAAATATAACAACGGGATGGTCTAACTATATTTTGTGCTAACATATTGCCTTTGTAAAGGAATGTGACAATGTACTTACTCGTGCTTAGATGACACACTTTGTTCTGAAATTGACTCCGACTTTCCCAACTTTTTTAAAAAAATATTTTGGGAAACATTTTCTAAGTAGTTTTATAATATCATATTGCAGAGGGAAAAAAATGACATTTTAAGAAAAATATGCATGTAAAGTTTTAATATTTAAAATTGATTTCCTTATCAAAAATAAGTCTTTCTACTTAATTCTGTTAAATAATTATCTTAAAACGTCCTGATGCAATTTGATTGAAAATGTATTTATCGGATTACTTTTAATTATTTGTTATTTTTAAAATAAAAACAGTGGTGTATAAAATTACACGACTTTCCTTTACCACTCAATAAACAAAAACACACATTTAATGGAATTTTTTCAACATGTGCTAAATTTGGAGTCTGTAGCTCGTTTAGTTGGCTTTTTAGTTATTTCAGCTAGACATAATGGCAACCATTCAGTCTGGCAGATGGATAAAGGCTCAACCCCCTTTTTTTTAGAATTAGCAGCCTCCAAAATGTGAGTAAAGACACAATATCAATTTCGGGTGTTCAACCCATCGCAAAACTTTCATTTCCTTATATTCGATAATTGAATGTACAAAAAATTTGACTATTGAGACCTTTTGTAGTAAAAAATTAATAGGAAAAACTCGGTACGCGAGGAAAAACATTATATCAAACTTAAATTAGGATGTTCAACAAATCGCAAAACGTTCATTTCCATATATTTGATATTAGGTACTTTAATGTTAAAAAAAAGTAGGCTATTAAGACCTTTTGTAAGAAAAAAAATTAATTTAAAGTACTTAGTAAGTACGGAAAAACACAGTCTTAATTTCAGATGTTCAACCAATCACAAAACTTCCTTATATTTGATATCAGATAATTTAATATACAAAAAAGTAGGCTATTGAGACCTTTTGTAGTAAAAAAATTAATTGACAGTGTACATACTACAGTGTTTTTTTTTTAATCTACAACACAAATTTATCTTCCATGTTTCATTTTCTCGCTCTAACCTTCTCCATCCTACTTAAACCTTCATAACATTAGAACATGAAGTGCTTTACTTTAGCGTTTTAGTTTTAAGCACACATAAACAAGCTGTCATTCAGTATCGTTGGGAATCCAAGTCAAACTTTGGCCAGAGTCCAAAGTTGCTCTTTTCTAGTTTAATGAAGCGAGTTGAGATTTCAGATTATTTTCTCATCAGACATTCAGGTTCTAAACTTGTTTGGAACGCATTTCCGTCAAGTACCATATTATGAATTATATTAAGTTTGAGTTTTATCGTTTGATTATTTTGAATGTGAAACTTGAATTATTTCAGTTTCAAACTATAACAACTTCACAAATTGTAACAGTAATTTTTTGGATATTGGCCATTTCATGTTTAAAACTGTAGATTTATGCCTATTTTAAGCTACCACTTATAATATATGAATTTTAAATATTTGTATTAGTTGAAATGTACTCTAAAATTTTGTTTTATTAGTATCAAAAATACATTAAATACATAAAAAATTAACTTTTAAAAGTTATTACTTGATAATTGAAATACTAAATAAGGTTTAATTTTCCTTATTGATACGGTTAGCAATATTTAAATTAATAAAACAGTAAGAATTATAACTGTTTATCATCAGCCATAAAACGTAATACATTTAATAATAGCAAGACAGCCGCAATATAAACTTATAAATTTATTTTAATCCCAAATAACTTTGGTGCAGCGTTGCACAAATGATACATACTTTTAACTATCCAAATGTCATAAAAGTTTTTTTTATTATTTCATGAAAGCAAGAACCAATATTTGCGGTTTGAGTTGAGAGACAACCACACAATAAATAAACTATTTGTCAAACCCTTTCAGAACAATACATTAAGCAAAACAATATCTTACCCCGAATAAATTTTGAATAAAATATTCCAAAAACATTATTCATAAACTGAATTAATGACTTCAGACACAACTGATATTTTATTCAAATACTTTAATGCCATTTGACACAAATTTTCTAACATAAAGAGATTTCAGTCTGAAAAATAATCACTTATCCCTAAAAATATTTATTGTTTGAATAATCAAGTGTGAAAAATAATTGATTTATTTAATGTTGGTATCTGAAAGACCACGAAAAATCTATTAATTTCTGAGGAATTCCAGCAGAACAATTTAGTCCATGGGGTTTATTAAAGATTGATTCTAAGACTAAAGAGAATGTAAACATTAGAATTGACTGTTGTTATAAGTCATATTGTTTTTATTTAAATAAAAAAGTATTATCTCCACAAAGTTTATTATTTACATAATTAATGTATATTTTATTATCAAAGAATACTTCCACAAATTTTGTCATATTCATTAAAATGCTAACTTCTATTCTTTAATTAAAGGTAAATTCATATTTAAATGTTTGTTAACCCAAATTATAGTTTTGTAATAAATTATTACAATTTGAAGTTAAAATTAATTTAAGTTCCAGTTTCAGAATTTTAACCAATCGTGTACTTCATTTATATCCGGAAGGGGTACTTAACTTATTTACTTATTCGAAATATACTTTCAAAGTAATCTGCTAACTTTTATTTGAATGTCATAATATTTAAATAATTTATTACGACATTAAAAAACATATATAATATTTATAAAATCATAATAAATAATATTCATAAGTGAGTTAAAATTGTGTGTATAACTAACTAGCAATTGTATAATATCAACTGTATAACTATTGTATAAATATTTATATCTATTAAAATGTAACATAAGGAATTTCAAAACTGATGATTTGTCTAATAGATTTCAATTAATTCATCAATGCAATAATAATACAATCGAGAATTGCACGTTAATTTCATTAAAAACAAGTTACATTTAAACTAAAACTCATTTTAAAAATAACTATTATCTCCAGCCACAAATAAATTTTGAATGCAATATTTCAAAATTAGCCTTCATAAACCGAATAAATTACTTCAGACACTATTAATGTTTCATTCAAACTAATGCAGTTTGACGTTAACATTCCAACAGAAGGAGATTTTAGCTCGAATGCAATCCCTTCTTCTATTCTGAAAATATTCATGGTTTGAATAATCGAATGCGAATACATTAATCGATTTATTTATTGTTGGGATCTGACAAACCACGAAATATCGATTAATTTCTCCGGAATTCTTCAACAGCTTTTAATCTGGTGGGGTATTATTAATGCTTGGGTTTAGGGTTTTAATATGGGTAAACACTGAGTATGTGATATGTATTATGGTTACGCGGGGTAACAGTTGTTGTGGGGTCTAGGATTGTAGAAGTCATTTTAGATATTTTTTGGTCACTTATTCTAAATTTGAAATCAGACTTTCTCTAACAGTTTTATTTGATGAGATGTTCACGTTGTTTTTGTCAAAGAAATTCTTAATAAAATAAACCCTAAAAATTTACAGTTTTGAATGTTTTATTAAATGTTTTACGGGGGTGTAAATATCGTAACTTTTGATAGTAATGTGTTTTTATTTTTTCTCGAACAGTTTTGTAACAGTTTTGCCATTTGTTAAAACTCATTAAAAACACGTTTGATTAAAAATATCAAAGGTATTAAATTGATTATTATATTTTATGAATTTGGTTCAGTAATCTTATACATATTTTATATATGTCTGACAAATAACTGTTTCTTTTTTTGTACTGATACTATAATTTATATGATTTCTGACTGCTATATTATTATTAATATATAATCATTGAAACATACTTTTTGAAACAAACTTAAAACTATCATACATATTGAAACATACTTAAACACTATTTTTCTTTTTCTAATTGCAAATAATCGATAAAAATGTATTTCATTCAGAAAAAAAAACTTAGTTCATTAACTTCATTTTTCGATTATTTTGCAGTTGCTAATTATATTTCACAAATGATAATTGTTTGATGATCAATGATAACGGTCATTGCGCGGTTTCCCATGGGTACAGGTTCCTGGAGACTATTTCCCTCCCCTTCAGGGACATGTCTAAATTGCGGAGGTGGCGCGTGATAGATGGCAGCATCTCTCACGTATATGTGTGCATGTGTGTGTGTATGTGTTGTGACTGTCTTACTTGACGAAGGTTTATAAGCGGCTCTCTGAGCAAGCACACAAGCCTGAAAATATATGTATATCAACCAACAAACTTTATGAAGAGGGTATTTCAAAGCTTGTTTACAGGTACGACAAAAGCCTTAATCGTCAAGATGATTACGTGGGGAAATATTCAGTATTGATGTACATTTACTTTTGGTAAAAAATCTTTTATTTTTATTTTGACCCTTCTTTTTGTTACAGCCTACCGGAGGTTGAAAAAAACAACCCTCGTAAACTAGGAGTAATCCTTTGAAAAATTAGAAAAAAATGGAATTTTTAAATTAAGTCAATTAAAAAAATATTTTTGAGATAAAAAGTTACTAGACGATATACGAGTAATATGATGATGAGATATGGGTACGATAAACTAATCAATTAAACTCAGTAGTTACAGTTTTTTCAAAACGATACGTCAAAATATTTAGCAAAAAACGTGTTTTTTGGAATAATCCTTTATATCAATAGTTTTATTGGATAAAAATGCTATGATGGATGAGAAATGAATGTATAATCAATGAACATAACTGAGTTTTTCTACTCTAGAAAATATTGATAATTCATAAAAAAAGGTACAGTAATGTTTTTTATAATTCTAATTAAAGGAAAAATGTTTTATTGGTTGTCCTTTTATTTTATTTGATTTCGAAAAAAGGGAAAAGAAATATTTTTCAAAGAACTTTATGGTGGCTGCAGTGAATTTAAGATTGAGTTGTGTTTTTTCTCAAGAATGTTCGGAGTTTAAAGTAATTCTTATGGAATGAATTATACTTTAATTAATAGCTAAAATACCGATATTTCATCATTAATAATTTAGGTACGTGATAGAACATTTAATATCGAACATTTTGTATTGTTTTAAAAATATTAACAATAAATAATAAAATTGTTTCTAAAAGAAGTAATTTCGTTGACTATCCAAACGTTAATTAAATTGTTATATAAGAATTATGTGGCATAGTACTATCAATAAAAACATTAAATTTGATTTTTTCCTTCATTTTTTTCGAAAGGTTTAAGTTTTTTTTCTATGTATGTATTTTTTTTCTAAATTGTGAATGTCGAGCTACCTTTTTTGCAAAAAATTGAAACCAAAACAAATATAGATTTTTTTTAAGCATTATAAATTTCACTTTTAATATTTCTTCCATTATTCGGGTAAGCTAAATAACTCTTGGTTTTTAAAATATTAATTAATCAAAAAAAAAATTATATTTTCCAATGTTTTTTTAAGCATACCCCAAATAACAATACCAATTTTACCCCAAAAGAACAAAAATTATCACGGTTTAAAATCTCTTTCCAGATATTTACTTCAAATTTTAATTCGCTTTCCTAAAACGTAATCCTGTACTTACAAATAAGCATCACCCGTGTCCAATGTTATAGATTTAAATAAAATCCTTTTTTTCTATATAAGTTAAAGCTAATTAGTACTATACTTTTTTTAATCATAAAACCACGAATTGGGTTTAATTAAATACATAACCTCCCGTGGTAATTCTTCTTAATTAAAAATATTTAATTTTCCCCTCTCTCTGGGAGTTTAATAATAATTTGTTTTATAGAATTCAATTAATTATTTTTTGATCTGGAAATTAATTTGATACAAAATTTGAAATACTTTGTCTTCATGTATTGAATAGGGAATTGCAATTTTGTTGTTTCGATTAATAGTTTCGGTTCAGGTAAGGAATTTATTATATTAATAAAATTATGGGAATTTACGTGCAAACGGCGCCGTGGGCGATTTCGATGTTAGCTGTATTTCAACGAAATATACATTTCTTGCATCTGAAGACAAAGTATTTGTAGCAGAAGTTAAAAATGAGGTTTGATTTAATTTAGCGTTGATATATTTTTAAAGGTGAAATTGAAATAGGAAACACATTTTTTAATGTTTTTTTTTAATTTTTTTAAAATAAATTTCAAGAGTTAAACGTGTGGGGTATTCAATAAGAAAAACATTTAATGCTACTATTTTTAAGTTTAAACTATTTTTACCAGTAAAAATGACTTTTCACACAGGGTTTAGATTAATAAAATAGTATGGTCCCAATGTTTTAATAAAATGTTTATTTTTTAAAAGAAAATATTAACTTATTCTAAAAAAACATTTTTTTTTAAACTTGCTTCATTAAACACTAAAGTTTCACCTTCACATTGTTAATTTAAAATTTCAAAGTTAATTATTAATTTTGAAGATACTTTCCTTAACTTGCAATTGTTCGACTTCTTATTTTTTTAAATAAGGAAACATATTCCAAAAAAAAACAATAATTTAATTATTTTGTTTTTATAAGCTTACCTTATATTTAACATTAATGTTTTTTCCTATACATTTTTCAGTCCCAATGACAATTTGGCATCATCATTTAATATTTTTTTTTTCTGATCGGCTCTAGCCATTTATAATATCAAAGAGCACATCATTCAATTCTTCAAACTTTTTCTATTAGATTTTTTTTATTAATCCCGATAGATGTTAGCCCTATTATTTGTTTTTAAATATGATCAGAAACATGATGCTAAATGGCATCACTGGGACTAAAATAGTTAACTGAACTGGTGAACAAGTGTTTTGATTTTTAGCCTACTTTTCTTTTTTTTTAATTCGAAGAATTAAAAAAAAATAAAAAAGTAGGTATTGACATGCGGTCGATGTCCGTCCGTCCGTCCGTCTGTCTGTCTGTCCGTCCGTCCGTCCGTCTGTCCGTACCCCCCTTCCAAAATCGGTTCTATCCATCCGATCTTAAAAATTCTTTTTTTGTTAGAAAGCTATGACCTCAGAGACCCGACTTTCATACTTTTTGTCCGTCTGTCTGTACGAACGGACGGACATAAATCTACTATTTGTCGACGAATTTCCCATTGAATTAGCATTGAAATTCAATTTCGAGTCATTTATATCGCTGAATTTAACTACAAATGCTACGGAAAAGTGATAACGTCAAAAAATTCAGCGTATCGAAATGAGAATATATTGAAAATTTCAGAAAAGAATTCGAATTCTAAGACCTTCAATTACTTAAAAAACTTTAACATTTAATGCTCATTTAAAAAGCATAGGCAGCCATTTTATCAGAAATAAATCACCATTGCCATGGCAACAATCGCTTGAGAAACTTTAATTCTTTTAGACAATGAATTAAAATAATTTTTTTTTTGCGACATCGATCAGTTTGAAATGACGTCAAATATATTTCACTTCAAGATTCTGTATGTAGGTAAGCAATGTTTTCATTCTATTCAAAAGAGAAAAATATTACATATTTATTCTTTGAAATATAATTTTTTGCAAACGATTTAAGTAATAATTATTTAATTCTCGAAATAAAATAAATGAAACTAGCTGAATTTAGCTGGTAAATGTTTAATATAGAATTAATGCTGTGTTTGGCGCCTTTTTACCTGTTAAACACAACTGTTGTTTGGAAGCAGGTTAAGTGACAGATTCTGTTACAAACCTACTTGTTTATTTACATTTATTATTTTAAGTGCATTTTGGAATAGTTTTATGCGTTTTTTTCTACGAAAAATTAAATATTTGTTTATAACTGCAAATAAATCATGCGTACGATAAGTAATATTTATTTTATTGGTGATAGAAAATAAATGAAAATAATGGCTTTACGAAGTTGAAATTATAGCTAGATGCTGTGGTTAGTGAAATTTATTCTTTTGTATATAAATTTAATGTAGAAACGGTTGTTGATGTCACTTACTGTAACGATCCTAGTTTTTTCAAGATAAGAATTTTAGTAAGTATTTAAGTAACAGGAAAGTAGGCTATTTTAGTTCTTTTAGAACTTCTTGTTAGAATTAAAACAAATGTTATTTCGAATTTTATCTACTGGTTAGGGTCATAGTTAAAGGGTCCAGTATTTTTATTTCCCATCGAAACCTTTTCTATTAGATTTTTTTTATTAATCCCATAGATCTCAGCCCTATTATTTGTTTTTAATTATGATCAGAAACATGATGATGCCAAATGGCATCACTGGGACTGAAAGGGTTAAGATAAAATGTGTGAGTTCATTAGTAATAGAACATCTTAACATACCTTCATTAACTACCATTTGTTACCATCTCCCATTTATACATACTTCAACAAAACATCCCTACGTCTCACACATTTATTATTTCCATTCCAGATCCAAGCCCTCATAAAACCCATCCACTACACCTAACAATAGAATGGACAATCATCTCTCAACATCAAGTCGCCATTGTCTTCTCAAGAGCCACTGCTGAATCTCCAGTAAATACTCTCCAGTTTTTTTATCGATCGTGGTTTCTCCAGGAAGTCCAAGGAACAGATGATGAACAATATCCGGCAAGTGCGTCGCAAGAGACTGACGAGGTCCGAGAACACGTACGACTTCAGCTACGGATGGCACTCGCTGATCAGGGAATCGCTGCTTCAGACCTCGTGGCCGCTTTCGATGAGTGTCGATTCTGAAGATGGCGAGGAGGACATAATTGCGGCGAGGGGATTTAAAGGGTGAGTTTTATTTTGGCTTTATTTTTTTGTGCATTTGTGAATTGTTGTGAGCTCTCTTTGGTGCCTGAAAGAACTCTGCTTGGTGGATGTAAAAAGCTATTGCGCTGTTAGTTTGGCACAAGCTTCAACTGAAACTCTGAAACTTGAATTTATCAGTTTGGTGGTAAAAATATCTTTTATGCACCGTAAGAAAGGTGAAACTACTCTCCAGAGAGCGGTGGTAGCTAGAAAGTTCTATAATTATATACGGTGCACTCTTGTGACAAATTATTTTAACAATGTATTAGCTCTAGAATGCACAGCAAGGAAAATATCACACTATTTTCAGCATATTTTGTTACACAAATATTTAGTTGTTACTTGGGGAAACGTTCTTTTAGGTACTTGATCTCATCAATTTCAAACATTTGTCAAATTAAATAAAAGTATAAACACAGCTTTCGCCTTATGTCACGATTTCTTCCAAATCTGTATAATACAAACAATCTGAAACAGTTCGGTGTGAGGTTCAGTTTTATAATATTATGAACAATATCCGGCAAGTGCGTCGCAAGAGACTGACGAGGTCTGAGAACACGTACGACTTCAGCTACGGGTGGCACTCGCTGATCAGGGAATCGCTGCTTCAGACCTCGTGGCCGCTTTCGATGAGTGTCGATTCTGAAGATGGCGAGGAGGACATAATCGCGGCGAGGGGATTTAAAGGGTAAGTTTTACTTTGGGTTTAGTTTTTTTTTTTTCATTTTGTATTAGAATGTTGTGAAGTGAATTTGGTGCTTGTAAGAAATCTGTTGGTGTAGGTAGAAACCTATTGCACTGTTATTTTGGCACAAGCTTCAACTGAAACTCTGAAACTTGAATTTATCAGTTTTGTGGTAAAAATATCTTTTATGCACCGTAAAAAAGGTGAAACCACGTTCCAGAGAGTTGTGGTAGCTAGAAAGTTCTATAACTATATACGGTGCACTCTTGCGAAACATTATTTTAACAATGTATTAGCTCTAGAATGCACAGCAAGGAAAATATCAAACTATTTTCAGCATATTTTGTTACACAAATATTTAGTTGTTACTTGGGGACAGGTTCTTTTGGGTACCTGATCTCGTCAATTGCAAGCATTTGTGCAATTAAATAAAAGTATAAACAACAGCTTTCGCCTTATGTCACGGTTTTTCCCAAATCTGTATAATACAAACAATCTGAAACAGTTCGGTGTGAGGTTCAGTTTTACAATATTATGAAAAATATCCGGCAAGTGCGTCGTAAGAGACTGACGAGGTCCGAGAACACGTACGACTTCAGTTACGGGTGGCACTCGCTGATCAGGGAATCGCTGCTTCAGACCTCGTGGTCGCTTTCGATGAGTGTCGATTCTGAAGATGGCGAGGAGGACATAATTGCGGCGAGGGGATTTAAAGGGTAAGTTTTACTTTGGGTTTAGTTTTTTTTATAGGTTGTTTCGAATTGCCTTTGGTGTTTGTAAATGTAGATGGCCATTGTTCATTGCTTACATGTTTGCAATATATCACAGGACTGCTGGAACTTTCTATCAGCCACCCCGAGTGATAGCGTGAATTTGCAAATTTTGTGATAAAACATTGATTTTTAAACACCGCAAAAGCTGTGAGTCAATGCTCCAAACAATATTGGTAGCTTGAGGATTCTGGTGCACCGTTACGCCAATTTTTTTTTACTGTGTATTAGCTCTGGAAAATTAAAGAAAGAAATGTACCTGGATATTCTTCAGCCTATTCGGGTTTACAAATGTGTAACAAGTTACTTTGGGAGCCTGTTCTTTTAATTTTGTGATCTGGTCAAATATGGATATTTATCAATCTAAATAAAAACGCACTTTTCGCCTAATATCACTGAAAGGTATTGTCAGAACTTCATAATGCATTCTAAAACAGTTTGGTTTGAGGTTCGGATTATATGATAACAACATTCGGCAAATGTTCGGATGTGGAGGTTGAGTATGTGATCTGATTAAATATGGATATTTATCAATCTAAATAAAAACGCACTTTTCGCCTAATATCCCTGAAAGGTATTGTCAGAACTTCATAATGCATTCTAAAACAGTTTGGTTTGAAGTTCGGATTATATGATAACAACATTCGGCAAATGCGTCGCAAGAGACTGACGAGGTCTGAGAACACGTACGACTTCAGTTACGGGTGGCACTCGCTGATCAGGGAATCGCTGCTTCAGACCTCGTGGCCGCTTTCGATGAGTGTCAATTCTGGAGTTGGCGAGGAGGACATAATTGCAGCGAGGGGATTTAAAGGGTGAGTTTTATTGGGTTTATTTTTTGTGCATTTCGTTGTGAAATGTTGCCAACTCTTTTTGGTGCCTGTAAGAAATCTATAATAATCTAACCTATTGCACTGTTATTTTGGCACAAGCTTCAACTGAAACTCTGAAACTTGAACTTATCAGTTTGGTGGTAAAAATATCTTTTATGCACCGTAAGAAAGGTGAAACTACTCTCCAGAGAATGGTGGTAGCTAGAAAGTTCTATAATTATATACGGTGCACTCTAGCGACAAATTATTTTAGCAAGGTATTAGCTCTAGAATGCACAGCAAGGAAATATCACACTATTTTCAGCATATTTTGTTACACAAATATTTAGTTGTTACTTGGGGACACGTTCGTTTAGGTACCTGATCTCATCAATTTCAAACATTTGTCAAACCAAATATTAGCTTAAACACAACTCTTGCCTTATGTCACGGATAGTTTTTCCAAAAGTGTATAATACATTCTAAAATAGTTCGGTGTGGGGTCCATTTTCACAAGATGATGAACAATAACCAGCAAGTGCGTCGTAAGAGACTGATGCGGTCTGAAAACACGTACGACTTCAGTTATGGGTTGCATTCGCAGTTTAGGGAATCTATCCTTCAGACCTCGTCCACTTTCAATTAGTGTTGCTTGTGAAAATGGCGAAGAGGACATAATGGCGGCGAGGGCATTTAAAAGGTTTTTAGTTCAAATTTCTGTCCATTTTAAAGCCTTCATTCTCGCTCCCATGATATTTACTGGCTGGAGTGTTCAGAATTAACGCGTCAATAGAATTAAAAATAACTTGGGATCTACAATTCTGGATTAAAATCAAAGTGATCAATTGCACATATAGAAAAACAGCAAGAAAAAACGGAAGCTGTATTCTATGTATTCAAATTTTTGGGAAAAAAAAGGCCGTTTTATATTTATTTTGCTGAGATTGAAACTATCAATCAAGAAAGTTTTACGATATTCATGAGCTATTCCATGGAGTGTTAAAATAAACGACTTTTGGAACAACTGGAAATGACAAAGAATGTCAATCTGGTCAGTAGCCGTCATAAATTTTTGCCTTACACAAATCAGCACACATGCTTATTACGTATATCTACATTGAATTTATTCTTACTATTAAAATGTTTTTAAAAATTATTTGGGTTTTCACGTGAATATCACATACAATAATTACCTTTCTTGCGAAATTCAGTGATTTCGATTTGATCCGAAAGTGTATCTTATCAATAAGATACGTAGTTTATTTTATTTGCGAAACTAAAATAAGCCTGATGTAGGTCAATAATCATAAACAAAACAATCCTTCCGCTAAGAATTAATGATCGAAATTACATACTTTCGCGAAACTTCAAATGCCTTTCTCCTTAATACGAATAATCCCATCATTTAAATAATGTCTTTACATCCAAAGACAAATACTTCCATGATCACAAAACTAATTTACAATTTTTGAGAACACTTCAAGTAGTTTGGATGTCCATTCCAAATCAGAATAAACAACTAAATTTAAATAATCCCTTTTCCAAATCAAGCTAGCATTCCTTTAAATCCTCCGGTAACATCTAGTTATCGGGGTTTATTCCCCAATTTTAAGATTTGTCGCCAATGGAATGTGTTTAGTGAAATGTTTTCCTTTGCAATTGATGTATTGCAAAAGACATTTGCAAGTTTGACTTCAAGTCCTACGGTAATATTTCAATTTATTTACAATGAACTTTAAAATATTGATTTATTTAGTTGTACTTTAATCAAACGATAAGGTTACCAACTCAGAAAGATATGACAAAACTTAACTATGGGTTAAAATTCGGTACAGTACTAACTTAATAGTGTACTAATGTTTAGATTATATGAATATCTACAGCGTTACATAACTAAAAAACTAAATGGAACTCAATTGAATTGTTAAAAAGGTTCAAATCCAAAGGGATAGTTTTATACACTATTTTCCTTTTACAGAAATTGTGTCATGTAAAAGCGTAAAAGAAAACTACCTTGTGGAGGTTACCACACTCACGCAACTTCAATAACCAGCCACTCACAAGATGGCGCATATTTACCTCTGAGTTCCTACCACTATTCTGAATAACATCGAAAGTTGCAGTATATAAGCCGAGGTAACTCATTTCCACCTTGAGGATCCTTTTGGTAGACTGTGGGTTACTGTAGCCGCTACAATCCTATGAAAATCATTTTTATTCAGTTAAATTATAATTTTCCAAATTCTGGCGAAAAATCAGAAGCTTGGCGACAAAAACCCACCAACAAAACTTACACTCCCCAAAATCACCGAATTAAACATTCTCAGAAAACTTCCTACTCGACTTTCCAACAACACTAAAATATGCAAAGAAATTCTTTGAAAACTTCCTTAAAGGAAGGGGGAATGGAGAAACTGCAGAACAAATAATTTCTCTCGTGGAACTTCGAAATATGCAACGTAAGATTTTATGAAATAGTTCGAAATCGTGATCAAGAATAGAACGTTCTAATTTGCATCCCCTCGTTATAACGAGTCACATTGTCAATGCACGTCGTAAAAGGACTTAGTTTTGTCGCCTTGTAATAGAAAATTGTCTGCTTTAATTGTAGACTTATTTTAACTTAGAGGGTTAGAACTAGGGTTTAGAACTAAGTTTGTATGTTTAGTATTTGTTCTTAGTCATACAATGGGGTGTTTCAATTATCTACAAAGTATGTATTTTAATCAAATACAATTTTTAATGTCCATTAAAATATTTCAAGTCCTGGTTTAGTAAGTTTTCTTGCCAATTGTTGATATAATTTTTATTTTGAACAAATTTATATTGAGTGGAAAATGACTCAAATGTTACACTTAACAGACAACAAAGCATCTAAATCTACTGTTAAATTTGTCTCATTTCTATCCTTTCTAGTTTTCAGTACTTTCTACTATGCAATTTGCTTTCAAGTTTGATGAAGTACACATTGTTCAAGGCTAAATGATGTTTCGGGATTAGTAAATAATATTTGTTGTAATGAAAGCACATTATTTAATTTAAAGGGGCACATGTAGATAGATGTTGTATTCTTCGCTTTGCTTTTTTTTAAATACAGTGTATCAAAATTATAGTTTTGATATAATAATACTTCCTTAAGTCTTTAAGATTCATCTATTTAAAAATTGTGTAGATACGAGTTCAGTATAAGATTGTGACATTTTTTTAAAAATAATTGCACGTTACAAAATGAGTAATCAAACTAACAACTTAAACCAATATTGATTTTTTAAAAACGTGTTATGATAAAAGTTTAAAGTTATTCGCACTCATTAGACTTTCGATAAAAGTATACGTTTTTTTTTTTTAAATTGACTTAGTATCCACATACTTTTATAAATATTCAAACTTTCCAAGACTAATTTACAGTTTTTGCGTGTAAATAAACAAGAAAAATCTATGAAAAATTCCATCATGATTGCGTTTTAGTTATAATTTTTTTTATAGTCGAGTTTGAAAATAAAAAGCATAGCAACATTGTCAATTACATTTAAAAAAGCTTTCCGAAAACAACTTTTCGAGAAGAAACTTTTTACTTCACACTTTTGAGCACAATCCAGCATCACTTTCAAATACAAAAAATATAGCCAGCATAAAGAAAAAGCAAGCAAATGTTAACATTCGGCATAATATCTTTGGAACCTTCTTTAAAAGATAGACATCACCAACTTTTTTTTTTCCTTCTTTCAATATAGAAAACCGATTTGAGTTCAGTTTTCTTTTATATTCTCGCACTGACAACTTTCTTTTGTCAATAAAAAAAGATTCGATAGAATGTCAGAATGGAATGCATTGACAGGTGGGATGTATCAGGATCTTTGATCTCCACCCGCTTTGGAACGATCCATCTCAAAATCCGAATAACTTTCTTATTCTTTTTCCTCGCATCAAGCAACAGTCGTCTGAAAAAAAGGTCCTCAAACATATTCGAAACGTTGAGAAAAATAAATGTTCTGGTCCGCCATTTTTTTTCATTCAAGCGATGAGCAGTGGATTATTCTTTTTTTTATTCGAATTTTTATTTATTTTTTCAAAATGGAGACTAAAAGATGTTTAAGAAATAATATAATGTAATTTTTTTTTTCTATTATTTAAGGACATACAATTTTATAGACACCTTACTAACAGTTTTGTTGTTTTGTGAATTTGTTTAGTTTAGATATCATGAAAATATTCTAGATTATTCTAACAAATTCACGAAAAAAGCTTTTAAAGATAATTTAAATGTTTTTAAGTACACATAAAACAATATATTAATAAAAATGTGTATATGCATTTAAAGCTGTATAAAATACTTTAAAAGAAAAAATGATACTTTTTTTTTGGCTACGTAACATCTCATCGCACTACACTTAAAGATAGCACATTTAAATATTTCACAGCTTCTGAACATTATTTTTTTTCCACAAGCGTGTTTATAAAAGTTATCCAGATATCTGTTGTTGATACCTTGAATAGATTCTTTTATTCAGATTGCGGCAAAACATATCTGTCGCTTTGAGGAAGACATAACAGCAGGTCCATAAACTATACCTCATGGTGAAAACAAAGTTGCTTGGAGATGTACTCTACAATATGTACCGGGTGTCCGTAAAAGAATGTCCGACTTTTGAATTGTAATAGTATCAGCTGTAATCGTTCGACATTTGTGGTTGAAGGTGACGACAGTTGACACCGGGTATGATTGATGATAACTTTGGATAGTTTTTTTTTCAGCATTGGTTTGTAAATCCCATTTATAGATTTTATGTTCTGTGAGCAATGTAAATATAACTACGCTGTAGGGGGATGTGACAGCTTTAGCTTACAAACGTTTTATTTTTTTAAAATTCGCTCGATTTCAAATTTATGACCATATTAGTTTATAAACTAAAACAATAACTAACGAAATTATATTTAAATCGAATTGACAAAAATCTTTCACCAACGCACACGTAAAGATTCATTTAAAAACACATTTGTGATCAACAGTTCTCTTTACAATAACATCGATTTATATCTCCCCCAAAAAATATTTTTTTCCTGGAACATTTTCGTTTCGGTTTTACTGGACATGCTTTCAAAAAAAATTGAAAATATCAAAAAGTGTATGCTTGAAAAAGGGGTTAAGTACTTTCAGTTGACACTGGGCATGATTGATGATAACTTTGGATAGTTTTTTTTTTCAGTATTGGTTTGTAAATCCCATTTACAAGTTTTGTGTTCAGTGAGCAATGTAAATATAAGCAGGCTGAAGGGGATTGTAAGAGCTTTAGCTTACTAACTTTGCATTTTAGTTTTTGAAAATTTGCTTGAGATTAATATTGTTTTGTTTTATAGTTTTTATTGTATAAATAACCTTTGAAGGTATAGGCTGTGTGAATTTAAAGTGTTTAGGAAATGATTAAGATCTTTAAATTACAAGTTTTAATAGTTTTTTATAATTTGTTTAAGATTGACCCTGTTGAGATTTCCTGTGAATTGGAATCGGAATTCGTTTTTCAATTATTATTTGCTTGTTTTAAAAATATAGTTTGTTAAAATTACAGAAAAAAAAATCTGCAAATTATATGGTATTCCTTTGGCTCCCCAAGTGACAAGTTTTTTTTTCTATAAACACATTTTTTTACAGTGCGGTCTATTTATTCGAAACTAAGTAAAATGATAAGACATTAGAAGTATTTTCGAAAGTCTTCACAAAAATGATATCGACATGTTCCTAAAGTTAAAATATTCCACTTACCAGGGGGGCTGGGGAGCCTAGTCGGTTAGGCATTAGCCTAGCATGCGAAAGGTCCCCGGATTGGGTCCGGGCATCGCCAAAATAACTGCCAACCTATAAACAGCCCATGCAGCCGAAAATGTCCGATGAATAATACCCCATGCAAGGGAGTGCACGTCAAATATAGTTCAAAGTCCTAACGCTGCGTATGATGCCGCCATTAGCGGTTACGTTGGGTGCCTATCCAGGTGTAGGCTCGTCATTTGACTGTGGTTCTAAAATACGACGCTGGTCTCCAATAGCCGTCGTGTAGCTCTAGGGCAACGATAATTCTAAACCTAACCTAACCCATAACAATCGTCTTCTCTCGCGATCATCAGTTATTTTGCAACAACATACAGGGTGGTTATGAAATAACGCTCCCTATTCGGAGTGGTCTGTAGCTTGAATGAATAATCCAAATGCATCAAAAATTGAGACACTTGCTATTCAAGAAGGGGGAAAAAGAATGGAATCATAAAAAAAAGACAGAATCCTAAAGAATAATCATAAAAAGAATAATCATAAAAAACAAACTCGTCTTTTGACCAGAATCTAAATAACGAGGCGTCGTCAATTATGGCCAATTACTGCCAACACAGCTAATTACGCCTCGTAATTTAGAACCCTGATCAAGAGACGATTTTCTTTATTACGAAAAAGAATGGAATTATAACACAGAAACTCGTCTCTTGACCAAGGTTACAATTACGAGGAGTAGCCAATTATGGCTAATTACGGCCAACACATCCTATTACGCCTCGTAATTTAGAACCCTGGTCAAGAGACGAGTTTGTTTTTTATGATTATATTCTTTTTCCCCCTTCTTGATTAGTAAGTGTCTCCAAGTTTTTTGCAATTGGATTATTCATTCAAGCTACAGACCACTCCGAATAGGGAGCGTTATTTTATAACCACCCTGTACATTCGTGAGAAGATTCACGAGTAAAACCAACATAGATTATGGGGCGCAAATAGTTTATTAAATACTAGACTATTGCTATGCATATTTGTGCCAAAAATCTACTATTTACTTCGTAAATCTTCTTCTGTATCATTCACATATTTGACGATTTTATTTCTGATCATACATTTGTGTTCGTATGTCATCAACAGATTTCTCTAATCGAAATAACTGAATGTATTAGCGTTATTGTTTTTAGTGTTGCCATTTTTACGAAATTACTGATATTCTGCTTTTACCGTTTGAACAAGTGTCTAATAATATTTTTTTCTAACCCTTTATAAAAAAATATTATTAGACACTTGATAGTATTATTTGACACATTTAAGACCGAGCTGCCACGATCGTGCGGGTATAAAAGAGAATGTTCAAGCTTTTCAAAAATATCAATACCGAAGCAGCTTACTTGAACCATTCATGATTTGCATAAAATATGACTTTATTTTTAAGGAGTTGCTGGCATTCATGCTATTTAAGGCATTTTTTTAAACTCTATATAATAAACTCTAAATTTTAGTCTCATAAACTTAAATCAGCGCCATCATGGCCGGTCTAAAAATGCTAAAAAATGCTCACAATTCTTTGTATTTTAAACTCGAAAAACACATCCTTACTCCCACCTTCCTCCAAACCCATAAAATTACCCCATTCACGTATCTGCCCTTGTTTCTAAACTTCCAATTTTATGACCATCCCCCCTACAAAACCATCTCAAGTATGACAACTAATCCAATGCCCTCTTTAAAAAGACATCCGAGGATCCAGTAACCATGGCAACCGGGTCTATTGAGATCTAATTTTTGGACCCTGGTCACGATGGTCAGTTGGGCACGTTTTCCTAGGTCGTTTTCTTTCTTTTAACATTAGTAGGGTTGTGGTCGGTTGTGGTCGGTTGGTTAGGATGTATGGCCAAAAGGGTTAGGGCTTTTTTGTTTGGAGGCTAGAATAATGTTGGTGTTGTCACGATGGTGTAGTGGTTATCGAAGTCAACCCGGCAGCACAATAGTTAGGGAGCTAGCCGTTGGAGCCTCTGGATTCTGGTTCGAATCCCGGTAAGGCATGGATGTTTGTGTTTGTCAATAAATGTTGTTATTTGTCTATGTGTTTATGTCCTTTCTTCTTTGTGTGTTTCTTGTGTCTGTGTCACTTCTGGCGTGTAGTGTAACGTGCTATAAAGCCTATGCTCCTCCCTTCTAGATCTAGAGGCCACATTCCAAGCTAAGTGGTTATCGAGGCGGTCTGGTCGCATAATGATTACAGCTATGTGATGTCTATTGGCGACAGTCGTCATAATTTAGAAACAGTTAAGTGACAAGCCGAGGCTGAAGTAGGCATCCAACACGACTTTGTAACCCAGTCAATACCTGACATTTTTATTTTGACAAAAAATGTCTATTCAAAAGTAGGTTTTTTTTCATAAAAGTTCTTATAATGCTGAAAAGAAAACAAAAAGTGTATAGTCCGCAAACAGTGTTACTTCATAAGTATAGCAATTGAAGAGTTTGCTATGTTTTTCAATTTCTGAAAAAAGTAGTGGACTGTCTAAACACCTTAAAAGGACAGTAAAACAGTGTTTAAACACTAAAGCAGTTGGAGCCTCTTATGCCTCTTGTATTATCTTATACTTTTGCAAACAAAACGACGTAAATAACATCTGAATTATGAAATTTTAATAATCAATCAATAGTCGAAAAATTTATCTAATCGGACTACTTTGGGCGCATCCGATTAATCAAGCGATTACACGGCTTCATGTTTTTTGTGCCAAACCTGTATAGCTTATTCTTACCCCAGTTATTTTTGTCCCTTGGTGAAGTAATAGGAAAATGACTGTACCGGCTGCCTAGAGAAATATATCATTGGAAAAGATGTCGGCAATCTAGTTTGTGGAAAGGTTTTTCCTTTGAAATGAATACCAAAGGACCGTCTGGAAGCCTTTTAATGCGTTCTTAGAACTATATAGGTATTAGTTTTTATGATAATGACGGTTGCTTATTTAACTTTCGTTCTCGGGTATGATTGTCCAGCCATTGTTAGCATCACGGAAAAAAATACTTAAAGTTTTTATAGGTATAATTTAAAGTACGATTTAAATATCCATAGAATCGAAATTAAATTATTCATACAGCATTGGAATATAACTACATAATCGTGTATTCTTAGAAGGGTTTAAATGAGTGTTTTTTTAATAGTGTAGAATAACACTGCAGTAAAAAAATACTTCAACATTTGAAAATAAATTCCGACTTATACTATCTAGAAAATGCATTTCGTAATTAAATATTTATCGTACTTACAGATGGTACTTTGAATCGCATACTCTTGAGACTCGAAACTATATCAGGTTGAGTAAAATATTAAATTGCAAAAAAAAAATATATAGCATTCTAACCAAAATTTATATTTCATCAAAAACTAATTAAAAGCTTGTGTCCGCACAATTATAAATTTGTATTCAAACATAAAATAATATAGACCATAGTTTCGGAAATTTACAATTTTTATATTATATAACATCAACACAGTATGCTTTAAATATAAAAACTATTTTACATAAATATGATTTCAGAAACATGTTTTCCTCAAAAATTTAAAAGATACTACCCAACTTTAAATTTGAATGGCAACTATCAAACCCTTTAAAAATATCATTCACATTTCTCTTTTTACTATTAAACATGCCACTCTAACCTTTAGCTTCTTATAAACACACAAAAATGCATGTAAAAAAGCTCCAGCTATAACCAGAACTTCTAAGCAAAATCTCTATTCCATGTTATTTTCACTGGCAACTAGATTTTTTTTAAAAGCAGTGCTTTTCAAGTGCTTAGATGGGAAGGTATATGTCACTCTCTCCTAGAGTTATGCGGTTATTGAAAATTAGGGTTATGTTAGGAGGGAACGAACAGTTATATTTGAAGTGTTATTTGTAGGGACGTGAACATATGTGTAACAAAAAATCTTTTCGACGATGCCCTTTGTATGTCGTTCAGATAAGTTTGACTTAAATAAATTTTAATTTGGACATGAATCAGTGGTATTTTCATAATCTAAGTTGACAACTCTAAATCTCATTTTTCCCAGCATTGTGTTTTTTTTTTTCAGGTTTATGTACCTTTCTCTTAAACACTCTTTCATGCATATACAAATACAAGAAAACTGTTTCAGGGTATTTTGCTTCCTGAAATGAGCATTTTTCAAAATTTGAAGGGGAAAAAATAAGGGTAATTTTGTGATGCAAAATTGCTTTAAAAAAAAAACAAATTACCTTAAATAATTAAAAAAAAAACCTACTTTATGCATTGATAAAATTTCATTTCAGTGCATTCTTTAAAGTGAATATATTGCAAATATTTTTTTGTGTTTTCTTGTATGCTAGTTTCAAATCTAGTTTTTTCCGGTCTCGAGAGATTAAATAACATAAAATTTTAAGGGTGTGTAGTTAAACTAAGCCATCTCTGTTGCCCTACTTTATGAACTAGAATAACTGGATTAAATCACACCCTTGATCTCCTATTTTTAAGGGAATACATGTTTAAAGATCTTAATATATTATCATAATCGATACCTGATAAACCCTTAAGGTATACATACACACTTGGAAAGGCCAAAATTAGCCAAGTTTGACATTTTTTGTTTTTAAGTAAATTGGAATCTCCAATTCTTCTTCTTTAAAATGATGTAAAGTTTGTACTGGTACTCCACTATAATAAAAAGTTACAGTGGTTTTTCTAATGTTTAAATCATGAAAGTCAGTTAGCTTTTGCAACCTTTAAACTCAGTTTTCTCAAAACTTCATTTTACTCATGTGTTACTTTGTTCAAGCAGCGATAACTAAAGTAAAAATTAACATTTTGTCAAACTAATTGTTTATTTATATGTGGAATAAGTTGGGGGAGGGCCTGAACCTCCAAAAAAAGATTTGGTTTTTAAATAATTTTTTTATTGCATGTCAAAGTTACTTTTTTCTAAAAATTTAGACTTTTTTTCACGTTTCTTAATATAAAAAATTATTATTAAAAAACTAAAAGGGCCACAAACTTGATTTGAGGTTCATGCCCTTCAGAAGGAATTGGTGATTAATTTACATGGTAATGTTATAGGTCTAAGTTTATTGGTTCTTGAGTTATGAGTGTTTAAAAAACATGCTAATTAATGCATAAAATGCTAATTAATTAATTATCATTTTAATTTTTTTCAAATATTTTTGCGCGCACCCTCATGCACCTATGATTGATATCAAATATAAAATATTGGATTTTTAAGTGAAATATTAAGAAAAAAAAGTTCAAGTGTGTACGTACACCTTAATCATTTTTGTAGCCCTATGCTGAACTTTTTCAAGCAACTCTGTATCTTTTCTGAAGGCGGACCAAAATTGTACAGTATATTCTAGATGTTGCCTTACCAATCCCCTATACAATGGTAAAATAATATCCTTAGATTTAGAAGTGATACTTTTTTAATATATCCCAGCATTCGATTGGCTTTCTTACTTGCTTCAACACATTGCTTACTCATTTTAATATCCTTGCTAATTGATATTAAAATTGTTAAAATACTAGAACCACCCCACAACAGTTAACCCAAACCAACCCAAACAAGGTTACAACCACCGAAATATTACGCACCCACTAGACCGTTTCTGTTTGAAAAATGTTCCGAGACGGGAGTTATATTAACAGAAATGCAGTTTGAAATTGGATTTTTTTTTTCGTACTCGGAGGCAACTCCTTTGCTATTTAATATCTGCGGTCGGTTGGTTTATTTAACGATCTAGCGCCCTTGCGTTATTTTAATTTGGGAATGTCAGAAATCTGCTTTGGTTTCACAGAATTGTAGCATTCATTTGAAGGATGTAGTTTCAAAATTAACTTTCCTCAAAGTAGATTTAAGATATAGGCCGCAGATCGCTTGTTGGCGAACTTTAACTATTGTAAATAGGGATACGGTATACCCAAAAAATGGTCAAAATATAGATTTTTCAGTTTTTACTTCGGATTACCCACAACATCTTTTTGAACATTTACTGAGAGTTTCATAAAGATAGCTTTTGTAGGAGAAACTAAATTATTAAATATTTTCTGGAGTCATTCCTATAAGTTTGAATGCGTATTTTGTCTGATTTCAGCCTTTTTTTTCTCTGTTTTGCGTTTTTCAATAATTGAGTTAAATAAATCCCTAAGGCTTTCTTTCCTAATTAAGTTAAAACTTGGATATTTTTAACTTGTGTTCTTATATATATGGTGCACAAAATTGGAATAGGGTCTATGCATAGTTCTTTGAAAAAAATTGAATTCATTAATTTGTATTTTTTGTGTTTTCCAGTATAAATACATGTTACTTTTTAACTGTACTTCACATTTTAAAATGCACGCACAGTTCTTGAACAAATGGTACTAAAAACAAACTATAAAAGTTTGTTGAGTTATTCTCAAAATTGAAAGAGGAGTAGAGTTTTGACTTTTTTTTTAAACTACTTGCAAATATATGGTAAAATGATTAATTGAAAAGCGTAAAATATTTGTAAAATATCGGAAATATACTATTTATCATCAAAAGTTATTCGTTTTAAGATGAACTCATGTTGCCGACATCTGAATTTTCACTCGACACAATGTAAAGGGGACACATATAATACAACTCTGGTACTCAATTAAACCAGTTTGTCTCTAAATTTATTCTCTTTAGACAAACTTTGCTCTTCACAAAGTTTCTACAGGGTGACCTCATTACACGCCTACATTTTGAAGTATTCAGTCCATTAGGATCTTATCCCTGTTTGGTTAGCCGATGGTGCTTAGACTTCTAGCTTCTGAATAGAATATCATTTCGACTCTACTATCTCAAAATGGACGATTCGAAAGAGGCTTGTCTGTTTGTGGGAAAGAATACATTTTCTGACTGTAGCTTTGAAACCACCTTAGGCTTGATCATTCCACGAGAGCTTTTTTTCTCAACCTCCGATGAGCAGTAACAAAATTACGAAAATACCAAAAAGTTTTTTTTTACCAAAATTAATTTACAATATTGCTTATTTCTCAATATAATCAACTTGACGATTAAAGCGCTTGTTATATCTGTAAACAAGCTTTGAAATACCATCTTCATAAAATGTAGACGCCAATGATTTGAAGGGAGAATTTGAAGGGAGTTGCCATCAAAAATATGGTTTCTAGTCGCAATGGCTATGGGGTGAAGCAAGGTTCATGATATTTTTGGTATTATGTTGAACACTTTTCACGTTTTGGAAACAGAAACCGTAGAAATGGTTCAACCGAATGAGGATAAAATTGTACTTTGCCAAAAATTAGTCACTTGGTTTGACCAAAAATATGGCTTCTAGTACGAAATGGTTATGTGTTTTTTAGTTTAACCATATTTTAGGTATTCTGTTGAACCATTTTTCAAAAACAAAAACCAGAAAATGGTTAAACTGAATGCCGATAAAATGGTGAAACATGTCACCCTATTTTAGGTATTCCGTTGAATCAGTTTTTCTTTATACAAAAACCGGGAAAATGGTTCAACCGAATGCCGATAAAATGATGAAACGTTTCACCATATTTCAAATATTCTGTTGAACCACCATTTTTTGTTTTTTGATACAAAAACCAGGTAAATGGTTTAACAGAATGCCGATAAAATAGTGAACATTTCAAACATTAAAAAAATGTAACAGTTTAAAACAGTCTGCAAATAACAACTCGCAATTACAACTATTTCACTTCACAAAAAGACCAAAACTTCAGGAATTACATTTCATACTTTTTTCAACAGTCGCCTTTTGACTGCCAAGATAGGTCCCAAGTCGCCCTTTTTAATTATTATGTGTCACATACGTTTTGAAATTTCGGACGTTACTACAGCTAGCGGTCATAAATATTTATTACACTGTATAAATTTTAATTTACAAACTCGTAATGTATTGATTCGTTTTTTCTAAAGAACCGTACCTTGATTTCATAGTTTCTAAAACTTTCTAAGTATACTAAATAAGTTATTTGAAGAGTCTCATAAACTGCTGGAATTTATTTGTTGTTTAACATATCGAAGTTCGAGGTAATAAGTCATAAGATGTCATAAAATATGTTCAGGAAATAATCATAATTTTTAAATGCAGTATTTATTTTCAGTTTAACTGTTTATGAAACACTATGAGTTGTAAATTAAAAATATAGTTTCTTAACATTGCTTTAAAAATGTGCAAAATTGTTTAGGTAATATTGAATAATGTATTTGAAGTTTCGTGTTCAATCAAAACTTGGGAAGAACTTTGACATAACATGCCACAAAATAAGTTATAACGTCTCAAGTAATGTTTTAATGATGTTTTACTACCTTTAAGCAGAATAATTTAGTTCTAAAGCAAGTTATCTGAGAAATAATTTTCATGTTCTCATTAATTATTAGCAACGCGTTAGAAAAAATATTAAAGACACAAATTCTGATGTAAAGGACTTATAGACAAATCTAGGAAAACTTGCATTAGGTCGCAATTTTTAATATTAAAATATACTACTACTTTTTAATATTAAAGTTACTAAAATAATTTTTGCATGACTTCAAGTTGGAGCAAAACAAACATAATTGTAAAAGTTAATTTTATCTCTCAAAATAAACACTAAACCCAAAAAAAAAAGGACAAAATTCTTCTTTCCCAAAAATTAAGTAAATCTCCAAAATATATTCTCCATCAATATATATATCAGTATCAAAATCCTACTAAACGTAATAAATTTTATCGAACCATTTAATATTTTATTATACTCTTTTCAAATACCCCACAACTTTCAAATGTGCCATATATATCCCCACCATACCAACCCCATGAACCCTTGACAGTATTTATATCTTCTTCACTTCAAATATTCATGTCCCAAAAGATATTTAAATAATAAAATCCCCCAACAAATCTTAACTACCCGAAATTCAAAGACGTATGGTGAGTATAGACTACAATATTTTTCTCAAGTCACGTGGGGTTGTGGCGCAATCAATCGTGTTTATGCAATTTTGGCAAATATTACAAATACAATGTTTTTGTTTATAAATAATACAATGTTTTTGTTCATAAATAATACTTTTTTCTTTGTTTAAAAATAATACAATGTTTTTGTTTATAAATAATACAATGTTTTGTAAAATCCCCTTATGTTTCATACGTAAGAAATCACTATTGGTTACTTCAAACGCTTATATCACAGAACTTACTTTTTCTATGTTCGTGTACCTTTTTCTTAGATTCCACTATAAGGATAAACCTGAAATATTTTTTTCGTGTTTATGGAAGTTTTAAAAATTCGCCGGAAGGATCTGAGTAAAACTATATTACTTTTTTATCTTTTAATATTGATGTTTTTTAGGGCAAAGATATGTAGTTTCACTTAAAAAATCTATAATTTAAAAACGAAACAAATGTTTTAAATATGTAAGTATACCAGTAAAGTATAGTTGAACATATATTTAATGACTTTTAAAAATGTCATTAAAATGTAACCAATATATTCTGAGAAAAATATACATAAAAAAGATAATTTTAACATGGGCTTCAATGGAGGGTTCAGGTCCCACTTAAAAAATAGCATAATTCTGATTTTTGAAACAAATTTGTTCTTTTAACAATATTGTTATATTTGTCTTATGAAGAAAAACATTTATGCACTATTGGCCGCTTATAGCCGGTTCGGAAAATTTCAGCGTCTAACAGGTACATTCAATGTCAACTTAAACCCATAAGTACAAAATAATGACATTTAGCAATACAATGCTACAAGCTTTATTCCAAAGGGAAAAAACTATTTTCTCTGCCACATTTCTCCGGCTGCATTGAATATTTTTAAAAACGTTTTTTTAAATAATAAATTTAGATAAGTTACAGGTCCCTTTAATCCCACTTTTTAAAATTGCTTCGAATATTTGTTGTTAAATTATTCATTCAAATTAAAAAAAAATTGAATAATTTTAAAAAGGGGGATTGTCGGGACCTATAAGTCAGCTACATTATCACATAAAAAATCCTATTGTAAAAATATTCAATACAGCTGGATAATTGTGCCAAAGAAAAGATATTTTTCTCCATTTGATTTACACTGATGGACTTTGCTTTGGAGACCCGCTCTCCAGCGCGCCCATTCGTTCCCCCTTAAGAATGAAACATGGTGTGATATTGCCGCTTGATATTAAATCGCTCTTAATGTTTAAAAAATAAAGTTTTTTTGCTGACTTCTTCGATTGGTCGTCTAAACCGGGTGTTTTAGGACCGGGTAATTTATTCTCCATTGGGTTAACACTGATGCACTTTGCTTTGGAGACCCGCCATAAAGCGCACTCATTCCCCCCTTAAATCCCCAACATCAGCCACATCCCTAGCCAATCCCGCCAACTCATCTTAACCCCAATCTACAGATATATTCCTACAATTACAATCCTTCTTCCCTCCATTCCTAATCGTTGAATCCTGATCTTTTACTTACAGCCCAGAGGCATTCCTTACAAACCCCCGTTCGTTGATTTATGTCGTCATATGTTCACGAATGTGTTCCAAGAGAACAGTTCTGACGTACGTATTTTAATATACTTTAACTACTGTCATCTATGAGGGTTATTAGTAACTAAAACTTTAAAATGGAATGTTATAGATGCCAAAAACACAAATTTGTCGAGAGGGAGCTCTACTTTAATAGAATAAAATGGATTACTTTGCTTGTTGCCATATGACAACAGTATGTATTATAGGGTTAAATCTCTCTAAAATCAGCTACAACCCTTGCCAATCCCGCCAACCCATCTCAACCCAAACCCATATCCCTACAATTACATTCCTTCTTCTCTCCCATTCCTAATCGTTGAATCCTGATCTTTTATTTACAGCACAGAGGCATTCCTTACAAACCCCCGTTCGTTGATTTATGTCGTCATATGTTCTCGAATGTGTTCCAAGAGAACAGTTCTGACGTACGTATTTTTAATACACTTTAACTACTGTCATCTATGAGGGTTATTAGTAACTAAAACTTTAAATGGATTACTTTGCTTGTTGCCATATGGCAACGGTATGTATGATAGGGTTAAGTCTCCAAAATCAGCTACAACTCTTAGCCAATCCCGCCAACCCATCTCAACCCAAACCCATATCCTTACAATTACAATCCTTCTTCCCCTTCTCATTCCTAATCGTTGAATCCTGATCTTTTATTTACAGTACAGAGGCATTCCTTACAAACCCGAGTTCGTTGATTTATGTCGTCATATGTTCTCGAATGTGTTCCAAGAGAACAGTTCCGACATGCCGACATTTGCTCTCCTTTTGTGTTCCGCGCTTTTGGAACAAGTTCTCCGCGATGTTTGTTTTGCCATGGAAGATTGAATTCGTTGCTTGGGAATCTGGAGGAATTTGTTTGTTGTATGGCGGGATATATTTGTGTATGTGTTCTGTGTATTGGATTAGTCACAATCGTTTAGGCCAGGGAGAACGAATTGCATTCTTATCATGCAACATTGGTTGATTCTATACATGAAATTTTGATTTGTAATAAATAACAATTCAAGGCATGTTTATTATAGAAGTATCACACACCATTTTGGGATTTGTAGCATTTTATTCTAATTATTTTTTAATAATTTATTTTTGACTTTTGTGAGGTATTTTCCTATCATGATATTTTGTTTGCTTAACATAGTTTAGGTTTAGATAAATACATTTTTTTTGTCGAATAGTACTTATGAAAATTAACGAAGAACCTAGATATAAGGCAGAAATGCTGTATATGCCAAGCATCAATTATCATTAAATTTAAACTGCTTGATATTGGCAATTTTTCTAATTTATGTTGATATTTTTAAAGCTATATAAATCGGAGATGGAGAACACGTATTATATATTCTTCTTTTTCTTCGTTGACACTACAGCCTGTTGCAGGCCAAGGCCGTCTCTCCAAGTCTCCTCCCTCTGACTCTGTCCCCCACAATGGTCCTCCATCGGTTTACTCCTAACACCTTGAGGTCTCTTTCCACCATATCCAGCCATCTACTAATTAGGTGTCTTCCTCTGCGCCGCTTTCCCTACATCTTCGAGAAACTTACTTTTTTAGTGGGGAAGCATAGAGTTAGGAAAGAGAATAGAGGGGCCCATGCAAAGAAGCTGGCTAGAGCAATGCATCTTGGGATACCTCTGTGCCAGTTGTCATGTGCACTAGCTCAAAAATCCGCTAAAGCGATGCATCTTGGGATACCTCAGTATGCGCAGTAGCTTGAAAAATCTGACAGCTCTGCTAAAAACCATTTGAACTGATCGACCCCTCTACTTCTCCTTCCTAACTATGTGGGGAAGCTGTCTTCGTATAGAAGCACATGGCCCAGCCACCTAATGCAGGATGCCTTTACCGTCTTTACCACCCTTAGAATGCCAGGTTCTCATACTTTTTGTATATTTCGTGGTTGTGTCGATTCTCCAAACACCGTCTTGTTTAACTGGTCCAAAAATCTTAGTATTTTTCTTTTAAAAATAGATAAAAAGGTCTTATTCTGCCCTGTTCAGAGTCCAACATTCACTGCTAATATATATCATTACATCCTGGTACATTTTTGTACAAGCTTTATAATTTATAAAATAATGTTGGATTTGTTGTTTATTATTTATTTATAACTTCACACACAGAAAATTTGACTCATTTTTAACGACTAGGCTATTTTATTATGAAATTGAAACACAAATTACGAATATATTTAAAAGTAAATAAACAGCGCATATAAGATTATATCATGATTTGAGAAAGAAAATCTTTTGATTTCTTTGTATTAGCTTTGCTTTTATCTTTTGAGTTTTGGAAATATTTCCAATGTTACTTTGATTTTGTTATGGCCTTAAGTAATGCTGTGGTTTTAGTTTTTAAGAAAATGTATTGATAATCATTTTTAGGATAGAATTGAGTTTTATATTTCGCATTGCATTACAAACTGTTATGTTATCTTTGAGTTAAAATGTATTTTTACTTGCTTTTATAAAGTTAAAAGAAATAAGATGGTAATTTTTATTATTTTGGTGGATGTTTAAACAACTGTTTTATAATCTTATTTGAATTAGTTTTGGTTTGCAAAATACATTTTATAATGCCGAATGCAAGATATTTACGAAATAAAGCATCATGTTTGAATAGTTTGTTAGTTAAATTATTATTTTTTACTAAACGCCCTTTATTATTTACACAATGTAATAGTTTAACAATTAATAATAATTTTAACAATTAAATTAAAAGTAAACTATTTATAAAGATTATTTGAGTATAACCAGTACTTTTATTTTAAAAGTATTTTCATATTTGTTTTAGTGTCATAATTTAACTAATGAAAACAATAAACTCTAAAGTAGCAATCGTTTCTTTTTATTTGATTTTTTTTAGATAAGTTAAACAATTTATAAGTAAAATCACTAATGAGCTTTGACCTGTATATTCCTTCTTTTTTGTGCTATTTTAATTTTGATTAAAGTTTACAGCTAAAATAATTTCCCTTAAACTTTATACTTATTGAACAAATATTGTTTATTAAAAAATTTTCGAACTTGGGAATTGCTTTATATTGGACTGACTTCAATATTAAATTACATCGTTTATTATAATCATAACTATTCTAATAAAAATGTATTTGGGAATAACTTTATTAACATATACCGTACTAAAATCGATATAATTAATCAATACACCTTTTAAATTCCTTTTATTTGCTATTTTTTAATCTCTATTAAACCACAATGTCAATAAATCACTAAGAAGTGATGATATCTTTAACGTCTGTCACTTTAAGTTTTAAACATCAACATTTTTTTTCTTCTTATCGCTATAGTGGTGAGAAATTGTCAAAGAAACGTGGCCGACTATTTTTATTAATAGCCTGATAAGATTAATCTGAAAAGTTTTTTTTAAACATTTTTTTTTAAAGTTTTCCTTGTTTTAATTATTCAAGTTGAGAGTCTTCCCATCTATTTGAGGGTTTTGATTTGAAGAAGTTGTAACCAACAAGTTTTTGTTATTTATTACAATGCTCGCTTCACACGTAGCAAAGTTCGGGTATTATGCACAGTACTTACTGTCCTAGACGATCGCAGTGATATGTTAATCCTTTAAGCCCTAAAATAACATTAAATTCAAATTATAAAAAAAATAGTGGGAACATATAAAATGCACCTCAGATCGTTTTTTTTATTTTTCGTTTTTCCACCTTTCTAATTATGACTAAAATTCACTGAACAACAACGAAGTTTTGTTGAATGAATGTGATTTACCATTTTAGTCTTCATATTTTTTGTCGTGTCTATGACGTAGCAGAAATTTGAATGTTAAATTAAATGAAACCATGTGTTTTGATAAACGCGTCTGCAATTTTTTGGATATGAATGTCATAAAGATCTATTAATGATGGCAGAACTCCAATATCTCTCAAATTGGCACTCATTGCCAGGCATTCAAAAATGTGGTTTAGTGTAAGCTGCGTATCTGGGCAGTTGTCACAGTTTATATGCACCCTCTGTCTATTTTCATACCTCTATGGTGATTTGGTTCTTAGTCTGGCATTGGTCTTTGTGGTTGATCTATCTGCATTTAAATTACAAAGACAATGCTTCGTTTTCTCTTAATTTAGATTCAGAGATAGCATTTGCATCTTGAAGATAAACTTTATCATTACTAATGTTGAGATTTCTGGCTTCCTTGGCTAATTTATACTTCAATGTTTTGAAACTATTTATTGCAATGTTAGTCACCTGCTAACATCTATTTCTCCTTAAACGAACAACGAAAAGTAAAACAACGGCATCTTAACCCTTTCAGTCCCAGTGATGTCATTTGAAGAGTACACGGGAAGAACCGACTGATTTATTAGGCGGTCGCCCGCAATTGTCTGCTTGGCGGCAGAAAATCGGTTTCTCTTTCTTCTTCGCTTGGTCCAAGCGTCGGGACCGTCAAACGCCTGAATCTTGGTAGCTAGGAACCACAGAGAAAATAGTTAAAGTATTAGAGTGGACGATCACGTGACCTACAACACTGGCTTAATTGGGGTTTCCTGGGAGCTCCTTGCGCGTCCCTTCTTTAGCATTGGATGTCACGTGATCTGCCACTCTATTACTTTAACTATGATCTATGTGGTAGGAGCTGGTTTCCTTACACAAGTTTAGGCGATCACTCGCTATCATCGCCAAAGTGGCCTGCTAAGGAAACTTCTCTACAAACTCAATCGGTTTTTCCCGTGTACTCTTCATTTGATATCATCTTGTTTCTGATCATAATAAAAAAAATAATTGGGCTGACATCTAATGGGATAAATACAAAATATTTACTAACAGGCAAAAAAATGTTGACTTTTTTCAACATAAAAAAAATTCTTTAAAAAAAAGGTGTAAGTTAAAATTTTATCAAACTGAAAGTCATCTCACTGAAAAAATAAATAAACATTGCATGATAAAGAAGATAGCAAAAAAATCAGGTGTTGATACCCTTTAAAACTGTCAATTCTATAAAATTAATTAGAAACGGTACAAGTTTTAAAGTAGTTTATTTTGAAAAACCTTTTAGGAAAATTTTCTTTTTGGCTTTTGTTGAAGTATTTTAACTTCAGGACATTTTGTTTGCCTAAACATAACATTTTATTTTTAGATAAAAGCATTTAAAAAAATCAAATTAGTTAAGTAAATTAATCAAGTACCATTCATGATGTTGGCCTGAAACGTTGTATTTGCCATGCTTCAGTTATCATTAAATTCCAAAATGTATTTATTTTTTGCATTTTTCTTTAATTATGTTTCGCTATTTCAAAAAACTATATAGTACATAAAAACACCTAAACATTTATAATAATGATGTAGCATTAATGCTGCGTTGGGTGTCATGTTAGGTGTCGACCTCGTCACTTGACCGGGTTCCAAAATGGCTTGAGTCACACGACATAAATTATTCCTACTTCTATTCTTGGATTTCATTGGTCTTTTCATTGATTGGTGGTGTGAAACAATAGCATTTGCCCACCGCGTTTCTTAATAACCGATGCATTATTTTTATTCCTGGGAGAGTGTTACCTCTCAAGACCTTAAACATGTCCATTAAAACTGTTTCTTTAATTATATAGATTTTAATTGAATTATACTCAAAACTAAAATGCTGATGTTAATGGGGGGGGGGGGGGGGCTGGGGATCTTAGCCGGTTAGGCACTCGCCTATCATGCAGAAGGTCCCAGGTTTGGGCCCGGGCATCGACAAAATAACTGCCGACCTAGAAACGGACGCCAAAAATGTCCGTCAATAATACCCCGTGTGCAGCAAGTGCACGTTAACGATTAACGCACGTTAGCGAGTGCACGCGTACGATGTCACCCTAAAGCCTCGGTTTCCTCGGAGTCCGTCAACAGATTTAAGCTGTCGGACAAGTGCGGTGAGTGACGTCATACAAATTACTGACATTGATTACGCTAGAGTGGTTTCCTCGGGAGAGTTGCCGGACTGCTCAACACGACCGCCAGATTGAGTTGCTGTTGTGTGCTTTGGGGAAATCCTGATAACGACGTTTTTTGCTGTTGTGCGGTGTGCTTGCCAAAAATTAAAAATTTGAGAAAATGACGAAAGGCACGAGTTGTTTTACGCTTGCTGAGGAAGAAATGCTAATTGATTTTGTGAGAAATCACGAAGAACCTAAATTTTCCATTTTTTACATGCGAAGATGAAAACCACAACAACATTAGAGTTAGTTGAGTGTGTTCGCTAGGTTTCCAGTCTCGTGTCAACGTAACGTTCCGATGAAGCAGTAGCCGGTAGGGTGACGTCATCCATGTATAATAGCGGTCGCATTTTTCTGGCGACAGACTCCGAAGAAACCAAGGCTTAAACGGCTGCTTTGGGCCCCTACTCAGGTGTCGGCTCGTCACTTGACTGTGGTTCCAAAATACGACGCCTGTTACCAATTGTCCTCGTATAGATCTAGTTCGGCGATAATTCAAACTAAACTAAAATATTAGGGGGCTCAGTCTGTAAGGTGCTAGTCTTGCATACGAAACGTCCCAGGTTCGGGTCCGGTCATTGCGAAAATGAATGCCGACCTTAAGTATCCATGGGTTCCGACGAATGATATCCTGTGTAGAGAAGTGCAAGGTAAATATGCTTTAAAATGCACTCGCTTCGTGTAGGAGGACGCCCTTAAAAGTTGCACTGAGTACCCACTCAGGTGTCGGCTCGTTAATTGACTGTGGTTCCATATTGCGACACCCATCGTCGAAAACCCTTACGTCTAGTGCGACGAAAATTCAACCTAACCTAACTAAAAATAACAACAACAACAAAACCTTGAACAGGATTTACTTTTTAAAGTAGAAAAAAATAATCTAATTTTTTTTCTGTGACAAGAAATATTCGCTTCTTTTCGTAATCCTATTTTCGTTAACAAACTTAATTTTTTAATGTTTGTTTTCGTATAATCAACAGAGCATAACTTTAACGCATTTCATGAGAACTTAATACATTTCAGCTGGCTTAAAATAACGAGTTTCTTTTTTTTACATTTAAATTTGTACGATGCTTTAGGTTTCCTCGCTTTAGACTTATATTATAAGTTTGTGGTGTTTTCTTGTAATCGGATTTTTTTAAGCATAATGTATATTGTAAATTATCTATAATAATAAAAATGAAGTTTTGTATGTATGTGTGTGTATGTCTCTCCGAAACTCACAAACTAGGCATTTGTTTGACTCGTAACTTGGCATAAATGCGTAGTTCCTACTTGAGTTACAAAATAAGAACTTTCAGAGCTCAAAGTGTTCTATTTTTAGAGAAAATTCGAATTTTCTGGAAAAACTACACCACTTTGGCTCAAATCCGACCATTTCTTTACTTTCCTGATGCCATCTGCTGAAAAAATTAAATAAAACTTTCAACGAAAATAAATAAAATTTTAAATGTTTATTTTATTGTGTTGCCATAACTTTCAAAAACTACCGCAATCCCACGTGGATGACGTTTTTTTTAAACTTATTATATTAATTAAAAATCACAATCAAATATGAAAAAACTTAACCTCAGATGCACACGTAGGTATCAAAAGGAATCTATATTACAAATTTCTATTTTTTTTAGAGCAGTCTAAGTAGGTCTTTTGCGATCCACAGACATACACACAGACAGACTCTTTATTTTATTATTATAGATCAGTGGTTCTCAACCGGTGGGTCGCGAATTGATCCTAGGGGGGTCGCAAAAAGTTTTTTAAAAATAAAAAATATATTTAAGCAACGTTTTATATAATAATTTTTCAACTATAATGGAAGAAAAAAAAATCACCACACATTATTTTACTTTATATCTTGGTTAATTTACATTTCAACTTTTTTATGTTATTATTACATAATTTTAATTCTAGCATGGGTTACGCTGCAACAAGCTAATGAGAAACTTGTGCTTGTCGGAGCTTTTAAATTCGGAACTTTTAAATTGGTAACATAAGTGGAAGTTTTCTAAATTAGATTTCTTAACTTTAGCCATAAACATTCAGTTTTTTTAAGAATCCATTAGTTTTGTCTTGGGTTTTGGTTATTGTTATATTTCGACCTTGAAGCTTGGTATTTAGCTCATTTAGGTGCATAAATATGTCTGCTAAGTATGAAAGTTGAAACAGCCAAGTTGAGGAGCTAAAAACTCCAGCAAATTCTGTTTTAGCTTCTTGTAAAAATATCAGCATTTCAGATCGCAGCTCAAATAACTTGTTCAAAACCTTCCCACGGGACAGCCATCGTAAAATAAAAAGGAAAAAAAATACCCATATATAATAGTTAATAAAGAGTACAGCATGTGTAGGACAGGGGGGAGGGGGGTCCGCGAAGTTATTTTGTGGCATTATGGGGTCGTCACCTACAAAAGGTTGAGAACCACTGTTATAGATTATGATTTAGATTTGAATCTGCTAGTTTAGTAAAAAGTACTTCAGATAACGCGATTCATCTGTAATTCCTGCATAGGAGTTGTAAAGACATAAAGTATTAACTATAATAACCATATTTTTGACTTCGCCCAGACGAGGCGAAGAGGTCATTACACGCCGTGCCAACATAACTTAGGTAAAAACAAAGAGTAAAAAGGCTGCGGGGAAAGATTGGTCCATCAGTTGGAAACTCTTGTAAGGTAATATTCACATACAAAATGATCCGAATATAATTTAACCAAAATACAATTTTCATTCTGATGAATTTGCCGAATTTTCTCAAAACGTATTCAAATCTGTTAGACCTTAAAAGAAAGTAATGTTTAAAACATGTTTTTCTTTATGATTCACAAATAATTTATGGAACAACTCTATACGTGCCCGGAAGGGTCTTCTCCATAGCTTGTTTCTATTTACCCAACTTTGGTTGGAATAGCCCTCGTGTAGCTCTAGTGCGACGATAATTCAAAACCAAACCAAACCAACTTAGGTTGGTAGGGAGTGTAGAGAACTAAGAATTATGATTTTATTTTGCATAAAAATACATATTACTTATAATTTTATCCACTAGTTTGTTTGTTTTACACACCGGTATTTATAATACAACAACTTCTATAGTAGACAGCTGTTGAACATTTTTAAATTTTTTATATAAATTCTTCAAATACAAAATTACTGGTGGAATGAAACGTAAAAAAAATTCAAAAATACATCGACTCATAAGCAACATTGTAAGCAGCCTTGAAATACAGTCATTTTTTCACTCTTATTGCTGCTAATATATAAATATACTCGTAGAATGTCAAGTAAAGAAAGTATTGCAATAAGGTCGAAAATTCGAAGCTAAGATTTTGTGCTTAAGTTGCACTTTGGAGGGTGCTGATTCTAAAAAAGCGGTTTTTGAACATAAATCCGGATAATTAGTTGTAATTTAATTAGAGTATTTTGAACCTTTATGGGTGAATATTGTGAAAAGTGTTTATTTACAGATGCTATGAGAGGTTACAGATCTGACGACGAAATAAAATTAGAATATCAATCACATATTAAAACTTAAAAATAAGGAAAAAATATATGCTTTAAAATCATAAGCACGCCATTAAGCTTGACGCCATTTCTCTGTTATTATTTGCTTTTTTCTTGCGCATGCGCCAACACGGATTTAATTTAGTTTAGATATTGAGTGTATTTTCACAAGTGAGCATGCCTCTAAAAGAAAGCAATGCGAAGTTAACGGCTACCCCGTAAGGCGGGACCATACTGCTAGTAAGCTAAATACTTAAACATTAGTTTAAAAACTAAAAATGTATGATGGTTTTTACAGAAGTATACCATCCACATTAGCTATCTACTGTCTTGTATCCATAATAATCATCAATAAAAAAAAACTTACCATTTCAGTACAGGATCCCCCCCTTTGGTGGCATAAATATAATTTTCGAGGTAAAATAAAAAAAATCGTTGTATATAAGTTTAATGGAACTAAAAGAGGCGGTTGGAGCTATTTTTTTTACATGCATTGATTTTGCGTGTAAGCTGATCTAACGTCCGGTTTTCTTTGTATTTACTTTGTATTTAAAATGGCTGGTAACCATTTTAAACTTATGTACGAAGCTTTTTACTAAGCCTAGCGCTCTAAACTTTTTTCAAATTATCATATTCCTCTTTTGAAATCAAACTTACTGGTAACACTAAACACAAATAAAATTCAATTTATCTTTGAATATGTAAAACAATAATAACATTAGGACATTAATATATAATTTTATATAAACTATATTAGTCCAGGCAACGAAGGCTGAAAATAGGGTCTAGAGGGAAAGTTTTGGAACACAATTTTTGACTTCATAACTTTGTTTAGACTAGTTAGGAGGTAAACATATCAAAAGTCCCCGCCCCTAGCCCCTGTGCTAAAGGGGGGAGGGGGGGTTGAATGTCCCATTTTTCGGTTTTTCGCTTATATCTCGAAAACTATGAGTTCTAGCTATATAATTGTAATACACAAAATGAAAGCTGATTGAATTTGCTACAAGCTGCACCCCTCAAGTGTTTTAATATCTTGTATAGTTTTCGAGATATCCGCTCTTGAAAGTCAGTAATTTTGGAGAAAACACTTCTCCCCCCACATTTTCCCTCTTTTTTGACCGGATAACTCTTCAATAATGCACCGAAACACTAAATTTTGGCCCTAGATTGGTAGAGAATTTAATTCTTTTCAATAATATATCTTATTTTACTATTTTATCTATTTTCCTTCAAATTTTAAAGCGGTTTCAGTGTTGAGTGAAGATTGTACTGAAAGTCCCATAGAGCTAATGCATAAGTTTTGAAATCGCAACTTTTGGAAAACAATTTATTTGCCATGTTATTCCATTTTCACAAGGTATTAGAATCATCATAACATCAATTTAACACAAAATTGAAAAGAAAATAACATCCGGTTATTTAATTATTAATTAATAAATTTTTTAAATAGTGGCGCCATCTGCTGTATATGTTTGAAATTTTAAAACTTCAAAAATATATAATTAAATAACTAGATAATATTTTTGTTTCAAATTTGTTTCATTTCGATGTTATGTTGATTCCCGTACCTGGATAAAAAGGGCTAACATGGCAAAGCAATACATCTGTGGAAATTGTTATTCCAAAACTAATGCATTAGCTCTATCGGACTGACAACCCCTCTTATGTACGCTCGTTGTTACTTTAATATTTTATCTATTTTATTTCATTTCATTCGTCAAACGCAGGGGGAAAACTGTCAGATGCTATTCATGTTCTTCATCTTCGGAGTCAATTTGAGGGACCCCATTGATGCTGTTCCAGTGGTAAGTTAAGCATGCTCTAGGACCTTTGAGGCTTGCTATTTTTGCTGCTACACTTGAGCTGGCACAGTCTTTCTTACATCATCCGAACATAATTTTCAGAACATCGTCAGGTGCTGCTGCTAACTCACTGTGCACTGGGACCAGCAGAAGAGCTATCGACTCAAGAAGTCGCAGTCGGTTGATATCCTTTTCACTGAAGACACCAAGATAAACGTCAAACAAGATGATTTTCTGTCGAACAATTTAAATAAAATGGTCTCATCAACATACTTAAGGTGTAGCTTGAGGACAATTGAATGTAGGACCCTTCGAGCAGAAAGGGATGTGGACGTTCTGATAGTGGATACGGCATACGGCTGTGATAATGTCGGAAATGACACAGATACTTATTTCGCTGGCACGTTGTTATACTTTAATATTTTGTGTCGACCTTACAGTCCTCTTGATGGCTACAGCTGATGTGCATAAGGACATCGGTTTCATAAAGCCTGGACGTGGGAAGACAAAGGATTTTTTATTCTCATTCCAAGAGTTACAGCAACTAGGTTTAGGACGTGCTATTTTAGCAAACACAATAGCTGGATGCGACACAACATCTTTCACATTTCGAAAAAGCGGGATCGCATTTGTGAAGTTGCGTGTACGAAGTCGTCAGAAGTCCAGAAAGCAGCAGCGGTCTTTTCATACCCTTCCTTAAAAATATATAAGGTACAAAAGGCAGGCAATACCTGCATCTTGAGGTGTTATGGGGCTCCAACGAAAGAGGCCTTCCCCAATGCCACAGGTATAATTCCCTCTTGAAATCCGGAGCAGCCATCAAGCCTGATATATCGTCTTCTTCCCACCGAGGAAGCAGTAAAACAGTATTTCCTCTGAATATTACACCAAGATGAGCTGTGGCTGGGAAATGACCTGCCTCCTCTTGTGTATGATTGGAAGATTGAGAATAACTGCCTGATGGTCAAAGTGCACAGTGAGTTAGCAGCAGCTCCTGACAATATTATGAAAATAATTTTCTGCAGATACATGAAAGTCTGTGCCAGCTCAAACTGTAGCTGTAAAAAATCAAGTCTCAAATGTTCCTCAGAATGCCAAAATTCCCAGGGGACTAGCCTCAAAAGGGTCTCTCAAGTTGACTCCGAAGATGAAGAAGAACAGGGGGATCATCTGACCGTTTTCCCACTGGGGTTCGAGGAATGAAATAAAATAGATAAAATATGAAAGTAACAACGTGCCTACAAAATGAGTATCAGTGTTATTTCGACGTTCAGTATAGAATAAGTGTACATAAGAGGGGTTGTCAGTCCGATAGAGCTAATGCATTAGTTTTGGAATAACAACTTCCACAGATGTATTGCTTTGCCATGTTAGCCCTTTTTATCCAGAAACGGGAATCAACATAACATCGAAATGAAACAAATTTGAAACAAAAATATTATCTAGTTATTTAATTATATATTTTTGAAGTTTTAAAATTTCAAACATATACAGCAGATGGCGCCACTATTTTAAAACTTTATTAATTAATAATTAAATAACCGGGTGTTATTTTCTTTTCAATTTTGTGTTAAATTGATGTTATGATGATTCTAATACCTTGTGAAAATGGAATAACATGGCAAATAAATTGTTTTCCAAAAGTTGATATTTCAAAACTTATGCATTAGCTCTATGGGACTTTCAGTACAATCTTCACTCAACACTGAAACCGCTTTAAAATTAGAAGGAAAATAGATAAAATAGTAAAATGAGATATATTATTGAAAAAAATTAAATTCTCTACCAATTAGTCCAGGCAACGAAGGCTGAAAAAAGGGTCTAGAGGGAAAGTTTTGGAACACAATTTTTGACTTCATAACTTTGTTTAGACTAGTTAGGAGGTAAACATATCAAAAGTCCCCGCCCCTAGCCCCTGTGCTAAAGGGGGGAGGGGGGGTTGAATGTCCCATTTTTCGGTTTTTCGCTTATATCTCGAAAACTATGAGTTCTAGCTATATAATTGTAATACACAAAATGAAAGCTGATTGAATTTGCTACAAGCTGCACCCCTCAAGTGTTTTAATATCTTGTATAGTTTTCGAGATATCCGCTCTTGAAAGTCAGTAATTTTGGAGAAAACACTTCTCCCCCCACATTTTCCCTCTTTTTTGACCGGATAACTCTTCAATAATGCACCGAAACACTAAATTTTGGCCCTAGATTGGTAGAGAATTTAATTCTTTTCAATAATATATCTTATTTTACTATTTTATCTATTTTCCTTCAAATTTTAAAGCGGTTTCAGTGTTGAGTGAAGATTGTACTGAAAGTCCCATAGAGCTAATGCATAAGTTTTGAAATCGCAACTTTTGGAAAACAATTTATTTGCCATGTTATTCCATTTTCACAAGGTATTAGAATCATCATAACATCAATTTAACACAAAATTGAAAAGAAAATAACATCCGGTTATTTAATTATTAATTAATAAATTTTTTAAATAGTGGCGCCATCTGCTGTATATGTTTGAAATTTTAAAACTTCAAAAATATATAATTAAATAACTAGATAATATTTTTGTTTCAAATTTGTTTCATTTCGATGTTATGTTGATTCCCGTACCTGGATAAAAAGGGCTAACATGGCAAAGCAATACATCTGTGGAAATTGTTATTCCAAAACTAATGCATTAGCTCTATCGGACTGACAACCCCTCTTATGTACGCTCGTTGTTACTTTAATATTTTATCTATTTTATTTCATTTCATTCGTCAAACGCAGGGGGAAAACTGTCAGATGCTATTCATGTTCTTCATCTTCGGAGTCAATTTGAGGGACCCCATTGATGCTGTTCCAGTGGTAAGTTAAGCATGCTCTAGGACCTTTGAGGCTTGCTATTTTTGCTGCTACACTTGAGCTGGCACAGTCTTTCTTACATCATCCGAACATAATTTTCAGAACATCGTCAGGTGCTGCTGCTAACTCACTGTGCACTGGGACCAGCAGAAGAGCTATCGACTCAAGAAGTCGCAGTCGGTTGATATCCTTTTCACTGAAGACACCAAGATAAACGTCAAACAAGATGATTTTCTGTCGAACAATTTAAATAAAATGGTCTCATCAACATACTTAAGGTGTAGCTTGAGGACAATTGAATGTAGGACCCTTCGAGCAGAAAGGGATGTGGACGTTCTGATAGTGGATACGGCATACGGCTGTGATAATGTCGGAAATGACACAGATACTTATTTCGCTGGCACGTTGTTATACTTTAATATTTTGTGTCGACCTTACAGTCCTCTTGATGGCTACAGCTGATGTGCATAAGGACATCGGTTTCATAAAGCCTGGACGTGGGAAGACAAAGGATTTTTTATTCTCATTCCAAGAGTTACAGCAACTAGGTTTAGGACGTGCTATTTTAGCAAACACAATAGCTGGATGCGACACAACATCTTTCACATTTCGAAAAAGCGGGATCGCATTTGTGAAGTTGCGTGTACGAAGTCGTCAGAAGTCCAGAAAGCAGCAGCGGTCTTTTCATACCCTTCCTTAAAAATATATAAGGTACAAAAGGCAGGCAATACCTGCATCTTGAGGTGTTATGGGGCTCCAACGAAAGAGGCCTTCCCCAATGCCACAGGTATAATTCCCTCTTGAAATCCGGAGTAGCCATCAAGCCTGATATATCGTCTTCTTCCCACCAAGGAAGCAGTAAAACAGTATTTCCTCTGAATATTACACCAAGATGAGCTGTGGCTGGGAAATGACCTGCCTCCTCTTGTGTATGATTGGAAGATTGAGAATAACTGCCTGATGGTCAAAGTGCACAGTGAGTTAGCAGCAGCTCCTGACAATATTATGAAAATAATTTTCTGCAGATACATGAAAGTCTGTGCCAGCTCAAACTGTAGCTGTAAAAAATCAAGTCTCAAATGTTCCTCAGAATGCCAAAATTCCCAGGGGACTAGCCTCAAAAGGGTCTCTCAAGTTGACTCCGAAGATGAAGAAGAACAGGGGGATCATCTGACCGTTTTCCCACTGGGGTTCGAGGAATGAAATAAAATAGATAAAATATGAAAGTAACAACGTGCCTACAAAATGAGTATCAGTGTTATTTCGACGTTCAGTATAGAATAAGTGTACATAAGAGGGGTTGTCAGTCCGATAGAGCTAATGCATTAGTTTTGGAATAACAACTTCCACAGATGTATTGCTTTGCCATGTTAGCCCTTTTTATCCAGAAACGGGAATCAACATAACATCGAAATGAAACAAATTTGAAACAAAAATATTATCTAGTTATTTAATTATATATTTTTGAAGTTTTAAAATTTCAAACATATACAGCAGATGGCGCCACTATTTTAAAACTTTATTAATTAATAATTAAATAACCGGGTGTTATTTTCTTTTCAATTTTGTGTTAAATTGATGTTATGATGATTCTAATACCTTGTGAAAATGGAATAACATGGCAAATAAATTGTTTTCCAAAAGTTGATATTTCAAAACTTATGCATTAGCTCTATGGGACTTTCAGTACAATCTTCACTCAACACTGAAACCGCTTTAAAATTTGAAGGAAAATAGATAAAATAGTAAAATGAGATATATTATTGAAAAAAATTAAATTCTCTACCAATCTAGGGCCAAAATTTAGTGTTTCGGTGCATTATTGAAGAATTATCCGGTCAAAAAAGAGGGAAAATGTGGGGGGAGAAGTGTTTTCTCCAAAATTACTGACTTTCAAGGGCGGATATCTCGAAAACTATACAAGATATTAAAACACTTGAGGGGTGCAGCTTGTAGCAAATTTAATCAGCTTTCATTTTGTGTGTTACAATTATATAGAACTCATAGCTAGAACTCATAGTTTTCGAGATATAAGTGAAAAACCGAAAAATGGGACATTCAACCCCCCCCTCCCCCCTTTAGCACAGGGGCTAGGGGCGGGGACTTCTGATATGTTTACCTCCTAACTAGTCTAAACAAAGTTATGAAGTCAAAAATTGTGTTCCAAAACTTTCCCTCTAGAACTCTTCGTTGCCTGGACTATACGTTAAGTAGAAGTTATTTCTTTCTTTACTTGCCTTTTTCTCCATGAGTGTTTTTACTGGTTTGTCGTACATTCGAATTGTTCCTTGCGATTCCAAAATTTGTGTATTGCTTTGAAATTGTGGAAAATAGTTATTGATAATCTTTCAAACATAATTGTGCATAGATTTTGAAATCTGATAACATTTTTTAATATTTACTCTGTTTTACTTTTAGCATATCACGAAAAAAATCAAAATTTTCCAAGTAACATAAATTATTAATTTTAATTAATTACCCAATAGGACAAATAAAAAATCCATGCACAGTTTTGTTAGCATATAATTAAATATCTTATATAAAAAAATGAATCGCAAGGAGCATTTTTTTAAAAAAAGTTTTTAAAAAACTTAATATTTTTTTAATAAAAAAATTATTGCATATTTTTCTTTTATCATTTTGTATTTTCATTAAATTTTATGTCCTTGAACTATAAAAAAAAATTCATCCATTTCGGTCTGCAACTTAAAAAAAAATAATAATTTGCCTTCCCAGTCCCCTTAAAGAACAATCCCCAATTCTACTTATTTTTTTAATTTTTCATATAAATTCTTCAAATACAAAATTACTGGTTACAGAAAACGAAAATAAAATTCTAAAATACTTTGAGTCTATAGGCAACATTGTATAGGGCCTTGGCAAAAACACAGTCAATTTTTCACAAATTGCTGTTAATTTCTAAATATACTCGTAGAATGTCAAGTAAAGAAAGTATTGCAATAAGGTCGAAATTCGAAAGGAAGTTTTTGTGTTTTTGTTGGTCTTTAGAGGGTGCTGATTCTAAAAAAGCGGTCTTTTAAACATAAGTCCGTTTATGTTCGACAGGCCTGTCTGTTATTATCTAGGTCTGAAACCATTATGTAGCTTGAACTAAAAGAATTACTGAAACTCTGGAAGGAGCATCGAAACGACTCCCCAATAGGGTCGGTGAAGCCCGGCAACCCTGTAAGAGGAACCCAACTTTTGCTACCAATCCTATACTTTACCTGTTAAAATAGGCAATTTAAATCAACTTTTTCAATATTTTCTTAACAGAAAATTGATAAGTTAATGAAATAGTTTAGAAAGTACTTCATGTAATCAAGTTTCGGAAACATGTATTTAAAAAAATATATAATTGCAGGAACAATCTTTAAATCTTAAATTCCTTTGAGTATTGTTCTTGGCGATTGATTTTGACATCCAATGCAAACGGTCAAGTCGAGTTTCAATTGTGATAGGCGAATCCATGCCAAATGTATCGCATATTCTCCCTAAAGCTGTCTCCAAGTGACCCAAAATAGGCATCAAATTTTATCATGGGAAGCTCCTTCCAGAGTTTCAGTTCAGTTCAGCGGTAGATACCATAGAAATGTTTAAGTATATTAAAATTATTGAAATTACCTTATGGCAATTGAAATGTCTGAAAAATATCTGAAATAAAAAAAAATTTAAAAAAAAGTTACGTAATGTTTTATCATTGTAATGCGATAAAAAAAGTTCAAATACATAAAAAAAAAATTTATAAAGCATGTGTGTGTGGTTATTCTATATAACAGATTTCATTAAAGCCTGTAGAAGTCGTTTTTAAAAAAAAAAAATGTCTGGAACAACTTTTGTTTTCATATTTACCGTCTTTAAATCACTAACGAGCGACTGAAAAAAAGATATCGCAGATTTTTATTTCAAGATACCACTATTATTTAGATACGCCTTCTTTCCAAAGATTTTCCCGCTTTTTACGCCGGATAATTGATTCGGCTTCTACATTGATAAAAATAGCACAGGTGAAGATTAAAGTCACCCTAAATGGTGTTTGGTTTTCCTTTATTTCCTGCTTTCTTGGACCACAGAAAATTTGCATATACGACAAAAAAAAATGCTGACCTTATACCTTTTTTCCATTAGCAGAAACGATTCATATATAACGTATGGTAAAAAGTTCGATTAATTTGAATTCAATTTTAATTGAAGTGTATTATAATAATAAATTATTTGCATATGAATTAGTTTCCCATCGGACAAATTTGCACAAATCCAAGTTTCAGTGGTTACTACTTCGAAATTATAATTTTTTTCCAGGGCTTTAGTACCAGTTTTTAATTTATTATTGATTAATTAAAATATATTATTTTACGAAAATTATTAAAAAATTTATTTTGTAGCTTATAAAAAAAGGCATCTTAATAAAGAGGCTTTATAAGTAAACATAGAATTAAGCATTTATTTATGCTGAATGTGGGCCAATATTGTATGCATAGAATGATAGGAATTAAATAGCAAGTATTTTTAAGAGATTGATTATTCCATGTCAAAATGTCCATGCCCAAAAGAATTAGATGCACCATAACTTTAGAATAAACTACAGGGTGAGGCAAACAAAAGTGGCCCTGGTCTAGAGATAGGAATACGTTAAAATGCTTTGGCGAGAAAAACTCTTGAAGCAGCCTGAAACCTGTTTTTAGCATTGGTTGGATCGGATTAGCTTCACATTAGAGCTACTCATAGACTAGTGGCGAGTTAATTCGTATTGTATGAAGACGTCTTATAATACAATTTTTGAGTCTTGCAATCAATTTATTATATTTTGTTTTACAAAAGCCTTTTGTCCTCCCCCCTCCCTTAAAAAAAGTCACGTAATTTATGGATGCCCCCTTCGGAACTTTGACACGATTGCAAATATATGCCCATCGATTGCGCAATCCCCTTACAACCCAATACAAACGATTGTGCGATGAATTCACATTTTGCCGTTTTCGCAATGAATCACGGGATACTGGTTCACAAAGAATGCTTTTGCCGAAGAGTTACATGCAATAAAAACTGCATTATTAATTAGCTTCCTTTATGAATATATTCCTCATGTCTGCCAGAAATTATCAATAGATATTCAGCTATAAACTTATGCTAGCAAAACAGGTAAAAAGTTGAAATAAGTAAATATTAAATATTTATTTATTAGTCAAATCATCTCGTGGTGCCATCTGGTGGCGTATGGCATTCCATGTGCTAGGGCTTGCGAACTGCCTTATGGGATGTTAGTTCACAAATTACTTCACCTTTCCCCCTAGGGGCAGATCTGCTACTTTCTAAATCTATGACCTTACATTTCATACTCGGTAAATGAAAATAAAAAAGTGTATCAATATTTCATTTTGAAACGAAACGCTTTTTTTTTTCAAATATGACGACGTGATGCTTTCAAAAGGGTACTGGACTGTATGACTAAAATGCCTTCCAATATTAAATTAATCATAGTTTAAACCCAAAACTATCAGACGCATGTGTTTTTTGCAAAATAAATCTTTAAATAATTATATATATAAAAAAAAACATTTTAAAATGGCTTATTTTCCATCGGTGCATCACGTGATCACAAACACGTCGATTTGGCTGACGTCACTAGCATGTATCAACAAACCGGTATCAACAAACCGGCCATTTGGCATCATCACTTTCAATATTTTTTTCAAAATGTTTATGTCCCGTTATGACATCCAAACACACATCATTGGATTCTTCACACTTTGTTCTATCAGACAAAATTTTACTTTAATATCAATAGAAGTCAGAACTACTATTTTTTTTATTTAGAAAAAAGTCAACAAGCGTTTCTCCTGATTTTTGATAAGTTCACTTCAGTTCCACATATTTAAAACACAATTTAAACTATTTCGGTTAAAATAATTACTAAATTTTTTTAATAATATGGTCATATACCTTAAAATATATAACTCGAAGTGTTTTTAAGTAAAATATATATATATATATATATATATATATATATATATATATATATATATATATATATATATATATATATATATATATATATATATATATATTATATATATATATATATATATATATTATTTTGCTGTTTTCCACAGTTAAAGAATTTTGTCATTGTTTCAAAAACCATATAAAAAATTTAAATGGATTTTTTTCCTTATAGAATTCGTATATTTGACCTAAAATAAGCTTATTTTGTGAATATCAGATGTTTCTGTAGTGTAGTAAATTTTTGGGGCTGAAAGGGTTAACAAGATTACAGGTAGAAATGCAGTAGTAAATCAGCGCCATCTAGCGGTCATATTATTTTCAGGTTGCGTGTGGTGAACCACCCCCAATCTAACTCTCGAATCATGAGAAAGTGTTTTCGCAGCTAATTCACGCTGTAAATTATTTCGCTTATTTTTTCCCCTTTAACCTCTCGAAAAATGCTTCGACCTCAAAACAAAGTGGAGAAGTCATCATATCCCTTAAGTGAACTGATGAACAATATTTTTAGAATTAAAACATAAATATTGTTTCAAATTTATCTGCCGGTTTGGGTCATATTTAACCTCTTGCGACCAGGCGTCCCCGTTTGGGGAAATTTTACAAACAATTAACATGTTAATTAGTTCCGAAATTTACCTGGTCCGATAGAAAAAGATCCAAATATTAGTGTTAAGCCTTGGATTACATGTATCGGTCATTTCGCTATATAATATAAAACGCTTGAAAGCCACGTGACTTACGCGGCTTCTGCCAATCAGAAACGCTGACAGTAAGTGTGGCGGTGTACTTTTTGTGTGCCGGGGCTGCTTCAGGTTGCATCCCGTGGCTTTGGTAGAGATCGTTGCTTAACGCTAGAGCTAAGTGATGCCCTGGCGCAGTCCCACGGAAACTAGCCAGATTGTATATATGAGTATTTCTGTATTGGCAGTATCCTCAATATTAGTCTTGCATGTGTGCTTGCGGAACAAACAAATAGGAATTGCGCAGCAATTCCCGGGGGTTGGCGAGCGGTAGCGAGCAGGAGGCCTTGCCCCCTAGTATTTCTATAAAAAACATGAAGTTGTACAAGATTCAATATGGTATTAGAGTTTTTAAAAATTTTAAAGTCTTTTCGCTTAAACTTTTTTTTTCTAACCTTTCAAGAAGTTATTTTAGTGATCAAAAATGTGCTTTTTTTTTTAGCTTAAGGCGTGTCTCTCGGCAACTATTAAGCAATTTAAAAAGAAAAATACTTGCAAAGCATATTTTTTAGCATATATTTGATATTTGTATGAAAAGTGTATTTAGATTATGAATATACGTGTAGTATTTGTTCTTAAGAGGTTAAAGGTTCCGGTATTTTTATTTCCAATCGAAACGCTTCTAATTTATAACTTGTTCATTTCGTTCTAAAACTCTTCTGTTCTAATTTATTACTTAATTCATTGAAAATAGTTAAAAACTTTTTTCTATTCTGATATAGTTTTTACTCACTACGAAGAAAATCCAATACTTTGATTTTATTTCCAATTTTTATATACATTCTTCAAATACAAATTAACTGGTAACATAAAACGCAAATAAAAAATTCAATTTTATATATCTACATACGACATTAAACAAAAACCGTGAAAAACAAATTTTTAAAGTTTTGTATTCACTCTTTTGCGTTGAAATGATAGAATGGACAAAAAAAATAATAAATAATAATAAATTGTATGTTTAAATTTAAAAGATATATGCAGATTTTTGCTAACTATTCACATGTGGTTCTAACACTAATATTACCTATCATAATGTTAAAACAGTTTAATAAATAAATAGCATAGAACAATACAAATTATCTGAATCATAACTATTTAGCATTGTATTTGTGATAAAGATGTTTAAATACTTCAATAAATAGTTCATTGTTATTAGATCTAAAATATTTTAGTGAAAATAGCAGAATATTTTTTTTAAAAATGGTATTGAGCAATTTTTTTGTTTTCATTTTAAATTAACCAACTATTTAACACTCGAGATCGACACAAAAAAATATATCGTAGATTTATTTTATTTTATGCTACCAATTTTTTTGAATTTTTTAAAAAATAAAAGGTTAAGATGTGTCCAGTGCAATAATAAAAATAGACAATTATAATTAGATGCATGAATTCATACCTTAATATTGATAAGTTAATAAAACAAAATTAAATCATGAAGGGGTCAAATTTTTGGAGAAAAATACTAAGAAAACAGTGTAAATTTTGAACCATTCATAAGACCACTGACCAAATTTAAAAAACCATCTCAACAGTTACGCAACGTTAAAACTATATTGATGCGATAATACTTTTCTAAAAAAAATGGTAAGAAATTAATTAATGAGTTAAAGATTTTAGTTTAAATCTCACGCAGTGGACACAAGTTTACAATTCAGGCAAATTGCTCATCCCTCAAAGAGTTAAAACGATTTAAAATTCATACAACGATGGAATCAAACATTTATTCCAACAAAACCCCCAAATATCGATCACCCATCAATTCATCCCATTTTTCTTCCCCCATCCCGAAAACCCCGCCAAATCCGTCGCCAATGACCTCGCCAAATCGCCCCGTGTCCGGAAAACTTAGAAGGGAGCGTCAGGCACCTAGATCCGGCACAGATCACTCCGGCACTGGGCGTATCACTCACTCTCTCTGCGAAAGGTATCCGGCTATTTTGCCGGACTTTGTTCAGGCTGTTTTGTGGTTTGAAAGTTGGCCTCGTTTGTTGGCGATTTTTATTACATTGGAAGACGTGGATGGGAGGTATTGATTTGATTTTGGATTAGTTTTTTTTTAGATTGAATATGGTTGATTGAATTTAAAAATTGAATATGATTGATTGATTTAAAAAATTGTTTATGATTGATTGATTTGAAAAATTGAATAGGGTTAAATATTAATTGTTATAAGTCATAGTCTTGATCAAGATAACATGTGAAAAAAATTAAAGTTTGATTTTTTTCAATTTAAAAAAAAATCGAACTGGGTTAGATATTAATTGTTATAAGTTATAGTTTTGATCAATATAAAATGTGAACAATTTAAAGGTTTGATTTGCAGTTAAAAGCAGTAAAAATGAATTTGAAGATATAAATATTAATAGTATGTTTAAGTTATTTTAGAATTAAAAAAAAATGATGGATCAATTTCAAAAATATTTCTGGCTTGGAAGTCAGTTACATGTCTCTGAATAATTATTAAAGTGAATGTATAATCGATCAATGGCTTTAAAAACAAGTATTTGGAATGCAAATTTTAGTAAAACTTTATTATCGTTTCAAGAACGACGTTGTTCAACGACGTTAAACCATCCGTAGAATTTGAATATGAAAAGAAATTGAAAACCCTTTACCAAATCATTCTTCAAAGTGTTTTGTACAGAACTTTTGTTTTTTTTTATGGATTTTTTTCAAATTTTGTCAAAGGAACGCATTTGCTTCAAGAATCAAAAACTGTAAAACTATAACAAAATTTGTATATGATAATCATTTATATTTCAAAAAGCTGCATTTTGGACTAGCAACAATATTTTCTCTGATGCATGAGCGAAATTGTTCGCATTTAAATAATTGAAAAAAAAAAGCAAATTTGAATCAGCCGTATTTTAATATTTATTTTGTGATAGAAAATTAAAGGATTTTCCTACCGTTCAGAAGATACGAGTTTTCAAACTGATGTATTTGTATGAAAACTGCTTGCATTTTAAATATTCTACTTTGTACAAGTTGTGCTCTAAATAGTGCATTGATATTTAGCTGCTATTATTGTTAGGATCAACGTTGCTCAATGTTCATGTTCTTAGTTTACAGTTTATGTGATACAAATTCATAGTAATTTATGGCATTTCTTATCAGTTGTTGATGTTTGCAATGAATGTTTGAAATATTTTAATAGAGTTGTCTCATGCAAAGATTTAATTTTTTAAACAGTTTATGTAGTTAAAGTTTTCGACGTTTTGTAACATGCCCGCTTTGATGTTTAAAGAAAATCTATATGCAAGTAGAAGCCATGCTTTGTTAGCTTACATTGATGTTAATAGTTGTTGAATTAACAGTATACAGAGTTGAACATAACTTTTTTATAATTTTTTAAGCTGTTATACTATCAAAATGTTCTTTTGATAGAAGATGCATTGAAAATCGGATGGAAAAATACTTTAACTACTGAAATTTGACTGAACCTGAAATTGAATTTGACACTGACAATTCGCATACGTTAAAAATATTTGATAGTGAACAATACTGTTTCTAAGCTCGTTAGATAAAATAACTATTTATACACAGCAAAAAAAAAGATGAACACTAAAGTATAACTTTAAATGTTTGGGGTTAGAAGACACTATTCTCGATAATAATCCTACAGAGTATATGTGAAGAAATCTACTTAGAGAATGGCGCGATGTATTTGAATGTGATACAATATTCGAAAGAAAACGCGAATTTAGATCGAAATTTGTAGTAAACCTAGCATTAGAACGTATTAGTGGCATACTCAGAACGTGTGAATAAATGTTTGAAAGTTAAGAGTTTAAACTTGTACGAAATAGACTTAGAGTACTATCTGTACACATCCTTTTGAAAATAAGCATACATACTTTTCAGTTTATGATATAAACAACGTTGTTAAACAATGATACAAGATTAAAAATGTTGAAAAATATATTCTTTAATTTAAGAAAGTAATTGTGTTTGCTTTCCACTTATACTTCCAAAAACAATGGAAACCTACTTCAAAATCTGCATTTATTTATAAATCAAAAAATGAAAACTTTAAAAGGACTCATTAGAACTGAAAACATACATTTGTATTGACTTTGAAACAAACTTTCATGTTCACATACATTTGTGTTTATTCCATTAAGTATTCAAATACTTTTGAAACTGAAATCTAAAGTCGTTTTTCGCCAGCAATGTATGAAAGAACTAATCCTTAATCAGTTACAGAACAATTCAACTCTAGGAATTTTCTATTGTACATTATAATACCTACTATTTTTCTCCTCTCTTGATCACTTATAAAACTGCAAGTACTACACCATAAATGAGTTATAAAATTTTGAAAAAAAATTCGAAACCATCAAAGGCTGAAATAAATATTTTCAAAGCAACTCCTTATTGTGAGATTTACCAAATACATATTCATTACCCATAAACAATATGAGCAAAATAAACAAGACGATATACACTTGAAGAAAATCTTTTACACAAGAAAATAACATACAATAAGTCACCATTCAAACTTCGAACCTTGAAGCAATTGTGAAATAAAAATATCAATATCAATCAGCTAACAAACAGATCCACATTATAAATGTCCCATAGCAAACCATTTTACAGGCAGTTTCGTAACAGGTTAATTAAAATTTTGTAATGCCAATTTATTTTTAAAAAGAGAAAAACTGTCCTTCTGACTCATGAAAACAGTCCTCACGCAGAAAAAATGTCATTCTGAATCATGAGTCTTTCTGAACTTGATCAGCAATTTCCAATTATCTGCTTTGTGAACGCAAGAACAGTTTTTACAACAAAATTATGCTTAATAGTACAACTAACTAGTTTACAAATCATCTTATAATCAGCGGTTGCTTTGCGAGTGATACGTCTGTGCAAGAACAATATCAAAGAAAGATTTACGTCTTCAAAGTCCCTCTGAAAGTAATACAACAATATGTAGTGATCTGAATACAAGAGCAATTTTCATGAGTGATTCTGAATACGATAACATTTTTCATCAGTCTTTATAAACCCAAGAACATCAGTATTCACAACAAAACTGTGTTCACAATTCTTCTTGTAATTAGTGTCTGATTCACGGAGTGGTGATCCTTTGCAAGAACAATGCCGATGAACTAGTCGTGTCTGATCTAGTGTCTGATCCGAGTCCAGACATGAACCACCCACTCATCGAGCGGTTGCACCTTAAATCTGATCGGAGGAGCGCTAGTCTGGAGGTGGTGGCTCGTCCCCCGGTGGTGGCCTGGACAAGGTAGGCTTTTTTTAAGCTTTTCATTGCTTCGCGGTATTTATTTATGTTACGGGTTAAAAAAATTAAGGTAACAGGGAACAAAACGACGCTTCAAAATATCGAATTTTCATTTAAAATTTCAATCATCAAATTAAACATTTACGAAACACTTTTATGATGCACGTTTGAATATGAGATTGGAGTTTGCATATTTGGTAGTTAATATCAATACAGTTTGAGGCAAACAAAAGTAGCCCCTAAGTGGAGATAAGAATACGAAAGAAATGTTGCTAAGTCAAAAACCAATACAAAAACAGGTTTTGCTAACAGAAGCTATTGATCGCTTCAATATTAAGCCCAAACTTATAAACGTTTGGTGGCAAACAAGGTTTGTAGAGCTGATCAAGAAAAGTTCCCACTAGTAATTATTTTGGTCGTTATTTATCCTAGAGAATCGGACCTGTTTGAACTTGGTAATAAAAACATTCTAAATTGATTGCAAAACACAAAATTTGCATTATGGGACGACTTCATACAATACTAGCTAAGATCTGAACTTGCCACTAGTCTATTAGTAGCTCTAATGTCAATCTAATCCGATCCAACCAATGCAGAAACAGGTTTCAGGCGGCTTCAAGAGTTTTTCTCGCCAAGCATTTCAACGTATTCCTATCTCTAGACCAAGTCCACTTTTGTTTGCCTCACCCTGTATAACGTTGTTTCCAGCTTTAAATGTCATTATTTCAAAACACCAATTTTACACCTTAAGGTACACTTTTATCTTTTTCTGTTTTACTAGAAGGATTGAATTTTTCTGTGATGTCGTAAATTCAAGTGAACGAATTTTAAAATGGATATAGGGGTCGGACTTTATATTAAAGTTACACGCTTGAAAATGTTAGGTTTTTTTTCAAGTGCCTCCCTCAATTGTATCCATATTAAATAACGAAAATGTAAAGTTTTAAGAGTTTCATGTTTATTACTATATAGTTAGATTAATCATTTTCGTTTAAGATAATTAATAATTGTAAATATCTTCTAATAAGAAATAAATATTAAAAAAAGGCAAAACATATTTTAATTTGTTTATTCTACGGTGCCTAATTTTGTTCGTTGACTAAAAATAGCCATGTCTCCGCGTAGGTAACTAAACATATAAAATTTTAATTCAATTAAGATTTAAATTGAAATAAGTGTCTCGTTTGAACTCCATATTTTCTTTGAATAGAAAACTAAATCTCATGATCAACTCAATAAATTTAAACAAACAGTCGACACATTTGTATTTTTAAAAATAAAAATGGAAAAAGTAGACTCTGTTTGAAAATATGCTTTTCAATATAAGCACCTCTATGTACTGTATAATTTTGCATTATTTAAAATAAACATTTTCATTAAAATGCTACTTTTCGATTAAATTTCCTTTTAGACTAGTACTGTATGTGCATAATATCCTATGTTTTTTTACTATGCGGTAAAAATTTGAATATATGAAATAAAAAGCTATCAGGTATTCCTCGTATCTTACTTATGAATATTTAAAGTATTTTCCTTATATATTTTAAACTGTATTTTGCAAAAAGTTCCTTTGTCACAAATTCTATTTTGAAGTTTCAATAGATCTGCAGTTATACACCCTTCTAAATTTTTTCAAAGTAGCTTATTTAATATTCAAATCGGTTCAAGGATGATACATATCGTTAATTTTTAGCTGTGAGATGTATTTCTAAGAAACGTGTAGATTTTAATATTTAATTAAATTTAATATAAATTTCAATACAATTCTAAAGTATAAGTGAAGCAATTAAATAAATAAATCATATGTCGTTATTTTTTTTACATTTAATGTTTAGTATTTTATTATAGTGTATTTTACTTTAGGATATTTTTTTGAATTTCAGTAATATGGTATAAGTTTTAAAATGGGATTATTGTCAAATGTGATATGTGGCAAATCATTTGCCTTTCATACTCTTTATTCCAATACATGTAAAATAAGTCGACAAGGAAACTTTGGATAAAATTAAGTCGTTTTTATTTAGCTGCTAGACAGTGGTAAATGATAAATATAATTGCCGTCTGAAGTCGGCTGTAGAGTAAGACGGAATGCTCACAGAAATGGCAAAGAATCTCGAAGCTCTTCCACCGACCAATCAGAGGCTCATATTTTTATGAGAAAGTTTGAAAAGGTCAGGTTTGAAATAAGATAACTTTAAAAATATAAGTTTTGAAGGGGTTTAAGTTATAATATGTCATACATTATCCTAACAAATCATTAGCAAATAAAAAGGATCAAATTATTCTTCCGCAACTAATAATTTGTTTTTATCTTCAACAAAAAGCATGCTATTAAAAATAGCGCATACATATATCATTAATGCATGATAGGTATTTAATATTTAATTCTAAATAAGACAATTGCTTTCTTTTTGTTACAGAAACATTATACATTTGACCTACAATTTCTTTCTTAACCATTTTCTGTAATATAACCATTTCTTTTACTGAAAGAAGACACCCTGTCAGCTTGTAAAATGATAGTTCTTTCTGCGATGTGTTCTGTAAAAAAAATATCGTCTGATTCTGACATGAGAAGAAGGAACAATTCTTGACGTCTGTAGCCCTCATTTTGCTCCAGTTAGGAGTTGACTTTTTATCAATCTATTGATTTGAACTATCTTAGGGGTCGATAAGTGGGAACGCATCTCTTAACTGGATTAGATTTTAATTTAGATTATTAAATATTTATGTAGTAAATGATTTGAGATTTTGAAAAATTTAAATTTCGAAAATTATAAAAAGTTATTATTACTTTAAATAATGAAACATGAAATACAAGATACAATTAAAAGTATTTCGATTGGTTTTTTAATCTGAAATGGGATTTTATAGATTTGGAGGGTGCTGATACCGAAAAAGTGGCTTTCGAACATTGGTCTGTCTGTCTGAAACCACTCTACAGATTGAACGGGAAAAGCAACGGACTCCTGTTTACTACAGTTAAAAGTTAACAAAAGTATCACCGACAATTTTTATAATCACCTGACTTCAAATGATATTAATCTTATAAAATTTAAAAGGGAATTCTGAAGGCATTTGATATATGTTAACCATCAAAAAGTACTCTAGTAATCACGATCTTATGAAAGGAAAAAAAAATACAAATTTTATCTTAAAAACAACAACTAACCAAACTATGCAATTTAATTTCAGTTAGCACGATAATAATACAAACCCTTTCATTAAATTTAATTTCTTAGTATAAAATTCCTAAGGCTTATTTAAACGAAAATAAGACCTCATTAATACGTAAGTGAATTAACTCCAAATTCAAATGTAGCTAGTCAAATATCAGTATAAAGTGTTGCTGACGTCTTAAAACTTGTTAAACCCAAATTAGCGATGTTAATTAACTACCACAAAAGAAGTTTAATTTGGATTCTGAAATTCAAATTATACATTCGGGAAAAGGATAATTGAAGATTTTTAGTTTGAGAATGCGCTAAGTGACAAAAAGGTAAAAACGAGAAAATGAGCTTTAAAGTTTTTCGTTTGCACTTAGATAAGTTAAAAATGGCACTTACAAAAGGTAAAAAATATACCTAACGTAATAATATTCCCCTCATTCACAAACTTTATCTTTAAAGGACATAATAACATGTTTATTGACAAAAATCTAAATTTTTGTCAAAAATGTCATTTACCACTTTCCTCCATTAAGCTTTTCAATTATTTTGGGTACCAACTTAAGTTTTGATTCAAAATTATAATTATTTAAATTGGGTTTTGCTACTTGTTTGAATTAGTGTCTTGTTAAATTTGCAATCTTGAATATTCCGGATTTATGCATATACTGTTTAAAAAAGAGCACCAAGAACTGAATATGAATGACAAGGAAGAAATCTTCGATTTTTTTAAAAAACGAAATGGACTTTTTTATGCACTTTTTGTTGAACGTGTGTTCTGCGAAATTTTCATCGGTAATTCAGTAATTCATTCAGTAATTATATTATTATAGTAAACGTTCTAGCATACTATTTTATTAATTAAATGTAGCCATAACCTCATAAGACCTGAGCAAAATCCTAAAAGCGTATTATTAATCAACACATACTTTTCATACAAATATATGCCAAAAAGTTTGTTTTAGAAGGACATTTTTTAAAAATTACGCTGAATATAGTTACTGAGAGACACTCCTTAAGCTCTAAAAATACACAATTTGTGTGCTTTAAATGCTAAAAAAGAGGTCGTGTTACTTATTTGTAGTTAATAGTTTATGTTAACATTGCTTTTGATGCAAAATGCTTTTAAAATTAAATACTAAAAAAATTTGAAAGATTTGAAAAAAAAAAAAATCTGTTTAAAAACTCTAACGTCGTATTGGCCCTCGTTCAACTTAATTTTCTTATAAAAATAAGTGTACTTGTAATCAAAGGCTGAAGGGACGTTTTAGTTAGATATATTTTTGGTGTCAAAACGTTTTAATACTATTCAATACAGTCGGAAAAATTTGGATTAGAAATATGTTTTCAATTTTATTAAGACATAGAGAAGACTTGGTGAAAATTGACAATTCCGACACTTAAACCTCATACTTGTGACGTAGTTGTCAAAAGATCATCCCCTCTTCCCACATGGGACTCCAACCTATTCCCATTTTACAGTGTCTACAATATAAATGGGATATTTCTATATCCCTACCGAAATTCCACAATTTCCCCTCTTCCACACAATAGTCACAAACCTATCCCCATACTTTATTTACCCCTCGATTTATCCAACGTGCGTTGCATAGAGGTAAGAGTAAGATTGAGATGCTGCTGAGCAAAAATCAGTACTAAACTTGTTTACCTAGTGAAGCTAACTATCGCTGTGTATTAAGCCCAAACAAACGCTTTTGTTTGGCGCTATTTTTTTATAAAGGATTTTATATAGGCTTACCTCATCGACTTGGCGATTACTGGACACTAATATAAGCTGTAATTAGAATTCATTTTTATTATCTGTGAAAGGAATTACTGTAATACTGGTGCAAATTCAGATATCGTACTGCCGTCTACAACAGCGCAGTCTTTTCTGATTTTAAATTAATGTTTTTCAGAACTTTTCAGGTCAGAAGTTTTTGAAGTGGAGAATGTTATTTTAAAGACACAACAGGCCATTTAATTGTCCATGGACGCGATAAACATTTATTTTTAAGGAATCAGCATGAACAAACATTGAATATTAATGGTTGGTTGATATATATATTCAGGCTTGTGTGCTTGCTCAGAGAGCGAAGAGAGCTCCTTGCTCAGAGCCTCAAGTAAGACAGTCACAACACACACACACACACACACACACACATGCACACATATACGTGACAGATGCTGCCATCTATCGCGCGTCACCTCCAAAATTTGGACATGTCCCTGAAGGGGAGGGAAATAGTCTCCATGGACCTGTACTCGTGGGAAACTGCGCAATGACCGCCCACAGGACTTTAGTACCTAAGAGATTAATCGAGCACGTACTGCGCACATACTCGGTGGGTCTTCAGTGGTATCGGGACTCGATTGCGGTACCTTCCGATAACGAGGCCGAAACCACTAGGCTATTCAAGATGGAGACCTACTGTGCTAGGGTGGCTTGGCGACTTTCTGATGGCTTAACACTTTTTTCTCGCCAAAACTCCCAATCTTAACTCTAAAGTACATCTATCCGAACTACAACCCCCCAGACCAGTTTGCTATATTCAAAGCGACAACCCGTCGGTGATTTTAACAATATGTTTTTAAATCTTGGTTTTCTCGTACGCTATATACGATTGCAAAATGCAAAGTCGAATCCAGTCCCTGGGTTTTGAATGCGGATGATGGTCTTGGCTCTGACGTTCATTCAGCACTTGAAATAAATTGGTTTTGGTTCGAGTTTTTTTGTGGATTTGAATTTCTAGGGATGGATATTGTTATGGTTTTTTTTTATTTAAAAATGTTGTTGTGGGGAATGGGGGAGGTTCGTATGACTTTCCTATTTGATGTTCAGTAATATGTTAGAAAAATAAATTTGTTTTGAAGGGGTGAAAAGTAATTTTGTGGTTATGTTGACGCTTGGTGTGATTGAAACTATCCCTAGCAAGAGTGAAGTATATTTCTAGCGTAATTGAAAGAGTGAAGTATATTTCTAGCGTATGAAGAGTGAGATTTTTCTTTATCGCGAGAAAAAGTAACTCGACAAATGCATTTTTAAATGATATCATTTTAAAAATTTGTTTTCTACTGAACTAATTTGACATAAAAGGAACTAGATGATTTTGTTGTAACTATACAGGGTGTCCGTAAAGGAATGTCCGAGTTTTAGTGGTATATTATAGGAGTTTATTTAGAAGAAAGAAGAAGAAACTTTTATTTTCAAATACAGAATATATTGGCTCCACACAGCACATAAAATTGTAGAATCAAAACCTTTACGGAAAATTAAAGGTAACATTTCAAATTACACCCAAACAAAAGGGGTTTTATTAAATATAATTTAATTATACTAAATATAACACTACATAAAATTGAAGTAGAACGAACCTAGTTTTTCCTATAAGTGCTCAATGTGTGCGCCTTTAGTGATTCTGCAGCAAGTCCGGAGTAATGGAAGAAACAGTCTGTGCAACTGTGAAAACGTTGTAGCGGTACCAGCGCATGCGCTTATGTGAAATTGTTGGAGTTATTCTTTATTCGTCACCTTCAACCACAACTGTCGAATGTTTACAGCTGATACTATTACAATTTGAAACTCGGTCATTCTCTTACGGACACCCTGTATTATATTGTTATAAGTTCTTCTAAGAGTTAAATACAAATCACGAAATTGTGAGAGTCCAAAATTAGTATATTTACTACAAGCCAAAAGAAATCGACACAAATACAGGACCTGATTGTCATTATTCCTTCAATAGTCCTACATTGTGGGCGTCGGGATACTAAGGTTTCCTTCCAAGGATATGTCTTCGCTTTCAGCCACCTTTTGAAATAGGTCGTACCTCAATTCATAAATGACGGTAATAGCATTTGTGAGTAGAAATGGTGTAAAATATGATTGGTGAACGCTAATTATGTCATGGTTCAAAGAGTAGACACCACCGTGGACGTTCACTTTATAAGGTTTCTTTGGGTTTCTGTTCAGTTTTTAAGTATCGACCTTCACGCAAAAAAAATGGTGCTGGTCCTGCAACTCAACAAGTTCGGTTGAAGGGTGTTTAATTGGCACAACCAAACTGGTGGTTTCCTTCAAACCTACCAGTTTAGTTACCGTAACTATACTCGTTTGATTGAACGAGTTTAGTCAACGGGACCAGACTGCGACAATGAGTTCTGTTGAGACAACTAAACTCTGTGTGAGAACTAAACGGCGCGGTATCAGTGTAGTTCTCTCAACCGAACTAGTCGTTTTAGCCAGCTGAACGCTTCTAACCAAACGTGTTTGATTCCTGCAACTAGACAGTCCTGTCAGTCCTATAGCAACCGAACAGTTTGGCTGGGAGAACTCAATTTTCGTTTGCACGTGCCAGACAGTTTTTTGCGTGTTGTTACTTTGCCACAGTACTGAATTAAGAGGATCATTTATTTATTTGACTGCTATACATAAAAGCAAATTTCAAATTACATGGCAGAGGCAAGACGCTAAAATCGTATAAAATACCGACAACAAACATTAGATTTAAATAAAATACAAACTTTAAGTAATTTAAATTAAATACAAGCATTAAAATAGAATAAAATGAAAGCATTAAAATTAAATAAAAACGCACAAACAATGAATTTACACTGAATTATAAGGTCACTGATAAGATATCTCTTTTATTACTTATTAAGATTGTCAAAAAATAAATCTCTGTTCATTGTTAGCTTATTGTTAACCATTTTAATGAATTGTATGTATTGCTAACTTTCAAGAGGTTTCAGAAAAAAAGGTACTTTAAGAATATATTTTTTTCTTGTAAAATATCTAGGAACTAAGAAATAAAATTCTTATAGTATGTAAGGACAATAAATTTTATATTTTAGGATATTGTAAAAAATGAATACATATATAGATCATCGCAATAGACCCGCCTTTAACTCTATAGAGAACCAATTCAATCATTGGAGAGTCAATACCCAGCTTAGAGAGAGTTCTGTTAGAGATTACTCAGGTCGGTTCGTCACTTGACTGTGTTTCTAAATTATGAAGCCAAATAAACTTCCTACGAATAAAACATACATAAAATAATACCAAAATATTATAGCTTTAAACAAATCGTCCTCTATAATATTGTTCGAGAAGAATATATTGAAACTTTAAAATAATATATTTCACATTTATTATTGAAACTTTCCCACACAAAACAAAATGCATACAATTTATTGCTAATTTAATTGAGGATTATACTTTAATAACGTCGAATTTAAATATATTTCTTAAACAACTTGCGAATATTTATTTCTAACACGCATCAAATGATGAAAAATTCAAATTATCCAAACTAAGATATCAACAAAAAATATTTTTCCTTGATAATATCTTTTGAAACATGTGCTTTATTCCCATAAGACGATTTGTATTAATTTTTCGATCAGCGGAATGTTTTTGTTTATTTCAAGATTATCATAAAACCCAATTAAAATTGCGTCGACGTGACAAAAAACATATTATATTATGTTTAAATTAAGATTTTTACACGTTTCGTTATTTGAGTGGAATTAGGAACAAAATACGAAAAAGAAAATTTAGTTGACAGTTTAATTCCAAATTGTTTTTATTTTCTATATATAAGTGTGATCATTTACAAGTCGAAGAGCCTTACAATAAAAAAAAACCCAATAACTATTAAAGTCTTTTGGTATAAACTTTTTAGTTTAGTACATCATTATATATTTTTTGCGGTTTTAAAGCACCATTTTTAACAGATCTAAGTGCAAGCTAAAACTTAAACCACGTGTTCACCTTTTTTCACTCAGCATGTTCTTCCACTAAGCCCTTAAATTGTTTTAATATTCACGTTTCCTTAAGGAAATATTCTACAAAACTTAAAAATTCTAATTCAATCACAAAATAATATTAACACACTTATTAAAACACAATTGAGCTTAGTGGAAGAAAGTACTAAGTGAAATTTTTGAAAACAAATCGAGATTTTTGAGTCATTGAACGTATTAATAACTTTTTTTACGGTAACAAGTTTCACCTTTTCCAGAAACTTTGAGTTTGGTACATTTTTTTATGGTATGGTATGGTATGATACATATATATTCCAGCTTGTGTGTTTGTTCATAGAACCGCTTATAAGCTTTCGTCAAGTGGGACAGACACAGAAAGAAATTTTACAGTCACAAAGAAATAAATAACACATAGACAAATAACAACAATTATTGACTGTCACAAACATCCATGCCTGACCGGGATTCGAACCCGACCTCAGCAGCTCCAAAGGCTAGTACACTAACCATTCAGCCACCGAGGCGGCTTTTTTTATGGTTTTAAGTATCGTTTTTAAAAGATCTGAGTGCAAACTAAACACTTCTAAGCTTGTTTTCTCGTTTTCACCTTTTTGTCACCTAGCATGTTCTTCCACTAAGCTCTTCAATCATTAAAGTAACACATCTTTGAAACAGACGCATTATTTGCGAAATGGCATGTTACCGATTCCTAATACTCAAGAATTTCAAAATTTTGAAGGATTGCACAGTTTCTTGAAGTTGCGACAAATGGGGTGTACTTATTCCCAATACTCTCATCATAAATCCTTTGTTCAAAGTATGGATTTAGAGAAACTTTCGAATTTAAATGAAGACTGTAGGGTACAGAAACTGTAATTTATGTGAAACTCTGATAAGAACTTATGATAGTATATAAAGTTTAATGTGGTAGTAGCTTATATCTTTAAAGAACATATTGTATATGTTTTATGGATTGTTCTTCAACCGCACATTGCTTATGTCGGAATAAACTATTTGTGTAAATTAACTTTTCAAATGTTGTTTAGTTTGTTTTTTGACGCTACCAAAAACGCACAATGTGCTATTTCGGTTTGGGATTTAATATATGGTCATATTAAATATTCATTTAGAATAGTTTTTTTCAGAATTTTAAAAAAATATGATTTAAATAAAATATTCATTCAAAAAGATAGTCTGAAAATTGAAGTTACAACTTTTTGCTATTTTGGCTATTAGTGAAAAATATATGCCATTTCTAATAAACATTACAATAGCTTTATGTGTTTAGAATTTAAGCTGTTAAATGCCTTAATTAAAGAAAGCATTTTATTGCGCAAATTAACTGTTTAAATCCGAAATATAAACTTTTGTAAGTAACAATTAATCTCACAAACCTAATTTTTATACACTTACTATACCTTTTGTCTTTATTTACCAATTACTAAGAAAGTCAATTCCATAAGTAATGGCACTTAATAAACCTAAATCTTTTTTTGCGATCGGCCATTACTTTGACCAATGGTTGCACTTATGATCGCACCGCTGTAACACTAAAGATGTGATAACTGTAGCCATTAGTCTTTATAAACTTTTCTTAGCTAGAAGCCTTTGTGCAGATATACATTTTGATTATTGATAGCAGAACATCTGGATATGATATTGCTGATGATTGTGTAGATTGCCTGTATATTTTGCTTTTGCAGTCCTCTGAGAAGAAAATTTTCTGTTTATAAAAGGGTCGTGGTGTTATGGTGATTATCTAGACAAATGACAGCGATTGCGCCCTCTAGAAGGTAGAGGGTAGGCTTTATAGCCCATTACCCAGCTCGCCAGAAGAGACAGTCACAAGAGACACACAAAGAAGGACGACACAAACACATGGACAAATAACATCATTTATTGACGGTCATAAACATCCATGCCTGACCGAGATACGAACCCGACCCCAACTGCTCCAAAGGCCAGCATCGTAACGATTGAGCCACCGGGGCGGCGACGATTATCTTTGTAGGATCTGTTTTAGTCCAGAATATTATGAAGTTCTTTTGATCCCAATATGCAAGGCGATTGCCTTGTATAATGAAGGTCCCGTGTTCATTGCTGGGCATAGCTAAAATAACTGCTGACCTGTGTAATAACCGGTGCAATAAACTTGTGTGACCTGTGTAATCAACGTCTGTACATTCAAAAGGTATGTCGAATGGAGGGAGTGCATGTCGAATATGCTTCAAAGTACCAACGGTACGATGTCGTCCTTGAAATGTGTACAAGTTACCTATTTGTGTGTTATTTCGTCACTTGATCGTTGTTCTTAACCCGTTCCGTCCCAAAAATTTACTACACTACAGAAATATCTGATATTCACAAAATAAGCTTATTTTAGGTCAAAAATAAGAGTTCCATAAGAAAAAAAATAATTTTTATTTTTAATATGGTTTTTTAAATACTAATGCCAAAATTGTTTAACTGTGGAAAACAACAAAATAAAAAATATATATATTACCTAAAAACACTTCGAGTTATATATTTTAAGGTATCTGACCACATTATTAAAAAAATTTTAGTAATTATTTCAGCCGAAATAGTTTAAATTGAGTTTTAAATGTGTGGAACTGAAGTGAACTTGTCAAAAATCAGGTGAAACGCTTGTTAGATATTTTCTAAATAAAAAAATAGTACCGACTTCTATTGAGATTAATGAAAAATATTGTAGAATAGAGCAAAGTGTGAAGAATCGAATGATGAGTGTTTGGATGTCATACGGGACGTAAACATTTGGAAAAAATGTAGAAAGTGATGATGCGAAATGGCATCACTGGGACTGAAAGGGTTAATTGGGAAACCTTATTACCAATATCTTTATTGTATCTCTAGTGTAAATATACGCTACTCAGCCATCATGTAGCAGCTCTGTTGTGACAAAACAAAGCCAAATTGCATTCACTCGTGAAAACAAAGCCAAAAAAATACGTCTAAACTTAAAGTATCAATTTATCTACAAGCTACGGTAAGCTGCAATATCAGTCACTTTGTAAGCTGTGGCACTTTATAAACCCAATCCTTCTGCAATCGCCCATTAATTTGAACAAAGGTATCAATTAGGATTACACTTTGAGTTTGTGTCCTGTAACATTGTTACAATGATAAGTGTGGATATTCGTCTGTATAAGAAAGGGTGTACTTTGAAAAACCCACATTCTCCAAGGCATACACTCTTAAAACAAACATTCCTAATTTAACTCAGTCTGAGTGGATTTCACTCCTCCAGACTGGAAAATGCACTTCTCCTTTTGGAGTGGATCCTTTGTGTGTTTAAACCTCCGACAGGATCACTCCAAACGAGTGATTTTAACTCAGTCTGAGAAAATATGCATGCCTTTAGGGTGTCGAAAATGCACTTCTCCAACTGGAGTGGATTTCACTCTTTTGTTTTAAGAGTGTAACTACGTCACCTGACTGTGGTTCTGAAATAGGACACCCGTCGCCGAAAGTCCTCGTGTAGCTCTAGTGCGGCGATAATTCAAACTGAACTAAACCAAATCAAAGCATTACTAAGATATAGGGTCATAGTCCGTTCATTGTCGACTTCGACCAATTGTATTAACCATCAGGAAAAGTCAGTAATAAATAACGCCCGTCCCCCACCCCCTTAGAAGATCATTTGTCTCTAGACTTAATATTTGGAATATAGGTTGGATAATATCGGGTATCATAGTGTTAATGATAGGGCTGGGGAGCCCAATCCGTTAAGCACTCGCTTAGCATGCGGAAGGTCCCAGGTTCGGGTCCGGGCATCGCCAAAATTTCTGCCGACCTATAAACGGCCCGTGCAGCCAAAAATGCCCGACGAATAATACCCCGTGTAAGGGAGTGCACGTTAAATATTCTTCAAAGTCCTAACGCTGCGTACGATGTCGCCCTTAACGGTTGCGTTGGGTGCCTATTCAGTTGTTGGCTCGTCACCTGACTGCAGTTCTAAAATACGACGCCCGTCGCCAATAGCCCTCGTGTAGCTCTAGTGCGACGATAATTCAAACCAAACCAAAGCATAACTACGTCCCCTGACTGTGGTTATAAAATAGGACACCCGTCGCCGAAAGTCCTAGTGTAGCTCTAGTGCGACGATAATTCAAACTAAACTAAACCAAATCAAAGCATTGCTAAGATATAGGGCCATAGTCCGTTCATTGTCGACTTCGTCCAATTGTATTAACCATCATGAAAAGTCAGTAATGAATACACCGGTCCCCCCTTTTCCCCCTTAGAAGATCATTTGTATCTAGACTTAATATTTGGAATATAGATTGGATAATATCGGGTATGATAGTGTTAATGATAGTCAAATAAATGTTTTCTTTAGTGTTATATTTAGAGAAAAATTATATTTATGAAACATCCAGAAAGGTTGCTTCGTATTTTTATTGATATGAGTCGATTATATAACAGTATTGTATCCAAAATAATGCTGTTAATTTACAATCCGCACTTTTATCCTTGTATCTTACCTTCTTACAATTCGCAGAATTTAAAGGGTGCAGTAGCATAATTCTTATTTTCCAAGGCATAATGAAGATTTAAGGTCTCGTACGGTTCTTTGATGGCTGAGCTATATCTAATTTACTTTTATCATAAGTCGCCAAAGCACGGACCGAACGCTACATGTTATACTTTGCTAGTTTTTCAACTACAAGTTTTATTTTACTTTTTTCCCCAGCTTTTTGTCACAAAACTATTTATTTTAAGTATTGCTTGTTTCAGAACAACGTGATATGAATGTTATTTTGAATGAAAGGATACCCGATAGACATCTTAATACAACAAATACACAAATGTATTTTATACCATATTGTATTTCAAATGTCGTACAAGTTTAACCTATTGCGACTTAGCGCCCCCAATTGTTTAAATTTTTTAGAACCTCCCCACTAACAATCAACATGTTAATTAGTTCCGAAATTGGCTGGTCAGAAGAAGATCCAAAAACCAGTTTTCCCCCTTCGATTACAGGTATCACTCATTTATTTCGATATAAATAATGAAGTTGAATGAAGGTCAATACGATATTCGAGTTCTTTAAAAAATTTATATTTTTTTTTCTCTCAACATTTTCAAAAAGTTCTTTTAGTACTTAATTTTAAAGGCATTTTGAATTGAAAACAATGTTAAAATAAACTATTAACTACAAATAAGTTATGCAGATTTTTTTTGTATTTATAGCACAAAAAAAATTGTATTTTTCGACCTTAAGGTGTGTCTCTCAGCAACTATTAAAACAATTAAAAAAACATACTTTCCAGCATATATTTGTTTGAAAAGTATGTTTAATTAAAAATATTTGTCTATGATTTTGCTCTGGTCTTAAGATGTTAAAATAAACTCCTTAGCCCCTTGGTTGGCGAGGTCGAGATCATAGTTACCAACAGCCATAATAGTTCCTTATATGAGTAAATAATTTTATTGTCTTAGCGAAAGTTTCTTTGTGACTATAATTTGATTATGAACAGTCATTTAAAATTAAAAAGCTGATTTTTTTTATCTTAAACTAATATTAAAGGAATTTAATAGTACAACAATAATTCGTATGAAAGTGAAAGCAGTGTAACATGTTAAATTAAGGGAAATAAATTTAATAAAGAATTCCTTTTTAATTAAACATTTCTCACTATTTTTTAAAGTGTACAACATTTTACGTGAATAAAACAGAGTAGACATCTAATTATTTCTTCTGGAAATGAAACTACATTAATATATAAATGAAAACTGCGTTTATAAATTAAATTTATAGTTGCTTAACTTAGTAAAAAAAATTTATTTCAAAATTGAAAAGAAGCTCTTATCCTTTGAAAACACTCGTAGAAAATTTAATTGAATGCAGTTTTAGCTAGTTTATTAAAACTTTAATAACTTTTATTAAATAAGGCTAAAATTACGGCCGAATTTGTCTTTTTAATCAATTCCTAAATGGTACAAATTCTAAGGCTTGGTCCATTTGTGGTTTTCATTAAATTAGATTTCTTAACCAGTATAAAATATATAAAGTTTTCTATAAACTTTCCCCAGTATTAAATTTACTAATAAAATAAATAAAAAAACTTCTAGTTGACATAATACGCAATATTTAAAAAAAAATATTGTTTAAAATAAAGGCACTAAATACTAAATTGTACTTATAAGTTTTAAAGAATATTGGTAATAAATAAATATTTTGCAACAAATCAAAACAGCAAAAAAAATTCTATTTATTTTGAGAAAAACGTTTAAATTCCCTTTAATTAAATAAACATTTAAGCAGATTTAGTTTTATGCAAACAAAAATTAATCTTATTAAGAAGAATATTGCTTGAAGTATTAAATAATAATTCTTTAAACTATGTTTCTAAAACTTGTATATTTTCTAGCTTATAAAAAATATCATTCGAAAAAAGGTAGTTTCCTATTCAATGTATCAAAATAAAATTTGGAAACTCATAATATTCCAAACATTATTTTAAACGTTTTAATATTAAAGAGCACATGAACGAATGTAACATTTTACTATTTGTTCAATGCGTAATTTGACGTCATTTATTTTGTAAAATAAATATAGATTGCAAAATAACATATATTTATGTAGGTTATAAGTATAGATATTAGCAGATAAATAATCCAACTAGTTAATGTCTAGTTAGTTAATATATCTTAAAATTGCTCAATGTGCATTGTAACTAGATATTTTTTAAAATCTGTGATGCGCATTCTAAACTAAATAAAAATAAATAAGTGAATAAATAAAATATCAAATGAAATACTATTTTTTTTTCACTTTCTGCTGACAAATAAGTGAATAACTATTAAAGGAGAAATATACGCACCAAACGCAAAATATATGGAAAATTTCCATTTGCCGAAATCCAAAAATAACGTCAAGTTTCCTTTTACCCTTAAATAAAGTATAATTAATAAAATAATCACAAACTTTTCCAAATATTCTCTATCCGTTTAAAACTAAATGCTACATAAAAAAAAGTTGAGTTGCTTAATATTAATAGTTATTACAAAATATATGCATTGTTTTTCAACTTTATTAAATAAGTAAATCTTTTTTGAGGAGGAAGATACGATACAAAATGCAAAATATAAGATAAGCATTTATTTACCAAAATTTAAAAATTAACATTGTGTCAATTTTTCCAATTATTCACAGATCAAATTTCAATTAATCTCAATACAAATGTAAAAAAAAAACCTAGCATTCCACTCGCTTACCTACAACTCATTAAAAATAAATATACAATTAAAAAAAATATTTTACTACAGGTTGATAAATAGTGCATAACCCGAGCCTGCAACTGACACTCTAAAAAATAATCAACTTAAGCAGAAAAACATGTCATTTAATTAAAGGTTTGGAGAGTTAACTTTTAATATTTAGTTTTCAAATGAATATTTTAAATTGAAATTCTGTATAGCAAACTATTCCAAATATACCCTATAAAAACTAAACTAAAATCCTCGGAGCAGCAGTCCATTACTTAGCCAAGGCCTGGCGTGTCCAATTCAGATTTCATGACCAAGGGCTCCGGGGTGCTAGGCATACGTTCCGGTTAGGTGGTCAGCCTCAAGCGGGACAAGACCCCCAGTATTTAGTTCCCAAACATGCTTGGTACTCACATTATCAACACACTTAAGAAATGAAATTCTGAGTCAACCTCGAACATTCCGGGATTCGATCCCCGGACATGTGGCGTGGCAATGCAAAGTCCTACTACTGTGCCTCAAATATAATCTATACGTTTCAATAATAACCGATACATGATATAATCTGCTGTTCGATATTACATTCTATATCAAAATTTTTTAAGTAAATGCATGGATTACTAAATATCATATATTTTTAATATTGGTTACCGATATAGCTATTTACAAATAATAACTCTAACTAATATTTAATTACTAGTTCTTAGACATTACGTGAATTTTTTTCAAGTTTAAATGATAAATACTTCAATATCTTTTAAGAAGAAATATACAATACAAAACGCAGAATAAAAGAGAAACCTTGACCATCCTCTAAAATTTAACATTGTGTCGATTTTCCTTTAATCCTTAAATTAACTCACAATTAATATCTACCCAAACGTAAAAAACCAACTCACCTTTCACTCTCCAAACTTCAACTCATTAAAAATAAATCAGCCGTAAACACACCATTTATTAAATTAATACAACAAGTTGATAAATAGTGCATAACCCGAACAAACCTGCCACTGACACCTTAAAAAATAATCAACTCAGGCATAAAAACATAACTCCCGTCATTTAGTTAAAGGTATGAGTTGCATGACGTCGTGTCAAGAGCTCGCTAAGTAATTAAATTACGTGGACACAGTGAAATTTAATTAAATATTAATTATATTCCATTTTTCATTCGCTTGTGGGGTTGTGTCACTGAGAAGGGTGGAAGAGTTATGCTTTATTGAAATTTAAATGAATTCGGTTGGCTTTGAGGGGGACCGGAGCACTCCATTGAAGCCCATGTTAAAATGAAATATTTCATGTACTTTTTTCTCAGAACCTATTTGATACTTTTTAATGGAATTTTTACTAGTTATTAAATGGATGTTTAACTTAAGGTTAAAGAATGCATTATTTTTTATATTTTTTAATAATTTTGTTTATATTTTTAATTATGAATTTGTAAGTGAAACTACATATTTTGACCTAAAAAACATCTATAATATTAAAAAGGAGAAAATAAGAAAGTTGTACTCAAATCCCCCCAGTTGTAATAAGATCCTTCTACTTCTAAATTACGTAAAACAAATTTCAGGTTGATACTTATAGTAGATCCTGAGAAAAGGTACCAGTGCATTAAAAATGTAAGTTTTGAAATATAAGCGTTTAAAATAAACAATTGTGGTTTCTTACCTATGAAACATAAGGGGATTTTGCCTAAACAACATTTTTCAAAAAATATAAGTAAATAAATTTAGTACTTGAAACTTTTATTTTAAGATATACTTTTATATAATGTATATATACTTTTATATACTTTTTATATGTATGTTCTGTAGCATAAGTTTAAATTAAATAAGGCTGGGAAAAAACAGGAAATATTATTTTAATTGTTACCACTTCGTCAAACGCGCAACAAAAATGAAAATAAAATTTAAAAGAATATATTTTGTGATATAAATCAGTTTATACTGACTAGTATGTGCATTCAACTATTCCTGGTCGTTTCTTACCCTGTGAAACCTGTTTTTCCTTTATTATTGTTTATATGCAGAGAAACGAGCAGCTGATATTTAACTTTTAACCCCTGTAAAACGTTCTTTAGTTTCTATGTAAACACTGTACAGTGAAGCATCTGTATAGTGTTCATAGGGCAAGAAACTTTATAAAATTTGAAAATAATAATAATAATAATAATAAAACGTGTTTTAGTTTTCTTTTTTGTGCTTTATATAATGCAGTCGCATGCGAAATAATATTATGTGTTAATTACAACATTTTGTAATAAAACATCTTTTTGGGGAAATAATTCTTTAAGTGCTTGCAGCATATATATTTTTAAATATTAGATACTTCTGTGAAACACACATCATATATCTAGATTCTAAATACAAATATTTAAACTAATTATACCTAGTAATACATAATTATGAATTGAAGTGTTTTGCACCACATCTATGTTAACGACATTGAAACATAATATTTTAATATATAAATTCATAGCGCAATTAACTCTTTCAGTCCCAATGACAAATAGGCATCACATTTTAGAATTTTTTTTTTCTCATCACGTATAGCCATTTATAATATCAAAAATCACATCATTCGATTATTTGAACTTTTTTTTCTCATAGAAAATATTTTTATTAGTCCCAACATATGTCAGACTTTTTTTAAAATTATGATGAGGAAACTAATGATGTGAAACGGCATCACTGGGACTGTAAGGGTTAAAACTACAAAATTTGGACATTTACTGTTTTCTCGTCATAATAGGTTAAATAAAATAATAAAAACAATGAAGTTGAGAAATTAAACAAATGTATGAACATTGAACGTAAAGATTTGAAATGTGATTTTTCAAATGCGCCCTTGCTAAATTTATAGCGCATTGCTTAACTAAAATTAATACAAACAACTAGTTAACTTTTTTTAAGTTAACTGGTTTTTATTAGTTTCTCAGAATACACCTGTCAAGTAGGATTTTCGTAACCTAATGGATAAACAAATCAGATTTAAAAGTCGATTTAAAAATCAGATATATTATCACTTCATTAACTTTTCTATTTGAATTAGTGACTTTTCTACATGCTAAAGTTAATATCAGAACTCAAAGGAACAATATATCTCCTCGGCGAGTAGTGAAAAGGTATTGGAGTTTATTTTTAGACAAAAGCTAATGTTAGTTTCTGTTAGTTAAAGCTGTATGATTTAGTAACGTCCATTTTATATTTATACATACGGTGTCCGTAAAGGAATGTCTGAGTTTTAATGGTATATTACAGGAGTTGTATGTGTTGTGCCGTATCACTAAATGCGCACACTTTGCACTTATACAAAAAACTAGGTAAGTGTTCTTTCAATTCAATGTATGATTTGTTATGTTTAGTATAAAATAAATTCCTGTAATATACCAGTAAAACTCGGACATTCTTTTACGGACACCCTGTATGTCAAATATATCTCAGCTTCAAGGAAAATGAATAAACCAGGCGAAGTTAAAAAAGGGACAGGTCATTTGATTCTAAAGAAAACATATTGTTATTTTCTTTAGTATCTATCGTTCAAATTAACAAATGAAACTCGCGATAAACAAATAGATTGTTAACTACAAAGTAGATTTTCAGTGACCCTGGATTACTCTTTTAAAGATAACAGGTGTTAAATTACTCTTAGAATGAAATGTACCTTGTTGATGAGATGGAAGTTTAGTATTTTTTTTTATTGAAGATGTTTGCAATGTATACAATGGAAGTTTTTGCTAATTGCCTTTTCACAGTTTTATTTCTGTCTCAAAGTTAGCTTTTTTGTCAGTAATGCTCGAAATCTAAGTATATTTTCCGGCTAGTGTGTTTGATCAAAGACCCGTTTTTAAGCCTTCGTCAAGGAAGGCAGTTTAGTTCGAATTATCGTCGCACTACAGCTACAAGAGGGCTATTGGCGATTGGCGTCGTATTTTAGAACCCCAGTCAAATGACGAGCCGACACCTGAGTAGGCACCAAACGTAACCATTAGCAAGTAAGACAGACAGAGAAAGAAGTTTTACTGTCACGCAGGAAGGAAGTGCACCCAGGGCTAGGGCGAGAATCGAAACCGCACCCATTGAGCATGAAGAGCTAGCGTAATGGTATGTAATCCAAACCACTTGGTCATCCAGACCTCAGAATGACAGTGAGACCAATGTTCAAAACGTTGTAAGCAAACTCCGATCTTAAATTTGTAATCACACGTTCATTGCCCTTCTATTTCGAATTAATTTATACAAAGTAATAATCATTGCAAAAAAAAAATAACATCCTAGATTTCATTAGATAACAATACGTACTCTTATTAATGCCTAATTTAATAATCGCTCTATAATTGTTAATTATCTATTGGACTTTGATTGCAATTATTTTTACAAAGTAATGATGGATTTGTATAATAATGACATAAACATGTCTCTAAACAGGAAAATGAAAATATGTAGGTTTTGTTAATTAACTATAATTAAGTGTAATAAATCTAATTAATTTCCGTATATAATGAAAATTGACGATGTTTAAAGTCAAGTGTAGTTTATCAAAATTTTCTGAATAATTTATTATTAAACATCCATATTTTTTGCATTCGAAAACATAAGTTTACAATGTCCTGGTTAAGAATGTAAGATTAAAGGTTTATAGGGATTAAATAGTCTTGAATGGCAACTTTTAACACGTCGGATGCTGAGGACGCGCGAGCGCGTCCGGTGGTTCCGATTCATCGATAACAGCACATTCTGATAAAATTCGTAGTACTATCTCGCCAACCGTTCTTAAGAGTTCAAGTTCGTTTGATTACTTGATAAACATGGTGGTGTAGTGGTTACACGAACTAGTATTCCAAGATGTTACTGATGAATTTCCATACATAAATTTTAAAGCTTATGCAGCTTTTGTGCTATTTCGAAGTTTATATTTTTCCTATTGATAACAAATATAATAATACAGCCATAATTCTGTAGGGATGTTAACACGTTGACTGCCAGTCACTTTGAGTTAGATTTATAGTTAATGCCCTCACGTGGAATTAGATTAAAACCCAGATGCCAACATAATTATTATAAGAAATATGATTCAAAAATAGTCAAATAATACTTAATCACATATTTATCTTTTATAACTTTTCATTGAAGAATTTTATAATTACGTGCCAGCGCGTGATTGCCCCTGAAAGGTCAAATTTTTCGCCACTGTCACTGTTATAACTAAAATCACTTGGGTTCTCGTCTGATAATTCAGCCAACAAATTTACAATTTCGTTACTTGTAATAGCCTTGTTATTGTGATTTTTTCTTCTTTTGGGAAGCGAAGGCTCAGCACCACCATCTGAACGACTCATCACAAAATTCCTTTTTTAATTTTTTTTTATTAATTTTGTAACCAATATCGTGTCAAGTGTAGGGCGACCAGACACCAAACATACTGCATTTCGCAGTGCAGTTTAGTTTGTTATTGTTCGATTCCCACCTTTGCCCTGGGTGTAATTACTTTCTCTGTGTCAGTAAAAATTCTTTTTGTGTCGGTCTCACTTGACAAAAGGCTTATAAGCGGGTGTATGACCAAGCACACAAGTCGGAATTGTATATGTACAGCTGTGGAAATAAAAAAGTACCCACTAGTGATTATTTTGGCCGTTAGTCATCCTATAGAATCGGACCTTTTTGACATTGTGAACAATTAACATTCTGAGTTAATTGCATGACACAAAATTTGCATAAGGGGCCATCTTCATATTAAAAATATTACTAACTTTAAAATTTCCAATAGCAACACCTCTTTTTGAATCCATATTTCAAATCTCTGACCTATGTTAATACGAAATGCCAAATTTTGTTGGTTTTTAAGCATTATTAGAGGAGTTAGAGACGTGCAAAGTTTAGGTCCCATAATGCTAAATGAGTTGCACATAAAAAACTATCCCGATCTATAAATAATTAAGATAATGAAACGAATTTTTTACTGAAAAGAAATTATAATAACCCAAACAAAATGCATTCAATATTGGGGTACTTAAAACTATTTTTATATTTTTAAATAATTATTATATTAATTTTTTTAAATAATATGAATGGAAACCCCTTAATATTTTTAAAGAAATAAATGTAAGACAAAAAGTGTAAGCGAAATCCCAATTTTTAAAATTTTTATTCATAATTTGCTGAGTAAATCACAAAATACATTTTAATTACCCTTTAGGGGACTGTGTATAAGATTACGTGTGTAATTGATAAATAAAGGCGGCTTTGCATGCATGCTTGCTTGTCTTTTTAGATGGTCCCCAAAAGATCCACCAGTGATTCGATTGAATAACTCGGCAAATATTCATCCAAATGTAACAAAAACTTAGATTTAAGGGTTTTCAAGAGTGCTTAACATTTCTAAGTTATTAAAATTGGGTGTTGCTATTGGAAATTTCAAAGATCGCAATATTTTTAATATGAAGACGGCCCCTCATGCAAATTTTGTATCGTGCAATTAACTCAGAATGTTAATTGTACACAATCTCAAAAAGGTCCGATTCTATAGGGTGACTAACTGAAGAAATAACCTCAAGTGGGTACTTTTTTATTTCCACAGCTGTACCTACCCTACCCTAGTTTGTAATTGGCTAATTCCACGTAACTGTAGTGTAAGTCACGAGTTAAGAGGAGATCAAAAGATTTTTTAATTAAAAAAATAAATCAATTTAAATCAAGTGCATTACATTATTTAGTTATAATGGGTGTAGATCAACTATTCCACATTTTTTTTTTCATTTAATGTTAAAAGTTGTAGTGATAATCACTTTTTACAATCGTCGAATCACATTACAGACAGGATAATTTTGCAATTCCCCTCTTCAACTATCTAGCTATAAAAAAAGTCAACTAGTCTATTACTTTTTTTATTAAAAAAAAACCCCAAAAAATAAGAGTTAGGAAAATTTATTGATATTTCATAGTAAAAAAAAATCATTGAAACGAGTCTGGTTATTGGCTTTCAATTCAATAATTAGAAACAGATAATTATCTGGTTGGAGAAGTCCAGGAACATTTTCTCGTATTTTTTTTTTTTTTTTGACTAGCTGCCGGGTAGCTTCAGTTAGCGACGTTAATTCAACCTAACCTTGTAATTTTACGACCTCAAACTAAGATTTTTACTTTTTCGAAAATGAAGAAGAGTTAGTTTATTTCCATCGTAACGAACTGGTTTTAGAAACAGTATGTTCTTCTACTTCACATCAGCCTCTATCGATGAACATTTTCCATCGTTATCGCCGCAGCCAAAGTGTTAAAGTTGAAATAAAAAAAAAATAATTTTAAACTATAACCTTTTCGTGTTTAAGTGATAATGTCGAAAAAGTTAATCTTCATATATTATAGAATGGAAAGTTTTGTTCATTATTTTCGTTCAAAAGCTTAAGTCTAGCTCGCCCCACTTTTTTATTTTTTAAGTTGATCAAAAGTGGGTATACCATACGCATGTCTTCTTTACTTTGCGACACCTATATGCTTTTCTTATAGATAATCAGTAGAGGTTTTAAACATACAATTGTTTCTTGCTTTTTTTCAATAAGGATTTTTGACAATATGAAAATGATCTATACTGGTTTATATGCATACCGTAGTCCTCCATTTCCTAAATTGCCTGCTTTCTTACACCCTTAAAATAAAAGAGTGAAATCCACTACAGTTGGAGAAGTGCATTTTCGACGCTGGAAAGGAATGAATATTAACTCAGACTGAGTTAAAATTACTCGTTTGGTGTGATCTTGTGGGAGGTTTAACACACAAAGGATCCACTCCAAAAGGAGAAGTGCATTTTCCAGACTGGAGGAGTGAAAATCAGACTGAATTAAAATCGCTCGTTCGTTTTAAGAGTGTAGCAATATTTCCGTAAATAATATTCTTCTGCCTCTACGCGCCAAACTGAGGCGCCAATAACGCCAAAGAACACCAACATACATTTTCAAATGAAGCCAGAATTGAACCTATATTAATTAACCACCAACTTCGGATATCCTTCTAAGCAATAAACATCATAAAATCAATTAAAACAAGCTTGGGTACCCATCGATATTATACTCATTTTTGCTAATTTCCTAATGACTTTAATTATCGGAAAAGCATAACGACTCTGATTCCCAATAGTAATTATCCCATGGTGGTTAGATTGAATTGCATTCCGACTGCACTTATCCTTTGGGTTCGGATGCAGTTTTAATTTTCCTGGATTGCACATTATTAGGCATGTAATGATACCCCTTGTAAGCGGATTGGGTACTTTTCCGATTAGCATGAGCCTAGCTGTAGAAGTTGGTTGGTAGATATATATATATTTCGGAGTGTGTTCTTGGTCAGACACCTGTTTATAAACCTTCGTCAAGTAAGTCAGACACAGCAATTCACACACTTAAGTGTATCCATCTAATTTTTAGAGACTATAGACTATATTATAACACAGAAACTCGTATCTTGACCCAATAGCTTCTAAATTACGAGGGATAGCCAATTATGGCAAATTACGGCAAACACATCCAATTACGCCTAGTAATTTAGTACCCTGGTCAAGGGACGAGTTTGTTTTTATGATTCCATTCTTTTCCCCCCCTTCTTGATTAGTAAGTGTCTCAAAGTTTTTTGCATTTGGATTATTCATTAAAGCTACAGACCACTCCGAATAGAGAACGTTATTTTATAACCACCCTGTATATTCAGGCGTGTGTTCTTGGTCAGACACCTGTTTATAAACCTTCGGCAAGTAAGACAGACACAGCATACACACACTTAAGTGGATCAATCTTATTTTTAGAGACATAGGCCAACTATAGAGGATCCCCAGAATTGACTAGTCACCATCAGAGGTATTGATTTGGTATGGGAACTAGGAGGAAATGCCCGACTTACAAACATTGGGGGGCCCTGGGCCCCAAAACATACCTCGATAAAGTGTTTGTGTGTATTTTCCTATCCTACAGTGTTTACCAAAAAAATAGCCGTAGCAATTAGGGTGGAAAGCATGCTTAATCCTCCCAAAATACCTATTTGTGAATTGATTAATTCAGAGTTTAAACACAATTTCATAGTAATTTTTTGGTCATGAATTAATTTTTTTTGTTTGCTTCAGAAAAAGTTTGGGGAAGTTGTATTGAGCATAAATTTTCATGAATGTAATTTGGGGGCCATTTTAAAATGGGGGGCCCTGGCCCGTGCCACGTCTGCCCTGCCAAAAATCAGGCCCTGGGAATTTTTGACCACGACAGAATTTAACGTGCACCAGTCACCATTAGCGTACACGGGGGTCTTCGTACGGAAGCGGGTCTCGAACTCGCAACTTTAAGGATGCCAGTCCAAGATCTTACCAACCAGGCTATCCCGGCCCCGAGCCAAGCTAGGTATACAGAATAGCGTACACTCTTAAAACGAACGAGCGATTTTAACTCAGTCCGAGTTAATTTCACTAATCCAGTCTGGAAAATGCACTTACCCGGAAGGAGCGGATCCTCTGCGTGTTAAGCCTCGGATCAATCCAAACGAGTGATTTTAACTCAGTCTGAGTTAATATTCAATCCTTTCCAGTTTTGAAAATGCACTTCTTCAACTGGAGTGGATTTCACTCTTTTGTTTTAAGAGTGTAGTGGGGAAGGTCTTTATTCTAGGCACTGACAGTAGTTTTCTAAAAGAGAGTGGGTGCTTAACAACACGTAATGATCATGGATTATTAGATCGGAATTGCATCGCATTTTAACCGGTTTGCCGTAATGTGATTGTTTGGGATTATTGATTCGTAATTAATTAGGTGGGTCGGTATTAGCTCCGAGGTTTAGGAAAATGTCGAATTTTGAAGACTGGTTGTCAGTCCCTTAGAGCTAATACATTAGTTTTGAAATCACAACTTTTGCTAAAAGAATTGGTTTGTCATGCTATCAGATTTTCACCAGGTATGTGAATCATCACAACATTAATTTAAAACAAAATTGAAAAGAAAATTACAACCGTTTATTTCATTATTAATTCTAACTAATTATTAAAATAGTGTGCCTACCTGCTGTATATTTTTAGTATTTAAAAAATTCTAAATTTTATAAATGAATAACTAGATAACATTTTCTAAAATTTGTTTCATTTCAATGCTATGTTGATTTACACACCAGGGGAAAGAGGGCTAACACGGTAAAGCAATACTTCTACGAAAATTGCGACTCCAAAACTAATGCATTAGCTCTATGGGACTCACAATCCTCAGTTAGAGACGGAAGCAGGGGAACTCATTCGGTAAGGCACTTGCCATGCTTGCGAAGGGTCCCAGGTCCAAACCCGAACATTGTCAAATATAACTGCCAACTATAAATGGTGTATAAAAAGTCCGCCGGATAAAACCCTTGTAGAGGGAATGCACGTTAAACAAGCTTTGGTTTGGTTTGATTTGGTTTGATTTTGTTTGATTTGAATTATCGTCGCACTAGAGCTACACGAGGGCTGTTGGCGACGGGCGTCGTACTTTCGAACCACAGTCAGGTGACGAGCCAACACCTAAATATTAAACAAGCTTTAAAATACCGACGCCGCGTATGATGTCACACTTAAAAGTTGTCGTCACAGGTTCGGGCCTTACAAAACAAACGAGCGATTTTAACTCGGTCTGAGTTCATTTTCACCCCTTTCGGTGTCGAAAATGCACTTTCCCTATAAGAGCGGATTTCACTCTTTTGTTTTGTTAAACCTTCAAAAATCTGAACAACAAACGAGCGATTTTGAGGCAATTAGGAGCAATTTAGGGCGATTGCGAGCGATTTAGGAGTTAATTTTCCCTCCTTTCCAGTATCGAAAATGCACTTCTCCTATAGAAGTGGATTTCATTCTTTTGTTTTAAGAGCGTAGCATTGCCAAAATAAAGCCGGCCTATCAACGGCCCGTGCACCCAAATTATTTCCGACGAATGTTATCTATTTCTTATTTATATTATCTTATTTATTAACATTATTAAATGTACCTGGGTAGAGAAAGTGGACGTTAAATATGCTCTAATGTCGCAGCGTTGCGTACAATGTTGCCCTTAATGGTTGCGTTGGGTGCCTACTCAAGTGTTGGCTCGGCACTTGACTGTGGTCTGAAATTACAGTCGCCAATAGCCCTCGTGTAAATCTATTGCGACGTAAATTCAAGCTTCCTTTACAAATTTATATGTTGACATTTTATAAGGACTATACAATAGCTAAACTACTAATTTAGAAATAATTTCAATATGTAAGCCAAAGAGTGTTAATAAAAGGACAAATGACAGTAATTGCGCCCTCTAGAAGGGAAGATTATAGGCTTTATAGCCCGTTACCCCACTCGCCAGAAGAGACGGTCACAAGAGACACACAAAGAAGGACGCCACAAACACATAGACAAATAACAACATTTATTGACAAACACAAACATCCATGCCCTTAACAGGATTCAATCCCGAGCCCAGCAGCTCCAAAGGCTAGCACTCTAACCATTGCGTCGGCTGTTAATGCAGGGTAAGGCAAACAAAACCGGCCCCGAGGTGGAGATAAGAATACGACAGGAATGTTGCCAAATCAAAAACCAATACAAAAACAGGTTTGCTTACTGAAGCTTTTGATCGCTTCAATATTAAGCCCAAACAAACGCTTGGCGACTTATTTGCCGGCAACTACGCTATGGTTAGAAAAGCTAGTTGAAATGAAATATAAACAAGGTTTGTAGGGCTAATCAAAAAAGTTCCCGCTTGTGATTATTTGGGTTTATTTATCCCAGAGAATCGGACCTTTTTGTTTTCGGTAATACAAAACATTCTAAATTGATTGCAAGACACAAAATTTGCATTATGGGACTTCTTTATACAATACGAACCAAGATCTGACCTCACCACTAGTCTATGAGTAGCTCTAATGTGAAGCTAATCCAATCCAACCAATGCAAAAACAGGTTTCAGGCGGCTTCATGATTTTTTCTCGCCAAGCATTTCTACGTATTCCCATCTCTAGATCGGGGCCGGTTTTGTTTGCCTCACCCTGTATAAGAAGGACACAGTTAAAATAATCATACTAACAAATATGTGTTGAGGGAAAATATAAAATAAATAGGATAAATTTTATTCCACTTATCCCTATCATTTCATAGTTAATGTCAACTATATATGGCTAATCACCCAGGTATTACGTACACAGTTTAAGCCTTATAATTTCATGGTTCAAATGTTGTTGCAAAATTGATCCTAATTTTAGCTTTTTGTAACCTTGTGGATTTGGTTGCCATAGTGATTTTTTCAGCATCCTTCGCATGATCAGTAAAGCAATAAGGCAGTAAAATACTATTAACCAAGAGAAATGATCCAGAGAAGATAGATATACAGGTAAAAAAATATTGTAGAAATGAGTGGGAGATGATTATAAGAATGTTTTCTTTTAAATGTTCTTGTTGATTTTATAACCTCTTGCGACCTGGTTGCGACCGATTTTTTAAAACTTCTCTACAAACAATTAGCAAGTTAATTAGTTCCTAAATTGACCTGAAGCGATAGAAGAAGATCCAAGTACAAGTTCTCAGCCTTTGATTACATTTAGCAGTCATTTATTTCTATAAAAAAAATGAAAAGAGTTGAACGAGGGTCAATATGATATTAGAGTTCTTAAAAAAAATTCAAACTTTTCAAAAAAAATTCTTAGTAGTTAATTTTAAAAGTATTTTGCATTAAAAACAATGTTACAATAATTTGTTAACTACAAATAAGTGATGTGGTTTTTCTGTTGCATTTATAGCACAAATTTTTTGTATTTTTGGAGTTAAAGGCGTGTTCCTATGTAACTATTAAGCATAGTTTTTTTTTTTTAATTTTCTTTGCAAAACACACTTCTTAGCATTTGTATGAAAAGTATGATTAGATTAAGAGTATACGTGTATGATTAAGCTCGGGTCTTAAGAAGTCAAAGATATAAATAACTTTCTTGTGTTTGAAAAACTAGAATTATAACTAGCAGTACCAAAATAATACTATTCAGAATTATTAAAACGAATATAAATATAAGAAATGCTATGTGATTATTATTTCAATTAAATACACAACATTAGATCATTCACTACACTATGTTATTTTTCTATTTTAAACTTGAAAACTTTATAATCCTTATAAAATATGTGATTGCAATGAATTCCAAAAACTTAATAAAATATGCTCAAATTTTTTTTCTATACATAATAAAAACTCACATTTCGCCATCAAATGTGTTCTTTCGGTATTATATTTTCGACATATTTTTGTTTTAATCATTTTTAGACTTTTTTCTCTCTTTAATAGCAACAGCTCATTTATAATGTTAGTTATATCCATCATGCTAATAAACAATAATACTTAGCAAGTATGATACGAAACACAAGTGTCAAATAAATCCTATTTTTGTGCCCTTAAGTCCGAAATCTGAGTTTTTCCATTTTACTAAAAAAACTCTCTAGTTTATGATACTGAATAAAAGTTGTCGTTCTTAAAGGATGAGTTGATTTCGGTAGTTTCTGTAACTTAAAAAACTTTTACCAGATATTTGGCAAATTTTGCCCTAACTTTGACATTAGAAAAGCAATTCTCTAAAACCTGTTTATTGTAGGGAATGCTGATTATTGACCAAGGTTGTGGTGCTATTTATTTTAAAAGCCTAAACAAATTTATTATATGTACGACATATTAAAACTTAATCCTCAAAATCTTATTAAGTTTACACTCTTAAAACAAAAGAGTGAAATCCACTCCAGTTGGAGAAGTGCATTTTCGAAACCGTAAAGGCACGCATATTTTCTCAGACTGAGTTAAAATCACTCGTTTGGAGTGATCCTGTCAGAGGTTTAACACAAAAAGGATCCACTCCAAAAGGAGAAGGGCATTTTCCAGTCTGGAGGAGTGAAATCCACTCAGACTGAGTTAAATTAGGAGTGTTTGTTTTAAGAGTGTAATTGGGGTTAAAAATAAAACTTACCTTTTCTTTATGTACCCTTAATATCACTTAGTACTTTAATATCCCAAATATACCCTGTCGGTGACAAACAGTCGCCTAAGTCAATCGTTCCCACAGACACTTTGATGAGTCATTTTGAACTTACGTCTTTTCCCACGAAAAATCTTGACTCCGATTTGGTCGGTGGATGAGAGTTCGACATTATTTACCATTTTTCTAGGGCATTCCATCCCACTCTCTGGTCGACTTAATTCTGCCAATCTCTCACCTCCCAAAGTCTAGAAGCTAAATAAGAACTACATGATTTTATCCTAAGTTTCCCTGTTGACTTATTTTACATATATACCAGTAGTATCACTTGTCCCTTTTTTTTTGCGGTGAATGTGGATAATTCATAGATTATTTACCGGATTTTGACATTAACCATAACATATGCACTTATTGTTTAATTGTGGAAAAATGATGGTGATCAGTTTTTTTTTTATTTTACATTATAATATTCGGCTTTAAACCACTAAAAACGAGAAAAATATAGGATTTTTTACAAATAGCTTCTCAACAAAATTTTATCAAACAAGTTAAACAAAATTTTGACTTAATTTTTAAATTAAAACTCAAAACAATCAAGAACAACAAGTTAGCCAGTAAAATACTAGAAAACACAAAAAGTTAAATTAATGAGGGAATTAAACAACATTTGCTCCCCTGTCGACTTGCTTTACTTGTATGAGTACACTACTCACAACAATTAGGGGAGAGCATGGTTTAAACTATTTCAACCCCCATGTTTCCATTTGGAATCATGAGCTTGCAATTTGTTTCTCAATATGTTTAGCTTACACTAATTTATCGTTAGATGGAATAATCATGTCTTTTGAGGATGTAAATAATGTCTGTTTAAATCAAATGAAAATATGAAAACATGGTAAAATAAAATCCCCCCCCCCCCAAAAAAATGAAGTAAATTGACCCTAAATTCTTCACGCTTGCATTCACCGATGTTTAAAATCTGATTTTAACTCCTTTTTGCAAATAAAAATTTGAAAAAATTGTTGTTATTATTTGTTCTTAATTTTTTATTCCAATTTCCCCCCTTAAATTTTAGTTAAAAATTTTTTTTTTTCCGCCTGTTTTTTACTATTTCATTCTGGATGCATAATGAATCTATTTCGCAAATTTTAGATTTTTAGAATGAAAAACAAAACGCTGAAACTAAATGGGTAAACAAAAGTACTCAAAGTGCTCCCCTAATTGTTTTGAGCAGTGTAGATTACATGTATAGTAGACATGTATCTTTGTATAGTGTACATGCATTTTTACATGCATAGTAGACACGTTTATTGTACAGAAACAACACAATGCCATAAAGGTGTCATTTTCACAGAAGGCTTGTGCTCTACTTGTGCTGTTGGAATATGTTTGTAGTGTATCAAATTAAGGCAGGTCTGTACCTTGTATACAGCTGATGTTAAATTGCCCTCTTTATGTTCATTTTTCTTTGAAACTAACATTCAAAACAACACACAAAAAATTAAGTGCATTATACGCACTTTGAACAATGCACTGGAATGAGAATTTCCCAATATATAAAGTAGTTTTTTTAAACATGATTTAAGATGACGTGTTATTATTTTTAGTGCATTTTTACATCACAAAATTACCCATATATTTTTTCTTCTTCAAATTTTGAGAATTTCTCATTTCAGTAAGCAAAACATATTGAAACAATGATGCTGTAAAAAATGTAGGTCAATACATAAAATAGTTTTTGAGAAAAAGTTACATGAACCGGAAAAAACACCATTCTAAAAATTTATAATTAAAGTTGAAAACTTACATTATGAAAATACTGCTGATGCATGCGAATTAAAATTTATCTAGGTTAAAGTTCTCCGAGTGACGTACAAAGGGCATCGTTGGAAAGCTCTTGACACGTATTTTACACAAATACTAAAATAAAAAGAATGATTTTTTGAAAATTACATGGTACTGACCTGCCTTAATAAATACCTATACGTTTCAAAAAGCAAGTGAAAAACAAAAGAGTTTCATGTCACGGTCTTCACCATCCTTAATTTCCCCTGCTCAAAACGTCACAGCGCAAAATTGTCATTCTAAACGTCGTTCCAAACATTTCGTATAGCATTTTACGACTTCTAGAACTACTTCAGAATCCGCCATTAAAAATCTCCAGAGCCAAAACGTCGTTGTCTTTGTTTTCCGACGCAGTTTTCTAAAATTATATTGCTCTTTTCGAAAGCCCTGGAAAGACAAGACTTGGATTTTTATGGTTTTTATGATGAGAGGATTTATATGGTGTGGGATGCCGCAGTTATAACGAGATAAAATGCTTGGGTTGTACATGAAATGAAAACATAGAAATTTAAAAAGAAATTTCATAATTATTTCTTTTGTTGTGTAATATTTATCAAGATTTAAATGGGTAGATTTCGTATTTTATGGAAATAATGTATTGAGACAGGTTTTTACAGACTATTAATTTTTGGTACAGGAAGGATATAATGGCCGGTCTGAGGATTAGCGACAATTGGCGAGATTGGAAATTTAACGTAGGGTTGTTATACCTACAGAGTTGAATAAACTGATAAAAATAATGTTTACCACAATTGAGCATTTTTGTTTCTTGGCAACGTAACTCGCATTGCCCAATCAAGACCGGCCATTATATCCTAGCTATTCGAAATTTTTTTGTTCTCATATAAGTCAAGTTACATATGCTAGAAAATACAGTTAGAATGAAAATGAGGTGTAAGTTTACATTAAAGTTGTATTTTCTTAAACTTACGATTTATAATGACCATTAGTAGATTTAGTTAAAGAAAATGCACCTTGTAGTTTAGTTCTGAGCGAGTAAAAATTAAAAATTTATTTTCTTTGAAATTTTGGTTAGTCGTGATTCAAAATCATCAATGTGATGAAACAATGGAGACTATAAATAAACAACTTATATATATATGTAAAATAAGCCCTCTCTACTAGCCGTAAAGGCTTGCATTTTAATTACTTTAAATATTCAATATGAAATAATAAAATCATCGTTGGACGTCCAATCTGCCTTTATTTCTGAAGTTACCTAAATAATCTATGAAGTAGATGTTGTTCTATTTCATATATATATGAATCAAATATAAAAATAATCAACTATGAAATAAGTTTTTACCATCTGCATATTATAAACTTCAAAAATAGACCAAAATAAGTAATTCAAAATCTAACATAAAAAATCTATACAGATACCTTCCAAACACCAATAAGGAATTTTCCCCAGAAAACATTATCAACATCACGGCACTGTTGCCATCCAAAACATAGAAATAAACATTAACTTCCAAAAATAATCGTATTACACCAACCCTAAAAATAAGTTAGTTCCATAGAAAAAAACATCACATGCCCCCTGGTGCCCGAATTATCAGTTAATAGCTTCAACACGATTTTTTGAACAAACTTTCTACCTCAAAGTAAAGAAAAAATACTACAGGAAATAACTTTAAATCTATGGTGGGGATTTTGGGTGCTTTTTTTTACCTTTCCCGAGAATTTTATAACTTGGGTAAATATAGTAAGGAAACGTTGTTGCTTCTTGGTATAGGCCTAATAGAATTGCATTAGGTTTTTTTTCTTTGAAAAAATCGTCCTTAGAAGAGTGATTGAAATGCGTTGGTGATTTTTTCTTCTTTATATTTCTTCAAGAATTGATTGAAAGTTCTGCTCAAGTGGTTTTCTTTTGTGGGAAAAAATTGGTGTGGAGAATGTAAAGGAAAATGCCTCGTTTGGTAAATTTTGAATATGTGTTTATTCCTATTTCTTTGAGGGCATTTTACTTAGCAAATTGACATAAATTCATTATACTTTATGTAATACTTACATGACTATTGTTGTCAAATTGGAGAATTTCAATTCTTAATTATAATTTTACACTAAATTACGATTTTACGAATTTTGCTTGAAAATAGGGTAATAAAGTTATAAAATAAATGGCTTAGAGGATTAACGTGTCCACCTTGTAGGCCCACGATCGCAGGTTGGAGCCCCGGCTGAGTCGTCGGATTATCTAGAAAGGAAAATCTTGGGCACGCATGTCATATGATTATGTGGCATGTAAAAGATCCCTTGAGGACCTGTTTGGCTTGGGTTCTCTCGGCAAGATTAAATCTCGACATACTTTAGCATCCACAGAGAGCTCAGATTCATTGTAATCTCGCGTCAAAATTGGTAGAGAGAGTCGCCTAGATGGTGCCACAAAAAAATAGCTCTCGGTTTTGAGGAATATGCTGAGTGGGAAAAGGCTTAACTGCCAATGTTGCAGCCCCATTAGAGGAAAAAACTTTCAACTACATAACAAGAAATATAAGATAATGACACTATTGTTATTTTTTTGAAAAGCTGAAATGGTGTTTTTTTATTTGCTAGTCAGTTTGGAGTATGCTTATTCGAAAAATGAGACAACATGCGATTTATTAATATGTAGATCATTCATCCAAATCAGCCAGTGGATTTTTATTTTTCAAAGTTAAAACTGAAGTAATGTATTACTAGAAAAGTTGTTATATTTAAATGCAGCTGCATGTTTATGGAAAACACATTCCATGATTTTAATCCTTTAAAATATACATGAGTGTATTCCCATCACCCGACTCTGGTTTTCCGGCTACACACCAAATTTTTAAATTTTAATCTATAGAGAAGTTATTAATAACCTTCTGCTTCCTAAAATATTTTTTTATTACGAAATGGTTAAGAAAATTTTAATACGATTATAATATAATTGGTGTAACAAAAAGTAGGCAAAATAGCACCACAACTACCATTTTTGACTATTTAATAACTAGGTTAAGTTAATTAGGAGGTTAAGGAACTTAAGTTACTATTTAAGAAAAGCTTATGTGTATTTTATAAAATAAATATCTAGTACAAATCTTATGAAGTTAGTTTATAACAAATCAATAAAAACACGCATTAAAAAAATGTCAGTTTTAATCAAATTCTTAAGATTGTAAAGCAGAAATTTACCTCAATATTTTTTTAAACATTCATTCATGAATATTAAATAATTTTAGTATGAATATTTTCATTGAATTTTACATTGATTAAAATGTTTAAAAATAAATTGTTGAATTCAATCTACATTAGAATTTTTTGACAGTAGTTTAACTGCTCAGCGTGTAAACATCGTTATTTTCAAGCAAGAATTGACTTAAATTAAAAAAAAAAGCTGAAATTTTTAACGAGGGAAAAACACTTTGTGGGGGATATTTTTTTTCTGAAAATTTTTGTGACTCTAAGAAAAAAACATCTTGGAATTTAGCTTCCCATTTTGGTTATTTTTCTAAAAAATTACGTTACAAAGCACTGCAAGAAAAAAAATACTTAAAGCATTTACCTACGGGTATTTTTTTTTTGTTTTGTTTTTCGTTCAAAAAATTGACAAAAAAATAAGGATTTATAGAAAAATAAAAACTTATTTAAATATCTGATAATTAAATTTATTTTACATATTTTGGTTACAAAAATTTAGTTTCCACATGATAAAAATTTAACACTAATTGTATTCAATTATATTTTTTGTGGGGTGTTTTTAATGTGACTGAAAATTTACGTTCACCAATGTTTTTTTAAGACATTTTATACAACCATATTACATTATACACTAAGAATAGTTAAAATGTTACAACACATTCAAAATAGTTAATAAAAAAATTAGATGCTATTCAATAGTTCGAAGTACTTTATTTTTAATCCCATCTATATCTTCTTTTTACTATTTTAATTTTTTTCATAAGAAAATAAATCTTCCTATCTGATGTTATGATAAGTTTCAATTATATTTTGCTGCAACCTTTTTTACTAATTATTATCCTTCGTAATACAAATTAATTAAACAAACAATAAAGTATAATAACTTATATGTTAATTTAATAATTTAATTGTTCAGGTTATAATTTAATTGTTAATTTTATAAGTTAATTAATAATTTAATAATTAAATTGTTAATTTAATAATTTAATCGGTGAGTGTAGAAACCACTTCAGTCAAAAAAATCCGAAAACTCGTTTTCAATGAAAATAGCGTAGAAAGGCAAGATGCGTGTTGGATGCAAAAACTACGTTAGCCTGTTGAGCAACTGCTCCGTAGATGCAGGACGTTTGTTTCGAGTGTTTAGTGTAGAAATAGAGGAGGAGTTATTACGTTTTTTCTCCCTTCTGAAAAATTTGAAATTTGTGGCTGACGTTGTTTCTGCACTCATCTATTCAATTTAATTGTTAATTTAACAATTTAATTGTTAATTTATTAGTTAATGGTTAATTTAATAATTTAGTTGCTACATTAGAGAGGGAGTAATTTAATGTTAGAATATTTACGAAAGAAAGTACATGAGAATAAGCAATTTTGGCATCTGAAAGTTTAGATTAGATCTGAATCGTGTATATGACGATTTTATAAGGTTTAAATCCTTTTGTCTAAGCAGTACTAGGCAACAGTTGCTAAAAATGCAACGAATATTCTCTCTAAACAGCAAATATTACTCTTTTTGACAAAATTAGAAGAAATCTTATTCAAAACATTTGAATGAAAAATTTTACTGTTACATTAACAGTCCTAAAGTTTCAATTCTTTCGAAATAAAAGAATACTTTGCATTATTTAATTTCTACCTAGTTCCTTTTTTTCATGAAGTAATCGATATCTTGATACTTATATTTCTTGTACAACAACTTTCTACATCGCATTTGTTCCATTTTCCAAAAGAACGGGAAAAAAAGCTTTTGATGCCCGATATAATTACCCTAAGTCATTCCCCAAGTTCTTTTAAATCGTAAAAGGCTTAGCTTTCCACAGAAAAAGTTCTTTGGCGACTTTAAAAGGATTATGAAAGACTTGCTGGCGGGAAAAAAATATCGCCAATGCAACAAAGGGAAAGATATCTTGAAAATGGGTTTATTTTCACCGTTTGGAAGGGTTTTTTTGTATCTTAAGACCCATTTGTACGGTTCCTTATCTTCTGGAATGTTATTTTTTTCATGTTTCAGTTTGTTAAATGCGTGTTCCTTTTTCGCTGGTGTAATAATGTGAAGTGAGATAGCTGGCATTGTTGCTGTGTATTTGATTTTTATGTGTGTTTAATGGAGCATTACCTTTTTTCCTATTAGATGTAATTATTTAGAAAGTATTTTTAAAGGTATAAATAATTTTTGTCTCGGATAGAGATCTTGAAATAGTTTTTAAATTGAGATTAGTGAGCAATGAATCATTAAATAAATAAATGTTTACATATGTACTTCTTGATGGTTTAGAAAAGTATAAAATTTAGATTGAAGGAAGCAATGGGTCATTTTGCTTATGTTTGACTTTTCATAACGAATTCGAAATGATTAAAAATAGCCAATTCTGTCTTTTAAAAGTTTAAACTACAACCTAACGTCTGCGTTTAAAGATTTTTTTAAATATTGTGTTTGAACTATAGATATCATAGTTAAAGAGCTGCAGATCACGTGAAAAAGAAAAGTAAAGATTGGTAGATCACGTGATCAATAATGCAATAGACGGGACGCGCATGTAGACCAGAATTTGAGGGCTATGATATCTATGGTTTCAGCAGTTTTCTATGACAGTTACGGATACACACCTACATGTTTTTTCTATAAGAATTTCAGCGATCATAAAAATAACAGAAAAGTTTACAATTTCAGTTACTTTCGATTTTATTGTTTTATAACTAAATCTTAATCATATTGTTTTATAACTTAACCTTTTTTTTAATTCCTAGATACAACTGACACTCTTAATAATGTAATTAACAATAATGGTATCATTTGCCAAATCATTTAAATCCCTTACAACACTAACAGTATCCATAGCAACTACCAAATCCTCAAATCCAAGCAGAGCGGCATGAAACTTCAATTAAACATAAGCACTTGAATTACCAAATAATTACAGTTTATTTGCAAAGCAATACCGACTTGGTTCAGTACTAATCACGATCTAATACTTACGCAGGGCCCAAAACTACTTAGGACCACCATTTGCGCAAATAATTTGGGCCTCTTTAATTTGTCCCTAAGCGTTCGACGTATCTGTGAAGTTGAAAGAACCATAATATGTATGCCGTGTTGTGTCATAGGATTAGGCTTAATGATATAATTTGTTAATGGATTAGAAAAGAATGTTTGTAATAACTAAATTAAGGTATTAATTTTGAATATCTTTAATGTGAGTTTGCTTTACATAATATTCCACTTATAATTAACTAATTTTTTTCTACCTGTGAAGCTTTTAACTAAACGTGTTTATTAACTGAAATATGTTTTCTTAAAGGTTTTGAAATTTTTATAGCTAAAGCTATTAATAATTATAAAATACTGCTTACTTTCAAAAATGACTGAAAAAAATAAATATGAAGTAGAAGATGGGTTTTAAAACACCCAAGCATATATAAATAATTTAAATAACTATTTTTAAATAATTTATAGGTAAAATCTAGATTTAAACCAATTTTACATTTTTATATCAAATTGATATCCAACATATTTTGTTTTATTTTATAGAAAAATAAAGACTTTATGAGCGTTGTTTATATGTCTCCTAAAATATTATAGAAAAATGTTAGGTGTTTTTAAACAAAATGTGACAATATTTGGTTAATATTAACGTATTTTTCTTAAAAATCTTTTTATAGATTTTAAATTTTTAACATCAAGGTAGGCCGACATGTATTTTTAGTTTGGTCTCGTTCTAGAGAGTACTGCCTAATTGCATTCGATACATACGTAATTTCTGAACCCAAAAGTGTGTTATAGTGAGCATTTCAAGTTTTCAAAAGCAAATTACAGGTTTCAGAATAGTTTTTAAGAAATGTCCAAAATGATTAATAACATTCGTGTAAAGATAACTTTAGACATAGTACATGTCACCAATTTGTAAATGCAATTTCAATCTATTTTAGAAAAGAGGTTTTGAAATTTTAATCCTTATCTTATTAAAGCTATTTTTTCACTTTTAAATGTGTTTAGTTGAAAAGAATAAGATACTTAGTCAATAAAATTGTTTTGTTTTTACTTCAAAGTATCTCATAACTATTTAACTGATATTCACTAAAACTAATTTAATCATGTATAGTAATTTTTTTAAACACTATCCAAACAAGGACAAAATGCTATAAATGAATCTTCATTTTAATAAAAATCAATTATTCTCCATATCTTTAAAATCCCAATCATCAAAAACCGAACATTAACTTTAAAACATACATTCCCCTTACCACATAATAACCTGCCCCTTACAGAACAAAGATAACCACAAAATGACACTATTAAAACCCATCATTAAGATAGTCCTTATTCTGCGTACACTTAAAGCCGATGTATTTTATTTAAATTGCAACTAACGACCGTCAACGACTAGATAAGAATAGACTGTGTAGTTGCAAACCTAATACGGGACTAACATCGTTACCCAAGTCACATGGGTTTTGAAAATATACACTTGGTTTTACTAGGAGTTGAGGTAAATTTCTTGTTTAAAGAAAATGTATTTTCACAAATAATGTTATTTTAGTATTGTAGGTGCATCACCAAACACAGGATCACTCATCAAATTTCCCATTTTGCATAACATACATTTTTATGTTTAAATATGTTTTGCTTTTAAAAATATTTTTAAATGATAGTACATAGGGTGTCCGTAAGAGAATATCCGAGTTTTAATGGTATATTAAAGGAATTTATTTTATTCTAAATACAACAAATCATACATGAAATTGAAGGAAAACTAACCTAGTTTTTCCTATAAGTGCTCAAAGTGTGGGCCTTTAGTGATACCGCACACATCCAAACGAAAAGGCAATTCTTCCCATACTGTCTGCAGCAAGTACGGAGTATTGGGAGCAACAGCCTGTGCAACTGTGAAAGTGATGTAGCTGTCTTAGCGCATGCGCTTATCTGAAACTGTTGGAGTTATTCTTTATTCATCACCTTCAACCACAACTGTCTAACGATTACAGCTAATACTGTTACAATTTTGAAACGGGCATTCTTTTACGGACACCGTGTATTTTAAATGTTAACAGCGAAATATACTCAAATTAAAGACTGCTTCATTTTAACAAAGATAGCTTTTACACATAATTTTCTTAAAACAGTTTCGGGTGCTTACGCCAAAGACAGCATAGGTCGCCAAATATAGCACCCTTTCACACCAATTCTGAGATACATCATTGTGCCCATCCCAACATACCATGTTAACTATGTTAAATAGTCCACTTTATCGAAGTCGTTGCCCGAAAACTATGAAGCGTACTTTATTTAAAATGTCTTTATCTTGACTTTTAATGTCAGCAATAATCGTATACGGATGTTGAACCACAAAATCCGGAGGATATCACATTGGCATAAATATGCGCAATTTTCGCCCGCGTTTTGTGGCTTTTGCCAATGTTAATGCGGATCTTTGAATTTTGGATGGTGAGATTAAGGAGGAAACTGGTTATTGGGGGTATTGTCGCCACGTTTTGAGATTCATTGCAAAAGTTTATTCAAATATTGCAATGGTAATTTTAGTATTCAATGGTCATGTTATAATTTTAACAAGAAATAACCTGTATAGTGTTTCTGAAGGGACAAACTATAAATTGAATGAAATGAGTAAAATGCTTGCAGAATAAACACCACATATTTCAATTTGGGGCTGTTATGCAATCAATTCATCAAAATTAGGATTTCGCATTTAAAACCTGGGGTCAGATAAAATGTTTTTCCCTATGTAATTGTGTCAATTGAACCACTATTCTACATGCGAAACTCAGGTGTAGATATCATCACTTTATTATTTTCTACATCAAAACAACGCTAGTTAAAAATTATAAGTTCTAAATATTTTTTTCGTTGCATGTTTTCTGCAAGACAAGGTGCTCCTGTATTATTAGATTTCTAAAAGGATAAGGTGTTATTATCATGAGCTAATAAACTTGAATCAAAATATTTCAGTCGTTTTCAAACTATTCAGCTGAGAACATAACACAAATATAGTATGAATGCTGAATAAAAATTAATGTATAATTGTATCTTTATTTCGGCGCCATTATCACTGAGTTGGCGGCGAATCTGGAGCTTGGAGGAAAATCCCCGACAACTATATACTACACTTTCTTGATTGAGCATGTTATTATGCATTAGATTGCAGGTATATAAGGATATACAATCAAAAAGTGTTATTTTTAAAGAGCTTCTAAAATATTTCTTATTTTAGAAATGGCTTATTGTTATGCGGATTAACTTAAATAACTTTATAGGGGTATTAGTAATATCATAAGTTTAATGATATTGATAAAACTAATATATGTTTTAAGTGATGGGTAATTTAAGGTAAACACTACCACTACTTAATAAATAAAAAATGGATAAAATTACAATATATATTTGCTAAATGTATTTTTGGCCTAAAAAAAAGAAATTTTATTGTAGTAATTTAAATATTATGGAAACGATCCAACTTTTTCATCAAAGCTATTTTGGCTGTATTATTTACTAAAGTCATTAATCAATTACTGAATAACCGTAATAATATGTTCAAACAGTTTTTTGAAATAAACCCGCACATTCAGGGAATTGAGATACATGATACAATAGCCACACATCCAAACATAAATTGCTTAACATAATCATAGCTGAATGAATGTACAAAAGGCGAAATGAATTATTCCTAACTCAATTATATATATTTTTTTACTTTACTAGATACTTAAGGAGAGTCCCTAAGTAATTATAAAAATTATTTTTTAATTTCTTTGCAAAACATACTTTTTAGTACTTGCAGGATTTTGCTCGAGTCTTAAGAAGTTATTGTTAATTGAATTGCTATTTAGTTTTGTTTCGCGTGGCCATCTTATATAACCTCAAGGCCTTTGGAAATCTGTAGGATATGGTCCTTTTGGGAAAAGGGGGGGGGGGTCATTTTCTTTTGTCGCAAGTCTTTTGGTGAAGTACAACAGCTCTTTTAATTCGAGTTGTAGAGTGCATTCAGACAGACTGATTGACAGGTGGACCAATGTTCAAAAACCACTGTTTTAGAATCATAACACTACAAAACGCACAGAAAGCACAAAATCTCTGTTTTGTATTTTTGACCCCATCAAAATACAGGGTGTCCGTAAGAGAATGTCCGAGGTTTACTGGTCCGAGGTACAGGAGCTTATTTAAGGCTAAATATAACAAATAATACATGAAATTGAAGGGAAACTAACCTAGTTTTTACTATAAGTGCTCAATGTGTGCGCCTTTAGTGATACGGCACACATCCAAACGAATATGCAATTATTTCCATACTGTCTGCAGCAAGTCCGGAGTAGTGGAAGCAACAGCCTAAGCAACTATGAAAACGATGTAGCAGTACAAGAGATGCGCTTATCCGAAACTGTTGGAGTTATTCTTTATTCGTCACCTTCAACCACAACTGTTGAACGATTACAGCTGATACTAATGATAAATTACAATTTGAAAATAAGACATTCTTTTACGGACACCCTGTTCTTCCAAAACCTTAAATTTCATATAACTAAATGAAAATATGTCTTTTCACGCCTTTATACAGATGATTTTGGATCTAGAACTCACTCTTGTTAATCCCTAGTACTCAAGTAAATTACAAGACGAATACAGCGTCGGCAAAAAAGCAGAAATAAGCCCACATTATATTGCTGATTTTATTATCTCTGCAGGAGGATCTTCGGCCTATTGTTTGTTGATGGCGAAAAGGGGTAGATCGCAAAATTCGCTGATCTTGTTGTTGGTGCGAGTGTTTACCGAAATTGGTTTTCCTGGAAGGGGATTCGATCGATTGGTTGTTAGGGATTGGATGGTGGATTTAATATGGAAAATACTCAGTGTGGTTAAACTAAAGTATCATGTCCGGATTTGGCGTCTATTCAAAAATATCGCCCGGTTGAATTACTAAAAACCTCGACGCAAGCCGAGACAACCATTGAATGACCGCAGTATGGAGAACGTGACATAAGAAACTTTCCCATTGCTAATTTCGCCAAGAGTAGCCATAGTAACAATAAGTCGAGGTTAACAGATTTGGCGTAAAATATCTGGCCACGATTCTTGAGTTTAACCCTTAGTGTATACCGTTGAATGAGGTAACTTTGGACCTGGAGGGAAACCTTTTCAAGCTATAAGCTTCTAATTAAATGCAAGCTTTAAAAATCTCAAACTGTATTTTCTCCTTATGATTTGTTTGCGAGAAAACTGCTTTTGCGGTTAACCTTTCGATCAACCTGGAAATAGGCAAAAATATATGATTATTCTCTTCATAAACTTTAAAATTATTTATTTTTTTTAAATTTACATTTATTTCGAAATTTCATATTTTGCTACTTCTTGACGAAGCGAAAATCCTTTATAAATAAAAAAAAAGAGAAAATTTATGCAATTTTTTGTGTATGCAAATTTAGAAATTTTATGATTCGAAGAAATTTTGCTAGATAGAACTGTGCAACTTACGAAAAAAAATAACGATCTTCAAGATGTAATATTGTGTGCTGTTCGGTGGTCAGAGCTACGGCTCCAGACTCCATCCCGTTATGTACTCTTATCTGATATCTTTGCAATTAAACATTTTTGGACGTCCAACATTCTTTCGTTTCTAGATGAATTAAATAATAAGTATGCCTTCCTGTAAAGTAGATGTTAATTTACTTCATACACATACACAAAATAATCAAAAATCCATATCTAGCCTACTCCACACATTATCATATCACTACATTAAACTTAATCCAAGTCATTAATCACTCCTGGTTAATATATTCAACAAAAGGCACCCAAGAGCTTGATAAGGGATGAAATTTCTTTGGAAATTTAAATCCTCTTATTGAAAATACATTTCAAAGAGAATTCGTAATTCCTCGTAAAACATACATTTGTATGAACACATACTTTTTTTCATTTACTTTCGTAGGGACGTTTGAAAAGGCTTCTTTACTTTTTTCGAAATGAATAATGCAATGCTCTTTGGTCCGGGCAAGAGCATATTTGTGAGTATAATATAATTTGGTTACATACTGTAGTGTGGAGGTCCTGTAGTGTGGAGGATTGGTTATTTTTTGGGAGTGGTTAGTTTGTGTTCAAATACCGGGTGGTTATGAAATAACGCTCGCTATTCGGAGAGGTCGGTAGCTTGAATGAATAATCCGAGTGCAACAAACATCGAGACACTTACTAATCAAGAAGGGGGGTAAAATGGAACCATAAAAAAAAACCCTCGGCTTTTGACCAGGGTTCTAAATTACGAAGCGTAATTGGCTATGTTGGCCGTAATTGGCCATAATTGACAAATTTAGAACCTTGGTCAAGAAACGAGTTTCATTTTTATGATTATATTATTTTTCGAAAAAAATAAACTCGTCTCTTGATCAGGGTTCTAAATTAGAAGGCGTTTTTAGCTGTGTTGACCATAAATGACTACGTCTCGTAATTTAGAACCCTGGTCAAGAAACGAGTTTCTTTTTTATGATTATTCTTTTTTTATTATTCTATCTTTTTTATGATTCCATTATTTCCTCCCTTCTTGATTAGTAATAAGTATCTCGATGTTGCATTTGGATTATTCATTCAAGCTACAGACCACTCCGAATGGCGAGCGTTATTTAATAACCACCCTGTAGTTATTGGGCTATTCTTTTCGTTTTCAATTATTTACTTGAGCCGAAGTGGCGTGCTCGCATCGGAAGGGTTGTGGGTTCTGTCCTCGGCGGTGCTCGCAATTCTGATGGTTGCTGAGTCGGCGCTTGTATTCGACAAAAGACAGGCTTCCTCCCTTGTGGCGATCAATAAAAAATGGAAAACGCCCCACTTCGCTTTGAAAAATCGGGTAGTTCTCTACATCATACTCGGTTATCGAGTGACATTAGAAACAACGACAACAACTACTCTACTACATAAGGTAATGAAAATATTTATATGGCTTCGAAAACCCGAAATGGAATTTTTTTTTGTAGTCAACCGTAACCGTAACCGCAATCCATAGAATTATTCCCCATTCAAAATAATAACGACTTTTAACTATTTTATATTATTTCCCTATCATCCCATCCCTAACCGCAAAAAATCCCTATCAATTCATGTTTTCCTGCCAAGTATTTCTCTGTTGTAAATGGCAACGCATGGAACCATTCGAATAAATGAACTGTGGGCGGTGAAAGTATTGAAAGGTGATGCCTTTGGGGAGTGGTTTTGTTTCTCGAAATTTGGGAAACCTTTTGGGGTTCAAGCTATTCGTTGTCAGATGTTGGTTAAAGTAAAAAAAAAAATATACAGTGTTTTATTTTTTGGGAGAGTTTTATAAAGCATTAACTGCAATCGATAGTTTTAAGAATTACTTCCCATTCAAACTAATAACAACTTTTTACTATTTCATATTATTTCCCTATCATCCCACCTCTAACCGCAAAAAAATCCCTATCAATTCATGTTTCCCTGCCAAGTATTTCTCTGTTGTAAATGGCAACGCATGGAACCATTCGAATAAATGAACTGTGGTGTTGGAAGTGGTGAAAGGTGATGCCTTTGGGAGTGGTTTTGTTTCTCGAAATTTGGGAAACTTTTTTTTTTGGGGGGGGGTTCAAGCTATTCCTTGTCAGATGTCGGTAACAGTGAAAAATATAAAGTGTTTTATTTTTGGAGGGGGAGTTTTATAAAGCATTGGAGGGCTGGGGAGCCCAGTCGGTTAAGCACTCGCTTAGCATGCGGAAGAAGGTCCCAGGTTCGGGTCCAGGCATCGCCAAAATAGCTGCCGACCTATAAACGGCCCGTGCAGCCAAAAATGTCCGATGAAAAATACCCCTTGTAGGGAGTGCACGTTAAATATCCTTCAAAGTCCTAACGCTGCGTACGATGTCGCCCTTAACGGTTGCGTTGGGTGCCTATTCAGGTGTGGGCTCGTCACCTGACTGTGGTTCTAAAATACGAAGCCCGTAGCCAATAGCCCTCGTGTAGCTCTAGTGCGACGATAATTCAAACCTAACCAATATGAAGCATTGTAGTGTTAAGAGGGACTGTCAGTCCTATACACGTAATGCTTTATTTTTCAAATCACAGTTTCTTGTAAAGTATTTTTTAAACGTATGATCTGTATGCACCAGATACGCAAATAGGGATGAAAGACAATTTAAAAAAGATTCGAAGGAACCATATCAATCATTTTTTTAATTATTAATTTTTTTCAAAATCTTCATTTTGAGAATCGTGGCGACATCTGTAGGACAACTTGGCTTAATTGATTAAAAAGATTTTTTATTAATGTAAATAATTCACTCATGCATTATCTTTTAATTATTAATGCATTATCTTTGTATGTTAATACATAATTTAAATGATGCTTTTACATTTCAAGTACTTTTTATGACAAAAACGTTCATAACAAACGAGAATCTATGATTTTAAAATTTGATGACACACAAAAATAAATGTCGCCAAATCGTAGAGTGAAAAAAACGCCAATATCTAAATAGTTTAAACTGTAAACCTAAACCACATGGAAAAGTGGGCGGAGCTCGTTATAAATCCAGTCAAAGAATTTCGCGCGCGACTTTTAAACTTGATTACTTTAGTTGTAGTGTAGGTTGGATACTATTAGCGATTTTGATAGATACAGCTGTGGAAAAAGTACCCACTAGTGATTATTTCGAACGCTAGTCATCCTATAGAATCGGACCTTTTTGACCTTGTGTTTATATAACATCATGAGTTAATTGCAGGACAAAAAAAAATGCATAAAGGGCCGTCTTCATATTAAAAATGCTATTAACTTTCAAATTTCCAATGGCAGCACCCAATTTTAATAATTTAGAAATATTAAGAATCCTCATAAACCCTTAAATCTTAGTTTTTGTTACATTTGGCTGAATATTTGACGAGTTATTCAATCGAATCACTTGGTGACCTTTGGTTTACCATTTCTAAAATGACGGCCGTAGTCTGTGGGTTTATTGAAGGGAGAAAAATAAATGTTTATTTAAAGATCTTTAGGGAGGGGTCCTGGGATGTATAGTCAATGAAGATGATGCCCTGAAGTTATTTTTAGAATATTTTATAATCTTTTTTTAAATTCGAAACATTTTTTAATAGAAAAGAAGGTATTGACATGGTAGTCTTCCCAAAGTGTCCCGTCTGTCTGTCCTTACTTCGGTGACGAAATCTGTTCTATCGATCAGATCTTAAGAATCATTTTTGTCATCGAAAGGTAGGACAGCAGGGACCTAACTTTCATACTTTTTGTTCTTCTGTTTGTACGTCCATACGGACATCTGTCATCGTGTCATGTCGACGAACGACCCATTAAAGTAGCATTGGAATTTAATTTTTAGTCATTTAAATTACTGTTGCCTCATCAGCAATATCACGAAAAACCTAAATTGAAATGTTGATTATTAATTTTTTCTTTGTAAATCGATTTGGAATGGCGTTATAAAAAATGTACCGCAATGTGATTTTTTTAATGTTTATTATATTTGTTTACTAAGAAAGTGGTTCACAGTGTTACTTTTTTTTTTGCTTAAAGAGCTAATTGGTATTAATTTACAATGACATATTCCTTTAATTATCAGTGCAATTTGGAGTTTTTTCATGTTTATCATCGCTAAATGTTCTGGAAGTATCAGGTTTTTCAAATATTATAGTTATTGATTGTTATTTAATTATAAGAATCTCGTGTAATTTAAGGTGAGATATTCAAAGCATTGCCAAAGATCACGGAAAGGATGCTACAGGATTTGACTCATTCAATTTTACATAATTATTCTTCAAACTGCAAATAAATTTAGTAAACTATAAAGATTATTTATTTAATTTGCGGAAGGAAAATAGTAATTATAGTAGCCAATTTTTATAGTTGAAGATTCAAATTGTAACTGAATGCTGGGTTAGTCTATATTTGTTCTAAAGTTATAAATCTTGTGGGGAAGTGGTTATAAGTGGCAGTTAATGTTATTATAATACCCTTGCCTTTTGACGAGAATTTCATTCTAGTATTTAAGTAACTGCACATGTAGGCTTTTTAATTCTTTTAGAACTTCTCGAGCAATATTCAAGAACATGTGTCGTATGGTGGCAGAGTACTGAAAGTTTAATGTGCCAATCACGCAGTCCGACGCTATTTTAGAGGAATTGAAAAGTTTGCAAAAAACACGTCCAGATTTCCCGGCTCCAAAGGTGTGCAATGTAGAAAGCTTCTTTCAGAACGAATGTACAGATTAGTGGCGGGAGTAAAGCTTGTTATAAAGAGACTCAGTGTCTAATTTACAAGAGCATCAGAGTGAACAAATTGACAAACTGTCACTAGCAATACAAAAGGTTCCTGCACATGTGTCACGCGCACTATACTTTCTGTTACCCTGGCAACCAACTTCGTTGCTATGTGAACGGTTTCGATATATAAAATTCGAATAATAAAGTAAACGTTTCTGTGTCTAACGAATCTGCTTTTCTTTGCATTTATTACGTACACAATATTCTACATCTGGTGCCGAAACCTACTCAAAAGAAGCCAAGAACGTGAAAAATGAACGCCTGATTTTTTTTTGTTTTTCTGATACGAACTACCACATTTCTCAAACATGGCAACCAACGACACATTGGTAAACTTGAAAAGAAGACGGACAACATTACGTGCCGCTGTGACTCGTTTGATTGCTAAGCTTGAAGAAGTACCACAATGTACGAACATAGAATATGAACTACAACGTCTAGAAGAAAAAGCAGAAGAATTGAACACAGTTGACAAAGAAATACATACGTCGTTAACTGATACGGAATACGAGCAAGACATAGTTGATTGTGAAAAATACGAAGAGAACGCCAAGTTAACGATCTTCCTCGCCAAGAAGAAAATACGAGAAGGATCCGATAAGGTAATAACCAATTCCTCTACTGTTCAACTACATAACTTACCCAATATTGTTCAAACATCAGACACTAATATGAAAGTAAAGTTGCCTACGATTGTTATAAACACATTTTATGGTGACATAGAAGAATTTTCAAGCTTCTGGGAGCGTTTTCAATCATGCATTGACAGTAACAACACTCTTTCCCTTATCGACAAACACGTCTTTTTAAGAGGTTTTTTGGATGGCGAAGCAAAGAAACTCGTCGATGGAATCAGTGTCATTGCCGAAACATATAACACTGTCAAAGACTTACTAGTAGCAAAGTATGGCAACAAAGATAGAATTATTCAAGCTCATTTAGACAGTCTAGAAAACTTGCCACCGATACGAAATGTCACTCCACAAGCCCTGAATGAAGCAGTAATTGAGTGTAATCGACGACTTCAAGCCTTGAAGGCTCATGGGGAACAAATAGAAAATTACGGACGCATTTTGGCTCCCAAAATTCTAAAAGTTTTTCCTGGCGATATTGTTAAAAAATGGATCATCCATGCTAAAAGAGAATCTCTATCTGAAGGAAACATAACAAAGATGATGGAATTTTTGTCCGAAGAAGTAGAAGGAACTCTGATTGCTTCGAAAATAACAGGCGACACAGCTACAGTAACGTTACACCCTACTACCGCCTTCCAAGTCAATACTAAGCACACTTTTGGGCACAAGAAGAAGAAACACGCACCCGTATGTGCCTTTTGTGAAGCTTCAGGCCACTGGGCCCAAAATTGTGAAGCTATAGTCGACTATGATACGCGCATACAGAAGCTGAAAGGCTCCAATCGCTGCTTCCTGTGCACCAACCGTGGCCATAAAATGAGCAATTGCCCGCGTAAAGACTTTGCTCATTGTACAAAGTGTAAAAAGAAACATCATGTTTCTATTTGTCCACCAACTACTAACTCTTCTATGCCAAATAGTGAAGTTAACCATATTAATATTCCAAAGACAAACTTCATACATCTACAAACTGCACGCGTGTACATTACTGGTCCAACAGGCATAACAAAGCTAACCCGATGCATTCTCGATGGAGGTAGCCAGACAAGCTTCGTTGATGCAAACCTCATCGACAGACTGAAGCTCTCAGTTATTGGTTCAGAACAAATAAATGTTCATGCTTTTGAATCACCCACTTCTTCACGAGATGTGCGACGGTATGTTCAATTTTCGCTCTCAAGTGTATGGAATAAAAATTCTGCTTTGATAACAGCATTTGAAAGTACAAACAAGTATACTCCACAACCCGCAGCCCCTGCTGACATTTTTCGCTTTGCTCGAAGCCAAAACCTGATGCTTGCTGACCCTCCAGACGACACCTACTTGCCTATTGAGTTGCTTATTGGTGGTGACTTTTATTGGAATATAGTCACAACAGAACCCCCAATGAAGGTTGAAGACTCCTTTGTCATGGTACCTTCTATTTTTGGATGGGTCCTCAGTGGACCAAGAACACACTCTAGTGTCAAACATGATCCAATAGTTCACCATGTTTCTGTTCAAATCTCAGGTGACCGTTTGGATGACCAAGTGCGATGTCTATGGGAATTGGATTCAATTGGAATTAAAGACAGCCAAACCAGAAGCAAGACAGTTCGAGAGAGTGAAATCATGTCAGAATTCTTAGAAACTTACCAAACTGAAGATAATCGTAGAGTCGTATCACTTCCTTGGAAACCTACAGCATTAACTTTGCCCACAAACATGGCTAATGCGAAAAAACGTTTTGATTCTCTTCAACGACGACTTACGTTTAATGATGTTTTGAAGAAAGAATATGATAGAGCGATGCTGAATTATATCGAACAAGGACACATTGAAGTTTGTAAGGATGAAGCCTCCAACGCAAATACAGTACACTACCTACCTCATCATGCTGTGATAAAGGAGAAAATAAACACAAAATTCCGGATTGTATTTGATGCCTCCTCACACAGCCCCGGAATGCCATCACTGAATGACACTTTAGAAGTCGGCCCAAATCTTCTACCCCAAACTGTTGGTTGTCTTCTTAGATTCCGAATGCATGAGTTTGCAATCACAGGCGATGGAAAACAAGCCTTTTTACAGTTGAGTTTACACAAAAGCGATAGAGATGTCACAAGATTCTTCTGGTATGAATTGCAACAGGACAAGACTTTCTCAAATGAAGTAACTCATTACAGATTTACTCGTCTGCCATTTGGACTAACCTGCAGTCCCTTTTTGCTGTGTGCCGCAACAAGAGAATTGGCTTCAAAACACATGAATGATTTTCCAACTGCTGCCCCTATGCTAGACAAAAGCCTTTACATGGATGACTTTGTGGCTAGTGTTGAAACCGAGTCTCAGGTCATCATACTACACAGAGAAATAACAGACCTAATGTCACTGCTCAAAATTCCAATGCATAAATGGGCTACTAACTCTTTGATGCTACAAAACCTTCTACAAGCTCAAGGCGTAGAATTAAACAAAAATATCAAAATATTAGGAATAGAGTGGAATACTGAAGATGACACTTTCGAAAATGCCTTTAGTACATCGCTATGTGCTGTTCACGATAAACCATTAACAAAGAGATTGCTTCTCCGCTGCATTGCTAGCTTCTACGACCCCTTGGGACTGTACTCACCGTTTACAATCCTAGGAAAAATTCTGTTTCAAGATACATGGGTCTTAGGCATTTTGTGGGACGAATTACTTCCTTCAAGCATAGCAACGTTATGGTATACAGCCACAAAAGAACTGGAAAACATCAATTCTATTCAAATACCTCGATTTATAGGCGTTTCATCACATATCCCCTTTGCTGTTCACGTGTTTTGCGACGCATCTGAGCGTGCCTATGGTTCTGTTCTGTATATCGTGACCTTCAAGGACGGCCAAACGAATGTGAATTTAGTGTGCAGTCGCAACAGACTATCCCCTATCAAGAAGGTTACTCTGCCACGTTTGGAGCTCTTGGCGGCCCTGATGGGAGCACGATTACTCCAATACTTCTGTTCCGAAACCAATATCCCTTCGTCAAATGCAACATTATGGAGTGATTCTCAAGTTGTTTTGGGATGGATTCGCAGTAACCCCAACAGATGGAAGACATTTGTGTGCAACAGAGTTACCGAAATTCTACAGCACACTACTCCAACACAGTGGCGACATTGTCCAGGAATTCAAAATCCAGCAGACCATCTCTCACGAGGCGTTCTACCAGCAAAACTTTCAAACTTGGATCTGTGGTGGAACGGACCAGAATGGTTGAAAGAATCTGAAGACAAGTGGCCGAAAAGGTGCTCATATGAAGAAGATATGTTCTTAACAACCACCGAAACACGAACAACTAAAACGCAGTATTTGTGCACTACTCCAGTTGAACCTCCAATAGAAGTTTCTCGTTTCAGCTCCTATGTGAGACTTATTCGTGTAACAGCTTGGGTATTTAGATTTGTGCACAATTGCAAATCCCAACAGCGCATATCTTCAGATTTAACTTCTGACGAATTTGAAAGGGCTAAAACCTATTGGATTCATACAGTCCAACAACAATGTTTCGCAGCTGAGATTGAAGCCACGAAAGACGCCAAGCCTTTGCCTGCAAAATCTAAGATATCTCGTTTCAACCCGTTTCTAAAGGATAACATATTACGACTAGGAGGAAGACTTCAGTTTGCAAATATATCAACAGAAACTAAGCATCCAATCTTGCTTGATGGATCACATCCTTTTGTCAAATTGCTTATCCGTTACACCCACGTACGACTTCATCACATGGGTGTGAGAATCGTTCTCTCTGAGCTGCGTACTAATTTCTGGATCTTGCGAGGCCGCCAAGCCATTAAAAGGGTTCTTCACGATTGTCTACCTTGCAAGATTGCTCGTGCAAAATGTGACAAGCAAATTGAAGCTCCCTTACCTGCTGAAAGACTTATACCGTGCAAACCATTCGATACAACGGGGATAGACTTTGCCGGACCAGTTTACGTCAAGGGTGCAAATGCTCCAAAGAAGTCGTATATAGCTCTTTTCACATGCTCAATTATTCGTGCGGTTCATATTGAGCTAGTATCGGATTTGACAACTGATACATTTCTAATGGCCCTTCAGAGATTCGTCGGACGGCGGGGACTACCAAATACCATCTACACGGACAATGCCACAACCTTTCAAGCCGCAAATAAAGAATTAAGCGCCTTATGGAATTCATTGTCATCTGCAACTGCTCAGCAGTTTTATGCCGAAAATGGAATTCGGTGGAAATTCATTGTGCCACGCGCGGCTTGGTGGGGAGGATGGTGGGAGAGGTTGGTTGGTATCACCAAACAATGTTTACGAAAGTCTATAGGACGTGCATTGTTGGATGAAGAAAACCTCTCCACCGTGTTGGTAGGGATTGAAGCCGCTATCAATAGTAGACCATTGGTATACGAAGAGGGAATTGATAATGAAGAAGCTTTGACACCAGGTCACTTCTTAACTGGCTCAAAATTGACTCAAATTCCTTCGGGCCCAGCACTCCTTGATAAAAGACTCACACGCATCTTTGCACAGCAGCAGGATTTGATGGATCAATTTTGGAAAAAATGGTCACGAGAGTATCTATTGCAGTTACGCACTTTCCACCAAGTGCGTGACGTCCGAAACTCTTCCAAGATCCGTGTTGGAGACATTGTCCTATTACAAGAAGATCTTACTCCCCGACACATCTGGAAAAGGGCTCGTGTGACGAAGTTGATCTTTGGCCGTGACGATAAAGTTCGCACATGTGTACTACGTGCTAACGGACAAACAATCACGCGCCCTGTACAGCTGGTCATCCCCCTGGAGGTTGACCAGGGGGGGGAGGATGTCACGCGCACTATACTTTCTGTTACCCTGGCAACCAACTTCGTTGCTATGTGAACGGTTTCGATATATAAAATTCGAATAATAAAGTAAACGTTTCTGTGTCTAACGAATCTGCTTTTCTTTGCATTTATTACGTACACAATATTCTACAACATGTTTTTGGAGACCATAATTCCGCGTTTGTTTGTATCTTGCTGACCTTATTATTGCCTTTAAAACTGCTAATACGACATTGGGGCCATTATACATTGGGGTTTCTACTTTTGCATTAGTATGCCATTAGTTTTAACAAACATAAAGATTGCTACGCCAACAATTAAAGTACGGAACTAGATTTAAGGGATCATAGGAGTCTTAAAAATAGTGGAAAAAAGGTACTACAAAGCATAGTTTGATCTTTCATGTAATTTTTCAACTACTCAATATAAAAATATAAATTTTTTATATGTAATTCTGTGAGATTTACTTATTATAAAACAAATTTTAAAATTTATGAAACTTCAGCCAAAACTAAAATAAATGATAACAAACATAAAACCATTGGAACACATTGTGATTAGGCTTGCGCGCGAAATGTTGAGGTCAAATTTGAAAAAATGACCAAGAAAATGACTTTATATTGTACAAATATGTACAAACAAAGACTTACACCAAATTTTAAGCTCAATTTTAATTAGAAATTATTTTAAGAGCTTTTTTCTAAAACGTTTATAATTTTTTTAGAAAAAAAGCTTTTAAAATAATTTCTAACTAAAATTGAGCTCAGAATTTAGGTATAAGTCTTTGATTGTACATATTTGTACAATATAAAGTCATTTTCTTGGTCATTTCTTCAATTTTGAACTCAAATTTCGGCGCGCAAGCCTAATCCCAATGTGTTCAAATAGTTTTAAGTTTGTTATCATTTATTTTAGTTTTGGCTAAAGTTTCATAAATTTTAAAATTTGTTTTATAATAAGTAAATTTTATAGAATTTCATATAAAAAATTTACTAATATGTGAAGTAGATAAAAAGTTACATAAAAGATAAAACTATGCTTTGTAGTACCCTCTTTGCACATTTTTAATCGTAGCGGTATCACATCTCGATAATTTTAAATAGAAAGATAATATATTAGTACGTGCAAACCAGAAAAGAAATTGTTTCCTGAAAGATCGTAAGATTTACAAAATAAATATAATTTATTAAGGGGTCACAGGAGTCTAAAAAAAATGTGCAAAGAAGATACTATAAAGCATAGTTTGATCTTTCATGTCATTTTTTAACTACTCAATAAATGAGTATAATTTTTTTATATGTAATTCTACAGGATTCATTTATTATAAAACAAGTTTAAAAATTTATGAAACTTTAGCCAAAACTAAAATAAATGATATTAAACATGAAGCTATTTGAACACATTGTGATTAGGCTTGCACGGCAAATTGTGAGGTCAAAATTGAAAAAATGACCAAGAAAATGACTTTATATTGTACAAATATATACAAACTAGGACTTATACCTAAATTCTCAGCTCAATTTTAATTAGAAATTATTTTAAGAATTTTTTTCTAAAAAAATTAATAAAAACTAAAAAAATTTGATTTTAAATTTTAAAAAAATAATTTCTTATTAAAATTGAGCTGAGAATTTAGGTATAAGTCCTATTTTGTACATATTTGTACAATATAAAGTCATTTTCTTGGTCATTTTTTCAATTTTGACCTCACAATTTGCCGCGCAAGCCTAATCACAATGTGCTCAAATAGCTTCATGTTTAATATCATTTATTTTAGTTTTGGCTAAAGTTTCATAAATTTTAAAACTTGTTTCATAATAAATAATTCTTGTAGAATTACATATAAAAAATTATACTTATACATTGAGTAGTTCAAAAATGACATGAAAGATCAAACTATGTTTTGTAGTACCGTCTTTGCACATTTTTAAGACTCCTATGACCCCTTAAACAAATAAAAAAAATTAAATGAAAGAGAAATAACCAAGCAACACAAATAATAAATTTCCAGAAATCGTCCCTGCTATCAAAAGTGTACGTGTACCGGAACCAGTATTCGTTAGTCTACCCCTGATTACAATCAAATGCTCCTTATCTTGTGATAAAATCTCTCCGTGCACCACTCCCCAGAAAGAGAAACGTATCCCCTTTTTTAAATCGCCAGACGTATCATTTGGCGAAAATTTGTAATGCCACCTGGTGAGTCAGAATCAAAATAAAGTTGGCTGATAAATCCTCTTAAACATGAATTTGGTTTGGTTTTCCAACGGTATATAGCCACTATAGTTATCGTTGGCAGTTTATTGGAAGGTATTCATCAATTAACCTTGATTTTTCGTCTGCTTCGTTGAACTATATTAGGTTAGGTTTGAATTATCGTCGCACTAGAGCTACACGAGGTCTATTGGCGACGGGCGTAAAAGATTTTAGAACCAAAGTCAAGTGACTAGCCGACCCTGAATAGGCACACAACGCAACCGTTAAGGGCGGCAACGTATGCATCGTTAGGACTTTGAAGGATATTTAACGTGCACTCCCTTACACGGGGTATTATTCGTCGGACATTTTTGGCTGCACGGGCCGTTTATAGGTCGGCAGTTATTTTGGCAATGCCCGGACCCGAACCTGGGACCTTTCGCATGCTAGACGAGGGTCTAACCGACTGGGCTCCCCAGCCCCTCAAGCTATTCGTTGTCAGATGTCGGTTACAGTAAAAATATAAAGTGTTTTATTTTTAGGGGGAGTTTTATAAAGCATTGGGAGTGTTAAACAGGAGTTTGGTTTAATTTTCGGTAGCCTCTTTAGTTATCGTTGGAAGGAATTTGTTAATTAATCTTGATTTTTCGACTGTTTCAATGAACTGTAAGTTTAATTATGAAATTAACTTTAAACATATGAAGAGTACAGGGGAAAAATACCGCTTGAAGGCTTTCCTCAATAGGCCTCTTTGGCATTGATAGCAAGAAATCACCTAAACAAAACTGGCGTGAATAAACCGGTTACTCGCTTTGCTTTTCTTTTGCCGGTAACCCTGATTCACACCAGAGATCAGTTTACACGAGTCACACGTTTGTACCGCGAATGAAGAATCGAAAGAAAACTGGTTTCTTGTCGCCAATGTCCGCCAAGCAGACACAATTACGGGAAGATTCTTATTTAATCAAGCGGTTCTTCCCCTGTACTATTCATATCAATTATGGTCCATAACCGCATATTATGTATACGAAACGGAACTGATAGCTAAAAAGAATGCAGTATTTTATTTTTATTATATATTATTGGGAGCGGTCCAAAGTTTTCTTTGTGGAGAGCTGTGGATTTTGTGTCTTCAAAGAAAAAAATAAATTCTAAGCCACATTTCTCCGGCTGTATTGAACATTTTTGCAAACAATTTTTATATTACAAAAGTAGCTGGCTTACGGGACTCTATACTAACACTTTTTGAAATTTGTTCAAAAAGTTGATAAACTATTCGATATTCGATAGTTAAATAATTTATTAAAAAACACATTTCAACAGATCACAATAATAAACATCATAATACCCATCACATAAACTTATTATTCATTTTTTTTTCATAACTTTACAAACTTAACCTAATGGAAACTGTACATATATTTTCATAAATTTATAAATAAAAACCTGAGACGTATTACAATTTAAAATTCAAGGACCCGCAAGAGTGGCAAATCAAGAGTTACGAAATATTCTAATTAGGCCGCCTAATTAAGGGGAAACCGAACTTCAAAGGTAAAAGCTAAGTAGGATAATATCATAATACCTCCAACTTTTTATGCTGGAAAGTTCTCTTCTGGATATTATTTCGAAAGAAATGTAAAGAAAGAATAACTTGATGGTTAATCCATGTTTTGTATTGTAAATTGAAAGTCTGAAAATAAAAATAATCATGAAAATAATTGGTTTGTTAAATGAACTCTCAATATTGAAGGATCTTGTTTTAGACCTCATATTCTGAAATATAACTGAGATACTGGGTCTTGCAAGTTAATTGTTGTTTGGTGTGCCAGAAAAATACCATAAAATATGCAGACAAAATGTGTTTAGATTTAACAATTTGTAATTTTTGCACAAAAGCTCTTTTTTTAAAAGACAAATGGAAGCAAAAAGCAAAATTTTAGTTTCCCTAGAGACAGTGGGGCTGCTGACCACAGTATTTTATGTATTTATTTATTTATTATTACAACCACCAAACAGAACTGGTCCATTAAAAGGCAGAGGACTTACTATTAAAAATGCAAAAATTACATGGAAACACCAAAAGAGAAACAAGATTAAAAGTACAGACACCAATATGATCATTAAAACAATGCCTTAAAATATAGATAAAACAACGAAGCCACCAAACTGCACCCAAAAAAAAATCAGTAGGACAAAATATTAGACAAATATATTTTCTTAAACTCAGTATAAGACATAAAAAAACTAAACTCAGTATAAGACATAAAGTACTAAAGATGATTAACAAACAGACTCACTCGGGATCTAACCACGGACTTTTAGATCATCAGTCCAACGCTGCCTCTCTCTCGACACATGGAGCTTTCACAAGCAGTTGAAATGCTTTTTTGGTTGCAATCCAGTATTTTACGCTGTTAAATAAAGAAAAAAAAATATTACAAAAAAATAAATATTTTTTTTAAAAAATCTGCCAAATTTTCTGATTTTTACAATGTACGTGATGCCACAAAGCTGAAGCTAATAACGAAAAAAATACAGCTACTGTTCAATTTGAAGAACACCAATTTATTTTCCCATTGTTTGAATTTTTATCTCTTAGAGGTGCTCAATTTTCAAGAAGGGAGACATTTTTTAAATCACGAAAAGTTTCCTTTTTCTTTCTTGTTTTCAGTTATTAGATTTGCATTTCCAACTCTGATTTTTCACTTGCCGTGTTTTAAATTAGCCCAATTTTTATGGATATGTTTTCCGGAAACTTGTAAATAAGGACAAAGATTGAAGATTTCAAAATGCAAAAATCTATGATCTTGCAAGATTTTTGATGAGGCGTCTCAGAAATTGCTTATTGTCTCGGTTTTGAGTTTGAAATAGGATAGGACTTTAAAGTTTTCCTTTATGCATAAAATAATAAAAGTATGTTTTCACCGTTCTTTATTTTATATTTTTTAAGTTTGAAATTATGGATTCTTGTTTTATTTAAAGCTACAAAGAAAATGCAGATTCAAACAAGCAAATATATATTTCTTAAATCTATTTGTGTAGGTTGGATATTGTTGGAAATGTAATGTGTGTGTATGATATCACATTGTTTAGTGCAGAAATCAATATGGTGGAGAAGGATGAAATGTTTTTGGTTAATGTTTTGAGAATAACTCCGCCAAACTTTTGTGGTTTGTTTTTAGTACTTTGCTTTCAAGAACTGTGCATTGATTTTAAAATATGAACTACAGTTAAAAAGTAACATGTATTTGTAATGAAAATCACAAAAAAAATACAAATTATTGAATTCAACATTAAGAAAAAAGCTATAAATAATAGACCTTATTCCATGCACAATTTATGCACCATATAAGAATACAGGTTAAAAATTTAAAAATTCCAACAAAATTAGCAAAAAAAAAGCTTTGGGGATTTATTAAACACACGAATTGAAAAACGAGAAACTGAGGAAAAAAAGGTTGGAAGCAGACGAAATACGTATTCAAACTCATAGGAATGATTCAAAATAGATATTTATGCAACTAGTGCGAAAAGTAATGCTTTTTAAAACTAGTGGATTTTATTTCACGAGCGAGGTACGAGCGAGTGAAATAAAGACACGTGTTTTAAAAAGTTTACTTTTCGCACGTGTTTCATACACTATTTTTTACAATTGCGTGAAAAAATCAAATCTCATTGGTTCAAAAATAATTCACGTGCTAATTAGACTAAAATGAGTTTGGAGCTTCCAGGAGAGATGTCAAAGAAAACAACCAATGAACTCGCAGTTCGGAGCGCGTGACGCTATAAAAAAACCAATAAGCGTGTTTCAACATTTTGTCAAAGAAAGCAACCAATGAACTCGCAGTTCGAAGGGCGTGACTTAAGAAATATTCCCATCGCGAGAAAAAAAAATTCATTGATTCAAAAATAATTCACGCGCATAATATTTTTAAATAAAGCAGATAGATAAATCTTTGGATGTTATGAGTATTATCAAATCGAAATTTTACTTGAAATGTTGGCATCTTATTAAAAGAGTGCGACAAAGTCTTTTTTTCACTGCTTTTGGGTGAAAAAAAAGTACTTTTTTTCACTGCTTCAAAAAGTCTAGCTTTGTGCACGCGTCTGATATTGAAATTATAATGTAAAAGTCGGGTTTTTTTCACGCAATTATAAAATAGCTATTTATGCAACAAGTGTGAAAAGTAATGCTTTTTAAAACTAGTGGATTTTATTTCACGAGCGAGGTACGAGCGAGTGAAATAAAGACACGTGTTTTAAAAAGTTTACTTTTCGCACGTGTTTCATACACTATTTTTTATAATTGCGTGAAAAAAATCAAATCTCATTGGTTCAAAAATAATTCACGTGCTAATTAGACTAAAATGAGTTCGGAGCTTCCAGGAGAGATGTCAAAGAAAACAACCAATGAACTCGCAGTTCAGAGCGCGTGATGCTATAAAAACCAATAAGCGTGTTTCAACATTTTGTCAAAGAAAGCAACCAATGAACTCGCAGTTCGAAGGGCGTGACTAAAGAAATATTCCCATCGCGAGAAAAAAAAATTTCATTGATTCAAAAATAATTCACGCTCATAATATTTTTAAATAAAGCTTTGATTGATAAACCTTTGGATGTTATGAGTGTTATCAAATCGAAATTTTACTTGAAATGTTGGCATCTAATGAAAAGAGTGACACAAAGTACTTTGTTGCACTGCTTTTGGGTGAAAAAAAGTAATTTTGTATCACTGTTTCTAAAAAGTATAACTTTACTCACGCGTCTGATATTGAAATGATAATGTAAAAGTCCGATTTTTTCACGCAATTATAAAAAAATATTTAATAACTGTTTTTCTGCAAAAGATATCATTATGAAAACTTTCAGTAATTGTTCAGAAAAATTTTGTAGAAAATAAGAAGTAAAAACTGAAAAATCGATGAAACTGAAATCAAAAGCTTAAACTCAACCAATATTAAAACTAAACAGAAGTATGCAAATAAAATTTAGAAGTAATTTTTTAATGTATTTTTTTGCACAATTTATTAAAAATACGATGATACAAAAAGTCTTATTACTACGTTTTCATTTTTTACTGTCTTTGAATCCGTTAAGAATTTTAAAAACAGTTAATTTATTGTTTCAGTATTATCTCTTTTTGAAAGTTATTGGACAAATTTAAAAACACACATTCATGCCAAACTTTATTTAAATTATGCATCTCTATTCCACATACGTATGGTAAATAATACAGTCATACAGACGAAGTATAATTATAAATACAAATAATGTATAATTATAATAATGCATAATTATAATGTATAATTATAATACAGATAATGAAATATTATCAATACAATCTTGATATGTTGTGAAATTTATATTCCAAATAATTCACTCTATAATTTATTGAATGAATATTAAAAATATTCACTTTCTCCTTTTTGTGAATAGTACTTCTGATAAATAATGGCGGTAATAAAGACGAACTGTGTTACAAAATGACAAAAATATTAGTAATATATGTGTTAAATCACTTGGCACTATGCCTTAAAAGACAAAAAGGCTGAATGTTATTGAATTAAATTATACACTGATTAAAGTTAGAGCATAGCTCTTCAAAATTAAATTTGTAATGTTGTTTTCATTTAGAATTTATTTTTCATTGTTTAAGGGGAAATATGCGCGCTGGATCGCGTTTCTCAAAAGCAAAGTGCGTCAGTGTTAGTCTAATGGAGAAAAAAAAATTCTCTGCCCGAATGTATTGAATATTTTCGCAAACTGTTTTTTTTTTTAAATGTTTGTAATTTACTTAATGTAATTTTCATGTCTCTATAATCCCACTTTTTGAAATTGCTTTGAGTATTTTGAGTAAAATTATTTATTGAAAATTTAAAAAAAATATATATTGGAATTAATTTCAAAAGGTGGGATTTATGGGACTTGTAAGTCAGCTACATTTATCACATAAAAAATCCTCATGTATAAAATTATTCAATACAGCCGGAGAAATGTGGCAGAGAAAATATTTTTTTCTCCTTTAGATTAACACTGAGGCACTTTGCTTAGGAGACCCGCGATCCAGCGCGCCCATTCACCCTTAATGGGCTTGTTTCAACACTTTGTCAAAGAAACCAATGAAATCGCAGTTCAGAGCGCGTGATGTAATAAAAATCCAATGAGCTTGTCTCAAGTATTATTGAAAGAACACAACCAATGAAATCGCAGTATGAAAAACGTGACATCATAAGAAATATTCCCATTATAACAAATTGTCTGTCCTTGAATTTTTTGGAGCAATGCCTAAAAACTGTCTGGTACGTACAAACGAAAATTGAGTTCTCCCAACCAAACTGTTCGGTTGCTATAGGACGGACAGGACTGTTTAGTTGCAGGGACAAAACACGTTTGGTTAGAAGCGTTCGGCTGGCGCAAACACTAGTTTGGTTGAGAGAACTACACTGATACCGCGCAGTTTAGTTCTCAGACAGAGTTTAGTAGTCTCAACTAAACTCTTTGAGGCAGTCTGGTCCCGTTGACTAAACACGTTCAATCGAACGAGTATAGTTATGGTAACTAAACTGGTAGGTTTGAAAGAAACCACCAGTTTGGCTGTGCCAATTAAACACCCTTCAACCGAACTTGGTTGAGTTGCAGGACCAGCACCATTTTTTGCGTGTATGGAATCTTAGCATGATTGTCCTGCAAGTGTATAGTTTGAGTCCGTTTGATGAATTAAGGCATACTACTGATTTGTTGGTTGCATATTTTTTTTTCCAAAATATACTTCTATAATTTTACGAAATGTCTCCAAAGGAATAGCAGCAAACATTACTTCACGAAAATTTTAAATGATCAAAATGTCACTTTTGTCGAATATTTGAATTTTGTCCCCTACACCATGCACTGATCTTTCGAAATACTTTTAATGCAATTTTAGTTTTTCCATAATTTTGAAACTCAAAATAAAAAATATATGTATTAAAATTTATAATAAAAAAATTGTAAATTAAAGTCCAAAACTTTCTTTTCCTTAAATTGTATGGGAACAAATCTGATGTCAAGAATCATTCATATAGATGTTACTTTTAACCCTGTTGATAATTTACAACTTTCAAAAGAATCTTCGTTTTATATCCCTTTCAATTAATTTTCAGTATAGAATAATCCCCAAAGGCAATAAAAATATTTCGTATATCAATCATCGCCACTTGGAATTACGACCTGTGCATTTAAAAAGAACCTTTTTGGTAATAAAATAACATTTTTGACCCGAACCTAAGCAATAAATAATGCCGAAATATCCCTGTCAAAAGGTTCATGCAACTTTTGAAAAGCGGGACAAAATAAAAAATAAAAATTGGGATTAAATTCCACGTCATAATTTACAGAACGGCTATCTACAGAGACCATCAACGCCAATTCGAAATAAGCGTCCTACATTTTGTCTTTTTTCGCCATTTTGGATTTATTTCGAATGCGATCCGCGCATTTATCAACTTCGCTGTCATTGGAGAGTTTTCGGCCAATCAGATAAACGCAAATCATCAAGAAATCTCGTTGCGATATTTCATTCCTTTTCAAAGTTTGACAGGAAATAATTTGAAAATCCGGCGACAGATATGAGCTACAAGTTCATTAGAATTTATGGTATTTTTGCAGCTTATTTTTCAAACGGATAGTAGAACTGATGATTTAGAAGAGTTGCTAAAGTTCATTTAATTTCGCGTAGGCAGCGATATATGATGCGTATCATAGAAATGTTTGTCGTTTATTGGATTTTTCCCCCACAGCAAGCAGGATTAACTCTGTCGTTATTAAAATGACGACTTTGCGAACTGTGCCTTAATATGTTTTAAATGTTTAAAGTAAGATTTAGTAATTGAAAACTTTATTAATGTTATATGGATATGAGGGCGCGGTTCGTTAATCTTTATCAAATAGCAGCATGCATAACATAATACTTTTTTATTGATTCGTTATAACTTCTTATTCTTCTTTATTTGCTCGACAGCCCTTTGTGGGCCAGGGCCTTCTTCGGAATCTTCTTCCATTCTGATTTCGTTTTGGAAAACGACCTCCAGTTTTGTACTTTTAATGTTCTAAAATCCTCGTCGACGCAGGTAATCCATCGAAGTTTGGGCCTCCCTCTTGCCCTGGTGGCGATTGGTTTATAGTGGAAGACTCTTGGCGTTAAAGAGACACTGTTCATTCTGCACAGATGTCCATCAAATTTCATCCGGTTGACTTTTACGTAGTTGATGATATCTGCTTCCCTATATATATCTTATACAGCTCACTATTATGTCTTGTTATAACTTCAAAATAAAACTGTCAAGAGAAATATCAATTGGGTATATGATTATTTTAAAAGTTTAAAAACAGTGTCGCCAACCGCAAGATAAAATTTGACATTTTAAAATAAAAAAAATTAACCAGATTATATTTCCAAATTTTCTTTTTCATTTTAGTGTTACAATATGAAAAAAAAAGAAAATTTTAGTAAACAAAACCTACACATTAGCTATAATTTCAAAATTAATGAATTAGGTATAAGGTAGATTAATTACAAACTCTTCAATTAACTGTAAGCGAAGTACCATATTCATTACACCCATAATTTAAACCCCCAGACCTCGGCCATTCCAATAAAACCAACGATCTATGGATAATTATTCCAAGCGATGCCATGACGTCACTCCCCCTGATTAAATAGTCCAGACGCTTACATCGATATTCCACCCTTTTCGATATATCGATACGAATATATATTCGCCGTGTGCGTTCAACTGGAAACAGGAATCAATTTATTTGGAGAGCAGAGTAGTTAGTGGAAGTGGTTAACTTTTCGTTTCGGTTAGACTAAGATATAGGGGCTGGCCTGTTCATTGGCGTCCATTGACTGTAGTAGATTGTATCGGGCGAAGTCGCTTGTGAACGAGACGGGCCATTTATCTTAGCAATACTCGGGAGAATATGAGTTTTGCAACTGCATCCTTCAGATGTAGATTTAGCAGAGGGATTAATATCGGCTGTTTGGTAAAATTAAGGAAATAAATTTTGCTGAGCTTGGGGCTCGTAGTCATTTGTGTGATTGGAAATTTATAGCTTGGTTGAAATAGGAGGTCCTTTTAAGAGGAATTGTCTGTCCCATAGAGGTAATGCATTAGTTTTGGACAGAGTTGGAACGGGTCACCGGGTCAGTGGGTCATCTGGGTCACTTGGGTCACTTTTTTGGTCTGAGTCACTGGGTCATGGGTCACTCTGTCAGACCCGGATTTGACCCAGTGACCCATGACCCGAACTGACCCACTGACCCGGAATGACCCACTGACCCGGAATGACCCAGAGACCAAACCATTCTGGGAATATAGACTAACTAGCTAGACTATATAGTTGAGGCTCAAGTTTTAGTTTCTGAGGGGTTGAAATGTGGATTTATTAGATTCAGTATTTAAGTTTCAAGCTTATTTTATTCCAAAATTACATAAACAGATTCATATATGCTTGAGTAAATTTCTATATTGATTATGCTATGTACTTATGTTCGATATATCATTAGGCCAGCCTATTCATTTTGAATAAACTGTGTATTCCCATATTCTTTAACACTGTAAATCTGTTACATACTATACAGCGTAGTGACTAGTGAGTGTATATATAGTGCATACTGCATAGATGTTTGTGATACATTAGTTTTGTTGTTATGCAGCAGTAAACGTGTTTTCTATAGTATTCAGTTTCATTATTAAAAATAATGTAAATTTTGCATAAACATTGTAATTCTTGAAAATATATTGTTTTATATAATTAATAAATTGGCTTTCAATTCAGCTTTATCCCAAATTATGAATCTAAAATCATCCTACGCAGCTAAGCTAATAGCATATATTGCAAGCTTTTTGTAATACGTATCTTACTTAATGTGAACGAGAATTGATCATAACTGTTGGTAATTTACATGGGCAGTTCTTTTACTTCGCTGCTATATATATTAAATCACGTTTTAATGAGGCCTGAATAATACAACCAAAATTATACTTGCTACTTGTGCGTGTGAAATGTGATATGGCTGTAGATGTAGTTTGCAAGGATGAGAACCAGCAGTACCATGTTTCACTTGTGTCAAGCCAATACCAATTTTAGTTTTTCGACCTTGAGACAAAGTGATTTTTAACCTCGTCTTTGCATCACTAGAAAAAGGGGTTAGTTGGCTCAGTTCAAGTTGTTGTGCTAGTCAGCCTCTTCGCAATTACTAGGTTAGTTTGAGTCGATTCATGTGACTGGGTCAGTTCAGAAAACTGGGTCAGTTACTCAGTTCAGGCTTCTGGGTCAGACCAGGTTCCTGGGTCAGTTCGGGTCACTGGGTCATTCCGGGTCACTGGGTCATTCCGGGTCACTGGGTCATTCCGGGTCACTGGGTCAGTCCGGGCCACTGGGTCAGTCCGGGTCTCTGGGTCAGTGGGTCACTGGGTTATGGGTCTCATATATGAATGGGTCAGTGGGTCATGGGTCACACAGTTTGTGACCCGTTCCAACTCTGGTTTTGGAATCGCTACTTCCGCACAAATATAAAGCCACTTGAATTTGGAGAAAACGCGGAATAGTAGAGCTTTATTATGATTGGCATGTTCGGTTTCAGCACATTAAAGTGTACAGGGTGGTTATAAAATAACGCTCGCTATTCGGAGTGGTCAGTAGCTTGAATGAATAATCCAAATGCATCAAGAATTGAGACACTTACTTATCAAGAAGGGGTAAAAAGAATGGAATCATAAAAAAGACAGAATCCTGAAAAATAATCATTAAACAGAATAATCACAAACAACAAACTCGTCGCTTGATCAGAATCTAAATTACGAGGTGTCGTCAATTATGGCCAATTACGGCCAACACAGCTAATTACGCCTCGTAATTTCGAACACTGGTCAAGTGCCGAGTTTGTTTTTATGATGCCATTCTTTTCTCCCCTGCTTGATTAGTAAGTGTCTCAAAGTGTTTTGCATTTGCATTATTCATTAAAGCTACGGAACTAGCGAGCGTTATTTTATAACCACCCTGTATAAAGCCACTTGAATTTGGAGAAAACGTAGAATAGTTCAACTTTTTGATTGACACGTTCGGTTTCAGCACATTAAAGTGTATATTTTTTAGATTTATATTAATATTTTTACTTATTATTATTAGCTTTTCCATATGTTACTATTTACTTTACTATTGGTTGTCTTTGGAAAACGGTTAAGTAAGTGGTAAAATAAATTTTCAATTTTCCATTATAACTTGAAAATTAAAAAAAATGCAATTAGTTACTTTTCAAATTAAGTAACTGTGATAGTTACTTTTTTGTAACTGGAACTGTGCAAGTTATTTTTATAAGTAACTTTTCTGTGCATTATGTGTCTTTATAGCAGTAGATAATCCGAATTACATCATATTCTTTCAGTTTTTAGCATAATATATTTGCTTCGACAATTTATCAAAAATATTCCATTTATGGTTTGTTAAAAAAAATATTAAGAATATTGGAACCTTTTAAACACAATTTTTCAAACATTTCTTAAACGAACAATGTTTAATTTAATGTAATTGCATTTTTAATACAAAACAACTGTATAAATCCTTTGCTAACCTCAAAATCCACCATGACACATCGACGATAGTAGTTAAAATTCCCTCGCTAACAAAATTATTCTCATAGTACTACCTCTTATACTAGTTCAACCCCAATATTCACTGATCCTTACAAAAATCTACAAAAGTGTTAATGTAACGAGTTTCATTATAAACAAATTTTATGAAAAATAAAATTAGCTTCCCCCCCCCCCCTTAACTTAGACAATCTACATCTTTGACACTCACTTAAACCCCATCGGAATATCAAAATCCACCATAACACTTTGGCGAATATCCCTCACCTACCCTCGCCAACCAGAATGAATCCCTTTGTACTAACTCTTATGTTACCATTTCCGTATCAAGACTTACCGATCCTTAAGGAATCTAAATCTACGAAATCATTAATGATAAGGATTTAATAATAGATAATATTTATTTACATATTTTTTAATTATATGCGATGAGTTATACATCATTATAATATTTAATCAAACTTATTATTATATATTATAATTTACTTCAACTTCAACAAAATAAAACCTACTTGAACCACATCCAAACCTCAAAATCGCACAAGATCCGCCATGACACTTTGGCGAAAATCCCTCACCTGCCCTCGCCAATCAAAATGATTCCCTTGGCGCCGCCTCTTATATCAATCCAGCGCCAAGTCTTACCGTTCCTTAACCCTCTAATGCATACTGTTACCGTTTGGTAACAAGTTACATAATCCACTTTATTCTATTAAAGTAGACCTCAATCTTGACAAATTTGTGTTTTTTTCATCTATTACATTCCATTCTGAAGTTTTAGTTAATAATAAAACTCATAAATGACAGTAGTAAAAGTGTATTCAAAATTAAAGAGGGAGGTTATTAACTGTTGTGAAATTACGTTTTCTGGCGTTAGTCAAAGTATAATAATTTTAGTACTAAATACAAATAAATTGTTTTGAAAAAATATATATAGTTAAAAAGGGTTATTTTAAAATATATTTAGTAGTTTTCTAGTCATTATTATCAAAATTGGAATTTTTTAGTTGGTTTTTGTCACATGGAATTTTTTTTTTAATTGAAATTATTTAAAACCTAATGCAGTTAAATTTTTTTCAGTATTTTTCCCATAATGTATGAGCATTGAAGATACATATATATTTTTTTGGGATGAAAATAAAAATTCATGCATTAGAGGGTTAATCAAATCTATGATAGTATTAATGACATTAGTGCCTTTAGTAAAGCATTTACAAAAAAATATAGAGATAAAACAATTTTTGATTCGATATAATCGAGTATCCACCATGACACTTTGGCGAAAATCCCTCACCTGCCCTCGCCAACCAAAATGATTCCCTTGGCGACGCTTCTTATATCAGTCAAAGGCAAGTCTTACCGGTCCTTAAACAAATCTATGATAGTATTAATGATATTAGTGCCTTTAGTAAAACATTTACAAAAAAATATAGAGATAAAACAATTTTTGATTTTATGTAATCAAGTACATCTCTAACACAAAGCATCCCTTATTCTCAAAATCCGCCATGACACTTTGGCGAAAATCCCTCACCTGCCCTCGCCAACCGAAATGATTCCCTTGGCGCCGCCTCTTATATCAGTTCCGCGCCAAGTCTTACCGGTCCTTAAACACATCTATGATAGTATTAATGATATTAGTGCCTTTAGAAAAAACATTTACAAAAAAATATAGAGATAAAACAATTTTTGATTCTATGTAATCAAGTACATCTTTAACGCAAAACATCCCTTAATCTCAAAATCCGCCATGACACTTTGGCGAAAATCCCTCACCTGCCCTCGCCAACCGAAATAATTCCTTTGGCGCTGCCTCTTATATCAGTTCCGCGCCAAGACTTACCGGTCCTTAAACAAATGTATGATAGTATAGTATTAATGATATAAGTGCCTTGCCTATAGAAAAACATTTACAAAAAATATAGAAGTAAAACAATTTTTGATTCTATGTAATCAAGTACATCCTTAACACAAAACATCCCTTAATCTCAAAATCCGCCATGACACTTTGGCGAAAATCCCTCACCTGCCCTCGCCAACCGAAATGATTCCCTTGGCGCTGCCTCTTATATCAGTTCCGCGCCAAGACTTACCGGTCCTTAAACACATCTATGATACTAGTATTAATGATATTATTGCTTAGAAAAAACATTTACAAAAAAATATAGAGATAAAACAATTTTTGATTCTATGTAATCAAGTACATCTTTAACACAAAACATCCCTTAATATCAAAATCCGCCATGACACTTTGGCGAAAATCCATCACCTGCCCTCGCCAACCGAAATGATTCCCTTGGCGCCGCCTCTTATATCAGTTCCGCGCCAAGTCTTACCGGTCCTTAAACAAATCTATGATAGTATTAATGATAATATTGCCTTTAGTAAAACATCTACAAAAAATATAGAGATTAAACAATTTTTGATTCTTTGCAATCAAGTACATCTGTAACACAAAACATCCCTTTATCTCAAAATCCGTCATGACACTGGCGAAAATCCCTCACCTGCCCTCGCCAACCAAAAAGATTCCCTTGGCGCCGCCTCTTATATCAGTTCCGCGCCAAGTCTTATCGGTCTTTAAACAAATCTATGATAGTATTAATTATATTAGTGCCTTTAGAAAAAACATTTACAAAAAAATATAGAGATAAAACAATTTTTGATTCTATGTAATCAAGTACATCTTTAACGCAAAACATCCCTTAATCTCAAAATCCGCCATGACACTTTGGCGAAAATCCCTCACCTGCCCTCGCCAACCGAAATGATTCCCTTGGCGCCGCCTCTTATATCAGTTCCACGCCAAGACTTACCGGTCCTTAAACAAATCTATGATAGCATTAATGATAGTTCCTTTAGAAAAACATTTAAAAAATGAAGAGATAAAACAATTTTTGATTCTATGTAATCAAGTACATCTTTTACACAAAACATCCCTTATTCTCAAAATCCGCCATGACACTTTGGCGAAAATCCCTCACCTACCCCTCGCCAACCAAAATGATTCCCTTGGCGCCGCCTCTTATATAAGTTCCGCGCCAAGTCTTACCGGCCCTGAAACAAATCTATGATAGTATTAATTATATTAGTGCCTTTAGAAAAACATTTACAAAAAAATATAGAGATAAAACAATTTTTGATTCTATGTAATCAAGTACATCTTTAACGCAAAACATCCCTTAATCTCAAAATCCGCCATGACACTTTGGCGAAAATCCCTCACCTGCCCTCGCCAACCGAAATGATTCCTTTGGCGCTGCCTCTTATATCAGTTCCGCGCCAAGACTTACCGGTCCTTAAACAAATGTATGATAGTATAGTATTAATGATATAAGTGCCTTGCCTATAGAAAAACATTTACAAAAAATATAGAGGTAAAACAATTTTTGATTCTATGTAATCAAGTACATCCTTAACACAAAACATCCCTTAATCTCAAAATCCGCCATGACACTTTGGCGAAAATCCCTCACCTGCCCTCGCCAACCGAAATGATTCCCTTGGCGCTGCCTCTTATATCAGTTCCGCGCCAAGACTTACCGGTCCTTAAACACATCTATGATAGTATTAATGATATTAGTGCTTAGAAAAAACATTTACAAAAAAATATAGAGATAAAACAATTTTTGATTCTATGTAATCAAGTACATTTTTAACACAAAACATCCCTTAATATCAAAATCCGCCATGACACTTTGGCGAAAATCCATCACCTGCCCTCGCCAACCGAAATGATTCCCTTGGCGCCGCCTCTTATATCAGTTCTGCGCCAAGTCTTACCGGTCCTTAAACAAATCTATGATAGTATTAATGATAATATTGCCCTTAGTAAAACATCTACAAAAAAATATAGAGATTAAACAATTTTTGATTCTATGCAATCAAGTACATCTGTAACACAAAACATCCCTTAATATCAAAATCCGCCATGACACTTTGGCGAAAATCCCTCACCTGCCCTCGCCAACCGAAATGATTCCCTTGGCGCCGCCTCTTATATCAGTCCCGCGCCAAGTCTTACCGGTCCTTAAACAAATCTATGATAGTATTAATGATATTAGTGCCTTTAGAAAAACATTAAAAAAAATAGAGAGATAAAACAATTTTCGATTCCTTGTAATCAAGTACATCTTTAACACAAAACATCCCTTAATCTCAAAATCCGCCATGACACTTTGGGGAAAATCCCTCACCTACCCTCGCCAACCAAAATGAATCCCTTGGCACTAGGGTCATATGGGGGAATTATGGATCAAAAAATCACAACATCCTATTTTTTTCTAAAGTATGAAAGATAGAAAGTTTTAATTTTGCATGGAGTAAGCTTAAATAATTTAGAATTTATTTAAATAATCACTTTACCTAAAACTTAATTATTATTAGTTTTATTTTAATTATTGAGTGATCAGGAATTACCCCGGGTTTGGGCAATTATGGATCACACATGGGGTAATTATGGATCACCCCTTTTTTTATAGTAATGCATATTAAAAGTAAATTAATTTTTGGTTGCAGTTAAAATATAATTCAAAGCAAACTTTTAAACGCCTAAATTAACTTTTTATTAATCTTCTTTCTCAGAAAAAAATTAGACTTTATCGTTTGCTAATTTTTTTTCAAACTTGAAGAATAATGATGATCTTTTTTAATAAGTTATGTCGCAATTTCTCATTTACATTCTTTCGAAAATTCGGTTATTTATCGTTTGTTAAATTAATTTACAGTTCGAAGTATCTCGAAAGTTTCTCGTAAGTTTAACGAAATGAAAAGAGTCAAAATATTGAATAAAAATGGAATTTGCATGTTATTTCAATGTAGATTAATTTTTGTTATTTAAATTTTAAATAAACTTTGAATTCGAATTTTTCAATGAAATTTGGAATGCAGCCTAATCTGATTTTTTGCTTCAAAATGACGTATACCACTTAGCTAAAAACACATGAAAAATTAAAAAATATCACTGATCCAGAATTACCCCAGTGATCCAGAATTACCCCAGTAAACTGGGGGATAAATCGATATACCTTTAAAATCATTAAAAAAAATAATTATGAAAAAATTTATATCGGAATGAAAAGCTTAGACCTTTTCCTATTGAAAAATAGCACCAACAATATAGTTAGTTCAAATATGTTTCTCCAGTATGGATCTTAAAAAAAATCATGTTTTTCAAAGACAATCTTTTTTGAAGATGTTTTTATAGTAGTGTAAAAAGAATTTTTTTCTATTATTTGCTGCAGAGTTACATTGTTTTTGAACTTGATATAAGAAAATAGAATGTATAAGGATGACTTGGCATAATTTATTTTTTTTCTAAAAACCATTTTTAATCCTTAAAACTTAGTGATCATTATTTACCCCGGAAAGAGAGTGATCCATAATTCCCCCATGTGACCCTAACTCTTATATCATTTCCGTGCCAAGACTGAGCAATCTTTGAGGAATCTAATTCTACGAAATTATTAACGATAAGGATTTAATAATAGATAGTATTTTAATATTTATTTGAATTTTTTTTAATTATACGATCAGTTTATAACTCATTAATATACAATCAAACTTATTAATATATAATATTAACTACTACATCTTTAACGTAAATAAAATCCACTTAAACCATATCCGAACCACAAAATCACACAAAATCCGCCATGACACTTTGGCGAAAATCCCTCACCTGCCCTTGCCAACCGAAATGATTCCCTTGGCGCTGCCTCTTATATCAGTTCCGCGCCAAGTCTTACCGGTCCTCAAACACATCTATGATAGTATTAATGATATTAGTGCCTTTAAAAAAACATTTACAGGAAAATATAGAGATAAAACAATTTTTGATTCTATATGTAATCAAGTACATCTTTAACACAAAACATCCCTTAATCTCAAAATCCGCCGTAACACTTTGGCGAAAATCCCTCACCTGCCCTCGCCAACCAAAATGATTCCCTTGGCGCCGCCTCTTATATCAGCTCCGCGCCAAGACTTACCGATCTTTAAGGAATCTAAATCTACGAAATTATTAGCGAAAAGGATTTAATAATAAATAAAATTTATATTATTTATTTATATACTTTTTTAAAAAAATATATCCGATCAGTTTATAACTCATTAATATATAATGAAACTTATTTATCCGCCATGACACTTTGGCGAAAATCCCTCACCTGCCCTCGCCAACCGAAAGGATTCCCTTGGCGCCGCCTCTTATATCAGTTCCGCGCCAAGACTTACCGGTCCTCAGGGAAATCTATGAATGTGCGGCCGATTATCTTACGCAAACAGCCATGATTAGGCGACGCCTGGAAGCGAGAACTATAACGGCCCGTTGGCTGGGGACATTAATTCCGTTGGACATACAGTGGTAATTTGCTCTTGGCGCAGTTTGGCGTGGTAATTCTCGCCTAATTGATAGATTTGGTAGCACGAGGTTTATTGGGATGAATTGGATTACGATATGCGTTCTGGATATTTGTCATCCTAATTGATATTGATTGTAACAATAAGGGTGGTAAATCATAATAGCATCATGGTTAAGTATCATGGGATTTTGAAGCATACATACGTATTTTATAACTTTTTAATGAATTTGAAACTCGATGCCTAATCTAGATGTATGTAAAATAAGTGTATAGGGAACTTAGATAAATGTTAGTCTTTTTTATTTAGCTGCTTAGACATTGGTAAATGATAAATTGGTCGCCTGTTGTCGACGATAGATGGGGACGGAATGCCTACAAAAAATGGCGATGGATGTCCAGCGCTCCCTGACTGACCAAGCGCTCCCTGACTAACCAATCAGAAGTTAAGATTTTGTTATAAAGAAAGGTTTTAAATAGTCAAGTTGGGAAGGGAGGACTCAAGAAAGTTCTGTGGGAACGATGATTTAGGCAACTGTTTGTCGCCGACAAGGGAAACAGTTGCCAGGGAAATATTATAACTTTATAGAGATGTATACGATAGATCACATGTATTTTTTTTTATGAAATCCAAAAATTAGAATTGTAATGGTAGTCCATAATCATTGCACTGTTATAACAAAGTTAGTATACTTAGTGTACGTGTGTTACACAAACTACTATATGCAATTTTTAAAATGTTTAGTTTGAATTATCGTCAATGTTAAAAATTTCGAATTTATGTGGGCAGTGTAAGTCGGTCTCTCACGATCCACATACATACAGACAGACCAACGCACATACTCTTTCTTTTATTATTATATATTATGAACTTACTTGTAATTTATAAGCTGGCAGTGGCTTTTTAAGTGTTACTTATAAGTACCGTCAGTAGATAATGAATTTTTTATGTTTGGAATAAAATTGATTACAACGAACTAGATAAAAACGATAGAAAAATGTTGCAATAAGAAGTAACATCAAAATCACCAATATATTGAATACATTTTTTTAATAGATGAAAGTTTGAGTTGTTCACAGTCTATTTTATGTCAAAGCAAGAAAAAATTGCGAAATTTGGTTGCTGAAACTGTAAGGACTAAATTTTGTCCCGTGAATGATATATGAGGCAGAGCCAAGGGAGTAATTTCAGTTTGGCGAGAGAAGATTTTCGCCAAAATAACAAGACTAATTTTGAGGTCGGAGGAGGGTTTTTACTCAATTATTTATGTGCGGCAAACTAAGTTACATAAAGAACGAATTTCAAAAACTACCATTTTTTTCCTTCTTTTTTTCTTATAAGAAAGTGGCAAATGGTGTTTACAAGTCTGTCGAAATGAGTTAACCCCCCTAATGCATACTGTTGCCATATGGCAACAAGTAACATCATCCCTTTTATTCTACTAAAGTAGAGCTCCCTCTCGACAAATCTGTTTTTTTTTTCATCTATTACATTCCGTTTTGAAGTTTTAGTTTCTAATGACCTTCATGGATGACAGTAATAAAAGTGTACTCAAAATTAAAGAGTGAAGTTATTAATTTTTGTGAAATTATGTCTTTGGCAGTGTTCAAAATATAATAATATTAGTACTAAATACAAATAAATTGTTTCGAAAAAATAATTTTTAATATAATATTAAGGGTTATTTTAAAATAAATTTAGTAGTTTTCTAATCATTCTTATAAAAATTGGATCGTTGTATTTGGAATGTTGTCATATGGCAAAATTTTAAAAATTGAAATTATTTAAATTTCAATGCAGTTAATTTTTTTTTCGGTATTTTTCCCATAATGTTAGAGTATTGAAGATACAAATATATTTTTTAGGTATGAAAAAAAAATCTTACATTAGCGGGTTTAATAAAAATCAATTGTGACACTTCACAATGATATCCTCAGCCACATATTTTGTTTAATAAATGTTTTGTACAATTATTTCGTATTCCGTTTTGAGTTAATTTTCATTCTTATAATTTTCATATAGATACTATGACTGTCTAATATTTACTTTCAATCCCTCTATTTTTATGTGCCGCCACGGTGGCCCAATCGTTAGGATGCTAGCCTTCTTTAGCTACTGGGTTTGGGCTCGAATCCTGGTCGGGCATGGCTGTTTGTGACCGTCAATAAATGTTGTTATTTGTCTATGTGTTCGTGTTGCCCTTTCTTTGTGTGTCTTTTGTGCTTGTAAAAACTCTTTCTGTGTCTGTCCCACTTGACGAAGGCTTATAAGCGGTTCTCTGAACAAGCATGCAAGCTGGAATATATATGTACCTACCATACCATACCCTCTTTTTTTTTATCCTTTTAATCTATATAATTCTCTTTTCCCGATGTACGTGAATATTTTTTTCTATCTCTCTCTACCTTCCATTTTTATATACCTGAATGAATATTTTTTTTTTTTTGAATAAACAATAGTATTTCACCATTAATAAAAAACATTATTTTCACCATTATTTTGAAACTCTAAATAAAATTTCATTAGATTTTGCTTAATTAAAACTGTTGCATCTCAATCTGTACCTTCCTATTAAAGTTTAGTTATCAGTTATATGAATATAATTTTTTTTAAGATAACAAGTTTAGCCAAATAAAGATAATATTTTAAATAAAATTCAATTCATTTCTATTACATTCCAAAAAAAATTTAAAAACTAAAATAATATAACTTATGGTTTTTATCAATTTATAAGACATGTTTAGTTATACTGCAATTTTTCCCTTAACGCTTAATGATTTTTACCATCCTCATTCTAATAGTTACAAAATAACCAAATAGATGGCGCCATGAAAGAAAACCAATAAATAAAGCCACGTATGTTAGAAATTTTAGGGATAGATCCTGCTGCCATCTCTACTATGTAAGATTCAACAAGTGCGTAAATTAAAATTCAATAAATAAATTGCTTACCTTTAATTATTAGTTTCCGAATGGAGTGGAAATGGGCAAAATAATACGGTTGTTTTCACTACATGAATTTTAAAAACAATTTATAAGAATTAAAATATTTGTTTAAATAATATATTAAATTATGACATTATATGGGGAATATTTTGGGTCTTCTCTAAATCATTTGTTTACAATTCAAGATTAATGTATAACATTTCAAATTCTCAATGTATTGAGACTTTAAATTTAGAAATATTAATCTTCTACCTTTCAGGTATGATAACTTATTCCGTATTACTCTTTATTTGCGACGCTCTTTATTGCTTTACTTGCAATGGATATTTGTAAATTTAAAGATAAAATTTCTCCAAAGAAGACCCAAGAAAATTACACAATTCCTTATTTTAATAAAGAAATCTTGAAAACATTTTTATTATTTAGCTCTTAAATTCTTCAATAGTTTACCAATTTCTATTCAAAATGTTGACAAATATTCATCTTTTAGGCGTTCTCTCTTTAAATTTATTATACTTAGTGACGACATAGATATTTATTTTTAATTTTGTATACACGAAGCATAAGTAATTTTTTTAAAAAATATCTTTCCAAATACTGTGATGCAGTATAATTCATTAATATTTATTATTACTTGCACTTTGTTAAAACTTATCTAGGCAGCTTAAACGGAAATGTACCCCTAAGCAGATTTTTTATTTATTCATATATTTTCTTGATTGATATTAATAAAGTTATTAATATTATTAGAAATCTTAATTAGTTTTATTTTTGAAAAAAAAAAATTATCATAAAAATCTTTCTCAAATGGAATAAGTAAATTTTATACACTCTTAAAACAAAAGAGTGAAATCCACTCACATATGAGAAGTGCATTTTCGACACTGGAAAGGAGTGAAAATCAACTCAGATTGAGTTAAAATCGCTCGTTTGGAGTGATCCTGTCGGAGTTTTAACTAAACAAGAGTGAAATCCACTCCAATAGGATAAGTGCATTTTCGACACTGAAAAGATTAAAAAATTACTCAGACTGACTTAAATTCACTCGTTTGTTTTAAGAGTGTTGTACATTATAATTTAAATTATTTTAAATTTTATTGTAAGACAAACTGATGCTCAAAATACGCAAAAAAGCGGGTATAACAATTGGAGCATGATACAATGTTTATCAATTTCAAATACCATATTTTATTTTTATGATGATTTTTATGATAACAACATTTTATTTTAGAATTAACATAATATTTATTTACATGTCAGCTTGTTCTTATTATTATAATTTATAAATATTACCAAAATGATATTTATATAAATCATAATTTTGTATTTCATATAAAAAAAGTTATTGTGTGTATAGTAAAATAATTCAAGTACTTAATATTCATAATGTTATTTTATATTTTAGGTAAGCAAGTCTATCTCTTTTGTATGCCTGGCTTCTCCTTCAAAACTGTAAGTTTTTTTTTAACTTTTCACAAATGACTGAAAAGTTTTGTTTTTTTATTAGAAATATCTTAATAAAATTAAGTATAGAATTGTTTTGTTTGTAGCATTATTTTGTTTGTATTATTTTGTTGTTTTTGTAGTGTTGCATCGTTTTGTTTGTAGAATTATTTTGTTGTTTTTGTAGTGTTGCATCGTTTTGTTTGTAGAATTATTTTGTTGTTTTTGTAACGTAGCACTGATTTGTTTGTAGCATTATTTGTTGTTTTTGTAATGTAGCATTATTTTGTTGTTTTTGTAATATAGCACTGATTTGTTTGTAGCATTATTTTGCTTGTATTATTTTGTTATTTTTGTAATGTAGCATTTTTTTTTTGTTTGTAGCATTATTTTGTTTGTATTATTTTGTTATTTTTGTAATGTTGCATTTTTTTGTTTGTAGCATTATTTTGTTTGTATTATTTTGTTATTTTTTAATGTAGCATTTTTTTTGTAGCATTATTTTGTTGTTTTTGCAATGTAAAAACATATCAATAAAGTAATATCCAATGTGTACTTTCAATTTAACACTTTATTCTTTTAATTTTAGTATTAAGTATACTTTTTTTAAAAAGAAAATACATCCATTTTACATTGGTTAATGCTTAGGATTATGATTAACGTGTTTAAATACAGAAAATAAATAAAATAGTACATAATATACATATAAAAATCAATGATCGTAATCAAACATTTATATAAAACTTGATTTTTGCATCATTTTTTGACAGCTGTGTTTTAGTTTTTGAGTTCATTGCTTTCAACTTGCTTAAACTGAACAGTAAGTAAGCTGCAGTCCTTGCCAACCTCAATTGGGTAAAAACAAAGGGTGAAAAGGCAGAGAGAAAAGCGCGATTGGTAATTTAGTTGGAAACTCTTGTAAGGTAATATTTGCATACAAAATGCTCTTAATACAACTTAACAAAACTACACTTTTTATTCTGATAAAATTACTAAATTTTCTCAAATATTTAAATCCGTTATACCTTTAAACGAATTAATGTTTTATACATGTTCTCTGGATGGATTCACAAATAATTTATGGAACTCTTTACATCCGCGGAAGGATCTTCTAGATAGCATATTTCTATTTACCCAACTTAGGTTGGCAAGGAGTGTATTTTTAAAATGTCACAAGTGTAGAACTTATTCATCAACCAAAAAGCGGATGAATTGAGAAGTTAAAGTAGAATTAAAAGTACACTCTCAGAAATACTTTCATTTTGACAATTCATGAATCCTCAAGCCTCATTTCGTTAATTTTGAGGATAGTGTGTTTCGGGGGGGGGGGGGGGGGGGGGGTCAAACTATCACCTGACTTTTGAGTAAACGCGGATCCTCACTTTTACGATCGTGATTTGACGATTATGTATCTTGATTTTGAGAAAACTGAATCTCATTGTTGTACTCACGTGCTCGAAAATGACGGAACATTTCTTTAGACTAGGCGACATTCAAATCCTCATAAAAATAACGATTAAAATTTCGTCACTTTGAGGAAACGAAAACTCGGAGCATTTGCCAGTAACGGAATCGTCAAAATTACGGAAAATTTCGTCGTTTTTGAGCATTCATTTTTTAGAGTGCATATTACTGAAAATAATAAAATCTTTTACCAACTGTTTTAATAAGTTTAAATTTCAAAACTATCATTAAAATCGCGATATGACCAACAAAACCTGTTGTATCACATCCATCCACCATATGCTACAAACTCCCCCTCCAAAGAAGATAAGCCAAAGCTACGCTTCCCTTAAAAGGACCCAAAATAGCGACGGGAAATTGGTAGGGTAAATACGATAATGTTGATACAGTGATAACTACCATGATCCCTGGCACCATTATCTATTTGGATAAGGCCGATCTCCTTCTAAGATAATGTAGAAGTAATGGGAGAGTATAAAGGGAATGAGTTTGGATGGTTCTTTTTGCAAGGAAATGGAATGTTTTGGAAGATGTTGTTGTGGGATATGGTCTTTGGTTGGATTGTTTTAGATAATACAAATGTAGGTTGGGATGGATGGAAGTTACGTGTGTTATTTGATAAAATGATTGCTATTTAGTTGACTAAAGTAGAGTAGGGCTTACAAATTTTAAAGTTAAAAAAATTCAAATAAAGTTGGGCATACTCATTTTTAGGTTGACACTCTTTTAAGAAAAAGGAGCTCTAGTCATTTTAAGGACTAGAGATATGTTGTAAATCTTTTAGAACTTATTGATTGCATATCTTTTCAAAACTGGTATTAAAATAAACTTACAAATACTTCAGAATATTGGTTAAGTAACACGGATATTATTATTAAAATTGTTGAAAAATTTAATGGGAGAGTTTAGCTATATTTTAAAAAACAAAACTACGTTTATTTTCTACTACATACACTGTAAAAAATTTGGCTTGAATTTACTAACGATTACTTAGTAACTTTACAGGTTTTCACCATTTACTAGAAAATCATCTGTAACCTAAAGAAACTACTGTAGTAATACTAAACAATACTAAGTAAATTGATGTAACGCTTACAGCGCCCCCTGGCTATCTTTCCTAGAGATTATGACGAATCGATATCGCAACGATAAAAAACCTAAAAACGTGTTTTTTTTTATTTTAGTATATAAAAACTACGTTAAATTATTTCGAAAACTTCATATCCGAAAAAAAAAATGAATCTTAAAATTTCTTAATCAATAACATAAAACGCCTTTAACGATCAAGATTTTAACCTCTTTATTTACACGCAACCAAAATGCAAGTCCCCGATAGCAGAGAGGACTAACGCGCTGTTCCACGGATCCCGATAATCTTGGGTTCTGTCCTCGGGAAGTTCGAAATAAAACATGACTAACAGAAAAATTAGTGGCGCCCTCTGGTTTTAAACTTTTGTAACCAGTTTACTACCAGTTTCTTTGTAAACATACAAGAAAATCCCCTGTAAAATCTACTAATTTTTCTTAGTATAACTTACTAAGCTTTAATTAGTAATATATACACAGATTTCTTATGTAACACTACTAAAAAAACTTATGGAAGCTGAGTTTCCTAGAGAATTCTTAGTAACCTTACAGATATTTTTTTAGAGTGTAGTCTTTGCATAATTCTAACATATATTTCCAATACATTTCTATTCATAAAACTCAATATTTAATTTACTTACAAATGATATTATTTTTCTATGGATGAATATCATCAATAAAAGTTTTATCTTTGTTAAAGGTTTTTATGCACTCTTCGTTGAATTGCAAGAGTTTAGTTGTTTTATGTTATTTGTAAAAAATTTCGCTTGGAAATTTCATGATGACTGGTGATAATAGTGGGATTTTCATGGGATTAAAGTCTTACTTTTATTTTATTTATTTATTTTGTAAAGGGAAAGAGATGGAATGTTTCAAGGGTTGGTTTTTATACCTTAGTTGGAAAAAAAGATGATCTATCTTTTGATTGTAAGTTTTTTTTAATAATTTCTTATGAATCAATAGTTTTAAATATGTTCGTAAGGAATTGTTTTATGAAAAAATTTGATTTCATATTTAATAAAATATACTGTTCACTCAAATTATATTTAAATACTCAAATTTCCTTTTTTTTACTTATTAAAGTGTGGATATTACTTTTGAGCATCACATCTATCATGGTCTAAAACTCTTAAGAAGAACACGATGTTTCTATACTTGTTAATTGTGTGCTGTTTTTAATTTGCGGCACTCACAAAAAATAGATCTCAGGTATGGGAAAAATGCAGAGTCTGCCAAGGGTTGAACGCAATTAGCAACGCCTAAAAAGCAGCTTTATTGGAAAAAAGTTTGTGGTCACATTACTTGACCACAATTCAAAACAGTGAGGCCACTGTCCAACCTCAAGTTTGTAGCTCTTGGACACTTTTATGTGCAATAAAAAAACCTCCAAACTTTTACCGTCAACAGTACAATTTTTAGATGGGATATTAATATATTATTAATGCAATGAAAATACAAAGTAATCAAATCAGTGTTCTATACAGTCAATAATAACCATGTACTCATCCATCCATTAAAAAAAACGGCACTCCATCAATAATACATTATTCCATCCATCAAAATGGTGCATCTACCCATCATTTTCCAGATCCCATTTTTACTTATTAAATGGACAATCCATTTTATTGAGGTAGGCAACCAGCACAAGGAAAATCCATATTTTTTTGTTAGTGTCTCGGGTAACCGATTTATGATGCATGTGGATACTGTGGTACACATTGAATGTAAAATATTTAGTCATTGGTCAGTTCAATTGAGCTTATACAGGGTGGTGCAAATAAAAGCGGCCCCGGTCTAGAGATAAGAATACGTTGAAATGCTTGGTGAGAAAAACTCTTTAAGCCGCCTGAAACCTGTTTTTGCATTGGTTGGATCGGATTAGCTTTACATTAGAGCTACTCATAGACTAGTGGCGATTTCAGATCTCAGTTCGTATTGTATGAAGATGTCCCATAATGCAAATGTTGTGTCTTGCAATCCATTTAGAATGTTTTGTATTAACAAAAACAAAAAGGTCAGGTTCTATAGGATAAATAACAATCGAAATAATCACTAGTGGGAACTTTTCTTGATCAGCTTTACAAACGTTGTTTATATTTCATTCCAACTAGCTTCTCAAACCACAGCGCAGTTGCCGGCAAATAAGTCGCCAAGCGTTTGTTTGGGCTTAATATTGAAGCGATCAATAGCTTTAGTTAGAAACCTGTTATTGTATTGATTTTTGAATTGACAACATTTTGGTCGTATTTTTGTATCTCCACTTTGGGACCGCTTTTATTTGCACCAACCTGTACAAAAGTTCTGAAGAATGTTTTTTTATAATGCTATTGGACTGACTCTGTAAAACTGATTGTTTATCCATTGAAGCACCATTTGTATAAATTGAATATTATGCAACTGATGGACTAGTTGGTTAAGTAGAACAGCCCGCTTGGCGTACTTCTAGTGTGAATATTATTGCTCTTGCCTTGTATACGAAAGATCTCAGGTTCGGGCCCTGGCATCGCTAAAATAAGTGCCGACTTATAAACGGCATGTTAAGCCAAAAAACCCGAAAATAATAACCCTGTTTAAAGTAGTGCATTTTAGATATGCGACCCCGGGTGCGATGTCGTCCTTCTAAAATCACTTGATAGTGGGTTTAAATTATGATGCCCGTCGCTAATAGCCCTTGTGTACCTCTATCCCTTTCCGACCAAGCTATCACGATCGTGCGGGTATAAAATGTTCAGGATTATCAAAAATATCGATACCGAAGCAGCTGACTTTTGTACCATTAGTTATTTGTAAAAAATAATAATATTAATAATAAATAAATAAAAAAATACTTGGTTTTTAAGGAGTTGCTGGCATTGATGAAGTGGGCAAATTGTTCGATAAACTCTTAAAATTTAGTCTTAAACTTAAATCAGCACCATCTGACGGCCAGTCTTAAATGGTTATTGCGGTGTTAATTCAGCCCAACAAATATAACCGCTGCTATAAAACAAAAAAAAACAATCAAATCAGTGATCTATCCATTCAATCAAATTAAACACAACCACAGTCATTCATCCAAACCATAGCACAACCCATCAATATTACATTAGCTCCATCAATTTTCTGTGAACCCCCTTTTATTTATTAAATGAACAATCAATTGTATAGAGTCCGCTCCCCTAGCATAGGGAAAAATCCATATTTTTCGGTTAGTGTCTCAACCAGAGAAGTTGTGATGAATCTGTGAAACTGCCTGATAGGAGATTGGGAGATGTTTTGTGATGGTGTAGGTTTAAGAACGTAAATCTGTGGTTTACTTGGTATGTGGGATGCATTGGAACGGTGTGTTATCTTCATTTTGTAAGACATTATAAGTGGAGTAGAATTTATAATCTAAGCAATTGGGACTTCTACAATAGGATAATCATGAATATTGATAATTTTAGTATTTCAGAAAAAAAAAGGGTGCATTTTAATTTTTTATTGCAGGGCTGTGGGATCATTAAACACAATTTTAGTTGTCATCAACAAAAACCTATATGTAATATGCAGTTTGGAAGTTAGTTATAGCTTTTTGTAATAGTTTTTATTCAACTTATTTTAGAACTTTGGTTTCTTTTAGAAGCTAAATTGAATGCTAGAGATTAAAAGTTTGCTGCACTATATATTCAAAAGATAATTTACATTAATAACATATGAGTAAATGAAAGGTCACCTTATATATGCTTTAATGTCCAGAAGCTGAGTATGATGCAGCTCCTAAAAATACGTTTGATGTTTACTCAGGTGTAAACAAGTCACTTGACAGTGGTTCGAAATTACAACGTCTGTCACCAATATCCTCCATATGCTTTAGTTCTTTACAAAGACATGGCTCACTACGGAGCCCGAATAGTGGCAAAAGTCCTAGTTAATTTATAATTTTGATACTGAGAAAGGAAGTACACCCAGGGCAAAGGCAGTCGAGCCCGCACCCGTTACAGCGCGCGGACTGCTAGCGTTATGACCTGCGATCCAAACCATTCGACCACCAGGCCCCACACGCCACCCTATTTTATATCCCTATATTGCCACCCTATATTGCCTCCGTGTTGGTCCATGGTGTGGTTGGACGGTTCAGTCTCTACCCTACTATAGAACCATTTGGTTCTTTATTTAAACCAAAAACATCTAGTTTTGCAATATGATTTTAGCCTCTTAGACTATTTACTGAATAAAATGAAAAGTTAAAGCATCTTCTAACTGTTATTCACAAATAGCTGTGCCAAGCTCATCCATTTGTAATCCTTGTCGTAAATTCCATTATAGATCTCGGATCTTCTGTTCAATGTCCGAAGAATAGATCGAATCCCCAACACGGAAAGACGCGCCAGATATCTGTAATTTCTGATAAACTTTTAACCGAAAAGCGGATTGGATTTCTTTATTGCAGGCGGGGGGGTTTGTGTTCCTTTATAGGAACTGCTATTATACGGGTTTTTTTTCATTTGCAGAAGACTGCTTATTACATATAGAGTGGACAGTTCTAAATATTGTTAGCAACGATATTTTACTTTCCTATGCTTGCCGCGGGAGCTCAGTAGTGGCATGTGCTCGCATCGGAAGGGTTGTGGGTTCTGTCCTCGGCGGTGCTGGCAATTGTGATGGTTGCTGGGTCAGCGCTCGTATTCCACTGAAGACAGCCATGTTGCTAAAGTTGGCTGGAGCACGTTCAATATGTCATGGTGACAAAATCATTCATGTTCCCATACCAAATGAATAACTCTGGGGTACCACATCAGGGGGTAATCGACCTTTCACCTGGATCAAAATTTTGATATGAGAATGGTGAGTGAGAATGGATGCGTGAGAGGGAACTTCCTGTAAAACGGATGTGCCATGCTGAGCAGCAAAAGTCAGACCTCCTCCCTTGTGGCTGTCAATAAAAGTGGAAGCAGCTCCGCTTCGCCTTAAAATCGGGTAGTTCTCTACTCAGGGATCGGCTACCGAGTGGCGTTAGAAACAACAACTCATGATTAAGTGTCGATAGAAACACAAACTATATCCAGTACAGGGAATTGTTCCAAATAAATTTTAACAAGAGATATGGTATAAGACATTTTCATAGCGTTTAGCAATCCTTCTAAATATCTTAAAGATTTTTGATATTTTAACTTTGCTGAAGTTTAGAAAGGATGAGACACAAAATGTACTTTTTTAAAGTGGGATGCGCGCTTTTTTCTGGAGTATCTGGAGTTTTTGTAAACTCGACATATTCCCTAGAACTGATAGTCATGTTTTGTGACAAAAGGCGGTTCTCACTGCAAATTAGGGGGCGTTTACATGAGCCATCGAGTCCATGGTTTGCCAAAATCCCAATTAGGGGGAAAAGAGGTCGAGCAGGATTCCCTGCAATTCCGGTTCTGTCTGGGAGAAAATCTCCAAGAGGGAAAAATTGCTGAGTTTGCTCTTCAATCCATGGATTCCATGAATCATGTAAACGCGCCTATTGTGGTGCTCTGGATGCTTAATGAATCGAAATTATATATATATATATATATATATATATATATATATATATATATATATATATATATATATATATATATATAATATATATATATATATATATATATATATATCTGGATGTTAACTTACGCCGGGATGACAATTTTCCGAGAGAACCCAAGCAAAATGAGTACGAATGGGATCTTTTACATGCTAGCTTATAATATGACTTGCGTACCGAAGATTTCCTCATCTTGAATAGCTGCTGAATCAGCCAGAGCTTGAACCCAGTCACTGAGCCAACTTAAGCCCTGAAGTCACTGAGTCTCTTAATTTGTAAAAAAAATAACGAATATAATCTTTCGAGAACAAGTGCAAACCACTCATTTCTTTACCATCATTACATTCTCTTATTTTTCACGGAAGGCCAGGAATCGAATCACTTGGCCGTTGTCCAACAATTGGCGGGAAAAAGCCATTCGAAACAGAACGTTTTTTACCATGGCTGGTTTTGTTCTGTGGCGTGTATTTGGGGCAGCGTTGCGTTTTATTTAATTGTGGTTGAACACTACTGGTGTTCCTGCAAATAAAATAAGAATGAAACGGAGAGGATTTTGGATTTTTTTCAAGGTTGAGGCGGTTTTTTGGGCGAATAATACTTGGAATTGGACCCATGTGGCCGTGTGGTTAAATGTGCTCTTTTGGTTAGACTGAAACTTTTTGAGTTTCTTAGTTATTTAAAAAACGGAGTTGTGATGGTAATAGAAATAATAATATATATGTTACCTTTAAAACCCGAAATCACTTAGAACTAGCTAGAATTAACTAGTAAAAACTAATTTTAACAGAGGCCATTAGTTAAAAGTAGTTTCCACTAGTTAAAACCAGTTATTGCTAGTTAATACTAGTTTTCAACGAAAAAGATTGGTTTAATCTAGTTTTAACTACAACACACTTACATTAGATAAAACTAGGACTAACGGAAAATAGCATTTTTTAAGATAATAGGTTTGGATATGGTTAGTTAATTATTTGGCTGAAATGCAATGAAAGCGTTTGGATATAGGAAGACACTCCATTAAGAACCGTACATCGAGTTTTTAATGGACTCCATTGTCTTAATAAGATTATAAAATTACTGTTCACATTACTAAATAAAAAAATAAGCATTCGCAGTTAATTTAAGTTTTATCTAAAACATGTTAGATAATTCTAGTTTCTAGATAATTCTAGGAAAACAACTAGTTTTAACCAATGCAATTGGTCAAAACCGGTATTAAATGGCGATATCTAGTTTTAGATAGAGGAAACTAGTTTTCACCAATAGGTTCAGTTAAAACTAGATCTCACTAGTTAATTATAGTTTTAGCTGATACCGGGTTATAACGGTAACATATATAAAGAAACAGTTATGCAGGTAATATAAATAAATTAAAATTTTATTTACGAGATTTTTGAAGTAAACTTTTTTCCATGTAGGCACATTCTTGGGCTATGAGGCGGGCACGTAATTCCTCTCAGACACTGGGCTAGACAAATTCTGCATTTTAAGTTCGTAAAAGAGGTATTAGTTTGCAGATTGCGAATTTAATTAATATTTAGAGTCAAAAATCACAGCTCAGTTAGCATACGATGCGGTTCAAAGCTCCGTTTATGCCAGCTCATATTTCGACATCATCACATGACAATGGTTCGTAATTAAATGTTTGAACTCCCCACAAATTCTTGAAATAGAGATCGTGAAACTTACAAACTACTTCTACCTTACTCACAAGCTACAATAGCGAATTGATTTGATAAATAATCCATAAGCATAAAGCAATACAAAACAAATTCATAAAACCAATACTAAAATTTAAAAAAAATCGTCATAATGTTCCACTAAGTCATCAAGACAGTTCCATATATCATTCCAAACACACACAAAATAAATCACGAAACCTTACTATAATGAAAATTTTATTTTTTGTATTTGATATCCCTGTAATTGGCATTTGCGTTAGAGCTAGATGCAAAAAATGACACAATTTTATCACCATGGGACTCGTGCCTGGCATCAATACGGGTCGCCACGAGAGCAGAACCAAGTGAGAAACCGCTTTCCTTGCACCAGTTTATGTGATGACTCGCAAGAGAGGCCTGATGTGGATATAGATCTTGTCCTTGAAGTTGTTTCCCCCTTCGTGACCCAAATGTGTCAAAAGTCTACACCTACAGGGTGGTTATAAAATAACGCTCGCTATTCGGAGTGGTCTGTAGCTTGAATGCATCAAAAATTGAGACACTTACTGATCAAAAAAAGGGGGGGGGGGAGAATGGAATCATAAAAAAGATAGAATCCTAAAAAATAATCATAAAAAAGATAATCATAAAAAACAAACTCGTCTTTTGACCGGGGCTCTAAATTACGAGGCGTCGTCAATTATGGCCAATTACGGTCAACACAGCTAATTATGCCTCGTAATTTAGAACCCTGTTCAAAAGACGAGTTTTCTTTTTTTTTTTGAAAAACAATGGAATCATAAAAAAGAAACTTGTGTTTTGACCAAGGTTCTAAATTACAAGGCATAGCCAATTATGGCTAATTACGGCCAATACATCCAATTACGCCTCGTAATGTAGAACCCTGATCAAGACACGAGTGTGTTTTTTATGATTCCACTCTTTTATTCCTTTTCTTGAATAGTAAGTGTCTCAAAGTTTTTTGTATTTGGATTATTCATTAAAGCTACAGACCACTCCGAATAGCAAGCGTTATTTTATAACCACTCTGTACATCCACCTTTACCAAAGTAACAAACTATAGTTTCCTGAACAACGAAAAAAAAATAATCTGAAATTGATTTTCAATATCCGAAATAAAATGCGTAGCCGACTTTGAATTAAAAAAAATTCTTCCGATATGTTTGTTATATAATCTGAATTGATTGGAGTAGTCAGGCTTTTAGTCAAATGCTATCTTTTTTGCATTTGAATGAGTTTTAAAATAAATACGGGTTCGAAGTTTTTGTGGTAGTTCTTACATCAAATTTGTTGGAAGATATCCAGGAGTTGTGATGGTAATAAATATGGCTTTAGAGTTTGAAGTTTGTAGGGCTGTTATTTTAAACATGACATGATTTTCTTGCGTTGTAAAATCAAATATTTGTCAGATGTATATTATGAATGTCCAAGTTAAAACTATATCATGAGTTGTATGGATAAGTTATAGTTCTTGTATTGAAATTAATTGTCGCACAAACTTTTACAAATTCTGAAAATAATATTTTTATGAATGATATAGCTTCGAATTTGAGCTATTGTAAATGTCGGTGGGACGGAATATATCTTCTTGATTCGAATCATGCAGGTAAAAATTTTAGGATTTAATCTTTATTGCTGCGTTGCTGAAATTAAACCTCTGGCTCAGATTAGTAAGTTTTGTTTCCGAAAAGATTTATTTTATTGTTAACAAATATGCTTTTTTTATTTAAAATATCAAAGTTCGATCTTGTTTGAGTTGTAATAGATGCATTTCGGTAACAAAGAATCCATTTGAATTGCGCATGTATATTTTGAAAATTCTATTCAAACGAAGCACGGGGCTGGGGAGCCCAGTCGGTTAAGCACTCGCTTAGCATGCGGAAGGTCCCAGGTTCGGGTCCGGGCATCGCCAAAATAGCTGCCGACCTATAAACGGTCCGTGCAGCCAAAAATGTCCGACGAATAATACCCCGTGTAAGGGAGTGCACGTTAAATATCCTTCAAAGTCCTAACGCTGCGTACGATTTCGCCCTTAACGGTTGCGTTGGGTGCCTATTCAGGTGTGGCTCGTCACCTGACTGTGGTTCTAAAATACGACGCCCGTCGCCAATAGCCCTCGTGTAGCTCTAGTGCGACGATAATTCAAACCAAACCAAACCAAATCAAACGAAGCACTTAATTTGTAATTTAAATGCAGATAGATAACCGATAAACCGCAAAAACTATTGCCAGACAAAGAACCAATCACCACAGAGGCATAAAGATAGACAAAGAGGGCCGGAAAGTGTATAGAAACTGAGACAACTGCCCAGATAAACGCAGCTTACACAAAACCAAAGTTTTGAATACCAACGAGTGCCAACTTAAGAGGCATTGGAGTTCTGCCATCATTAATAAATATTTATGACAGTAATATAAAAAAAATGCAAACGTGGTCATCAAAACACATGGTTTCATTTAGCTTAACTTTCACTTTTCGGCAACGTCATAGACACGACAAAAAATGTATATTTTGACGAAATTATTAAAATGCATTTAAGGTTTTTATCTATTTAAAAAACTTTTTTTCAAAAACTCCGTGGACAGTTTTCACATCACCATTTTTTCTGAGAATAATCTATCTATTGAAATTGGAAGCAAAACTCACATTCTTAAAAGTATACTTAAGATATAGAGTCCGGTCCTCTTATTGACAAATTCTGGTAATCGTAAATTCAATTGGGCGAAGGCGCCAATGTATGGACCGGACCCTATATATGGAGTTTACTTTGGCAATTGCGAGCATTGCAAATGCAATCTTCAAGAACGAGTATAATTTATGAATTAAACTTGATTTACGGTTTACACTTAAATTAGGTTTGAACTGAAATCATTTATTTTAATTGACGGATAAAATATACTTATTTCCTTTGAAGTCATTCTATTAACCAATTTTATAATCATTTGAAAAAAATATCTTGATCATCCTCCAATTTTTATGTGTGCACGGATTTATTTATAAAAACACCTTTTTCCAAAAATTCTCTTAAATTTAACATTTTATTGAGGAAATAAATATCAAAATCAAGCATTCTATTCTCTTTTCTAAAAGAAAAAAAAACTGATATCAAATATTTTTACATAGATAATCGATTTTTTTCTACTCACATATTTTCAACACTATGTTTTAGTGTTTACAAACCTTTCATCATGCTAAAAACTGAAGTAATAAACTTTCCTTCTTAACATAATTATACTCTCATTAATAATTTTAGCATGTCTAAAAAGAAAGTTGATTTACATGCGTGAACACTGTTTATTATTAATTTAGCACTTTTTATGCATCAAACAACTATTGATTTAATTTACGAGAAAAAAAAATAAAAGACTACAAGCACATTTAGTTTGAAAATAGCTGGCTTATTTTTAACGTGGTTTGAGAGGTATGATATGAAAGAAAACCTCGGTATGCTTTTTTAAGCAAGCTGTCTGTTAAAAGTGGTAAATTTATTGAGTTTTTTCTGCTGAGAAGTTGCTGATTAAGGTTCACTAATTGAATGAATTGATTAAAGAAGAAGAAAAATGATAATTTTAGTATATCTTTTTCTTAAAGTTAAAGCTGGAATATCTTATATTATACAACTTTTTAATGTTTTAATATATACATATTTCTTTTGATGTATCCCAGAAATTTTTAATAATTTATTGTCAATGTAAAATCACCTTGAAAAGAGTAATCATAGCACTTTACTAAACAATATATATTTTTTACTTGGCTATCATAAAATGAATATTTAAAAAAATTGATCATATTTTTTTATTGACATTTTTCAAAATGACATATTTTGTAATTAATCGTGGTACACAAAATGTAATAGTTAACCTCTACATCGCATTAGAGAGACGCCTTTTTAAAAACAAAGTCATGAATTAAAACTATTTGAAATCTGATATTGCGTGTACCCTAAATAATTCACCTTCTGTAATACTCAATTTATGCATAAATATTCTACCTTCTATCTATTTTAAAATCTCAATATTAAATTAATTTCGAAGGAGTATAATTAGATCAAGTTAAATAAATTAGATCGACTACCATTGCAATTCAAACGAAGATTTAAAAAAAAACTTACAAATTAAACCCTTGTGCTTTTACACTATGAGGTTGCACGTAATTGTTTTTTCAAATATTTTAACTAAACACATGAAATATAGCTAAAAATATTAGCAAAAAAAACGTAAATATGTTTTTAAGATTTACGTAAACCATCGAAAAACCAATTTACTGCTTGAGTTCTGATATGCATCCAAATAAACAAAAAAGAACGAGCACCAACATCGTATCATTCAATAATAATTAAAAACCACAGAATTTTGTTGTTTCACGTCGTAAATGACTACAGCCAAATACTCATCAATGCGTATATAGCCATTTTACTGGAGCCAGAATTGGTCACACTTTTTGAAATGCGTTAGCACTAAGAGCAGTACATCCAGTAAATATTTTAGATCGTTATCTAACCGTCAACACCTGTTCACACGATATTTATTTAGCTTTCGAACACCTGTCATTATTTGTTTGTCCACTTAGCGACACGCAAACGATAACGTTTAGTTTCAAATTTATAGACACGAATAAATACAGTGTTTGTGCAAGATCACCTGTTACGAGGTTATTAATCCGAAAATAAGTGTCGTAAGCGTTTATTAAATACTTTTATAGCGGTTTGATTTTTGGCAACGGAAGTGATTGGATGTTTTTTTCATGTGTAATATTTTGATGTAGACTTTTGATAGTTGTGTGTGTTGAATTTAAATTCCGCCATTAAAGAGTTTTTAAAAAGTTTAGAAGAAATATGAATTAAATAGAATGACATCTTTCCATCATATTTTTCTTCCAAGTTATGAAAAAGTATGTTAACTTTTTTAGTCAAATTTAGTTTTAAAATAAATATTACTGTGTTTCTTCTTATTATAGGCACATTTTGAATGCTATATTATTCTTACATGCTATATTATGTAAACCTTGCTTATAAATATTTTAGTTTTTTTAACATTATAACCGAAATCAACTAATAAAACTTGAATGGCTAATACTTCGAAGAATAAATTTCCTAATTTTTTTTTTGTGATCCATATAATTAATACCAGTCTGTAAAGGTACCGGCTCGTCACTTGACTGTTGATTATGACGGACGTCGGCCGTAGCTCTCCTGTAGATCTACTACGACGATAATTCAAAGTAACTCCAATCCACGATTTATATATATTTTAGTAGTTTAATATTTTAGAATAAAAACTGAACTCTTTTCAAGTAAAATTTCTATTTTAATTGTAGATTTGTTAGGGTATTTATTTTATAATAATACGTTAATGAAGAGTATGGTGCAATAATTTAAAGTAAATATTCTAATATTATGATTATTTTTTTTTAAAAATCTTATGTATGGAGAAATAATGTTCTGAAAAACTCATTTAGATATGTGCAAGGGGAAAAATTGTAAATCTTAATCATAATGCTTATTATTAAGTAAAACATTTCTGTTATTGCTTCAGGAATTCAAAAATACACACTAGTTTAATATTATTTGCATAACAAATAAGTTTGACTTACTAAGAGATTTTGACTATTAATAAAACATCAATTGCGTTAAATATAAGAAACTTTGAAAATATAAATTGATACTCTTAAAAATATAAGATATTTTGTTAATAACGATTTTAAAAACTTTTCTACTTGTATATCTTTAGAGTAAATACCCAATATTGTTAATTCCAAATGATTAGTAAAAACGTTTTGAAGTAAATATTTTTAAACCTTGCCAGGCTAAATTAAGCAAATAGAATTAAAATGTCCTTTTGAATGAATGCATAAGCCATTATCACTTAAATACTTAAGTACACGTCGAAACAATGCAAATAAACTAATATTTGTCTTTAATTCCATCTAAAAAAATAGCAAGTGCCGAGCAATGTAAAGTAAACACTTTAAGATTTTCTTAAAAAAACTAAAAGATTATTTAGTAAATACTGTTGTAGAATAACTTTTTATTAACTTCTATTTATTCGAATATTCGTAAATAGTGTTTAAATGGATTAAACGGCAGCTTGTTACTGTTTCAAAATTACGAATTTAGGAAAAATAAATACGTTATATTTTTTCAATACGATTAAACATAATTAATAAATTAATTTAACAACATTAAAATATGTATTAATTATACATATTAAAAATGGATTGTGTAGTTTCCAAACCCACTAAGCGTAACTACGATATAGGGACGGGCCCGTTCATTGGCGATATTGTTATAACGATTTACTATTGTAAAACGTGCTAAAGGTCTTGCATGGTGACGGACCTCTATACAATTCCAAAGGGAAAACTTTTTATCCTGTTTTTAAATGACGTGTACGACATGTACTCACGAAAACTTACCAAGGAGAAAGTTATTTTGCATTTAAAATAATTAATAAGTGTAATTTTAAAGATATCAATTAGTTGTAATTAAAACATTTGTTTGTTAGGGGAGATATAAGAGGGTAGATATTTTCATGCCGTTAGTGCTGCCATATATAGTTTGTGAATAATTACTAAAATTTCGTTTTAATTATAACCAATTAATATCTTTAAAATTAAGCATATTAATTATTTTAATTTCAGAAAAACTTTCTTCTGTAGTTTTTGGTAAGTTTTCGTGTGTGCATGTTGTATACTGTATTTAAAAACAAGGTCAAAAGTGGATTTCAATCTTTTGTTTTGTTAAACCTCCGTCAGGATCACTCCAAACGAATGTTTTTAACTCAGTCATACTTAATTCTCACTCCTTTCCAGTGTCGAAAATGTACTTCTCCCATAGGACTGGATTTCACTTTTTGTTTTAAGAGTGTACATCATATGAATCATTACCATTGATTTAATTTCATTTGTATATAATGCACTGAAACAACCAGCAAACCGTACTGCAGATAAGGGTTTGTCTTTAAATGCTTCTGACGTTATTGCAACACCAGGAATTGCCCACGCTGTGTGGTTCTGTTTAGCAGTGGGAGCAGATGTTTATGATACGAGCAGCGCACTTTATGATACGCAAGAGGCTAAAGATCCCTGGGGAAGTTTGACATGCGTGTAACTACCGTAAAATTGTTGTTATAAGTGTTATTTTATTAGGACAATGTCATAGATTTAAATGAATAATGGCTGGGAGTTTTTAACAAAGAACTGTATAGTACAGTCTCAGAAATAACACTTTCATTCTTGACGATTCATGAATCCTCAAGCCTCATTTCGTTAATTTTGAGGATTGTTTCTTCAAATTATCGCGTGCATTTTGAGTAAACGCGAATCCTCACTTTTACGATCGTGATTTGACGATTCTGTATCTTGATTTTGAGGAAACAGAATGTCATTGTTGTACTCGCGTGCTCAAAAATGACGAAATATTTCTTTAGATTAGACGACATTAAAATCCTCATAAAAATGACGATTCAAATTTCCTCACTTTGAGGAAACAAAAACTCGGAGCATCTACCAGTAATGGAATAGTCAAAATTAAAGAAAATTTCGTTGTTTTCGAGCATTCATTTTTTGGATTGTAGGCGGTTAGAGGAACGACTCTTACTGAGCTGCCATCGGCAGCCATGGCTCACTACGGAGCCCGAATAGAGTGGCAAAAGTCCTAGTTAATTTATAATTTTGATACTGAGAAAGGAAGTACGTACAGGGCTCGAAAGACGGGGATCGAACCCGCACCCGTTACAGCACGCGGACTGCTAGCGTTATGACTTGCCATCCAAAACACTCGGTCAACGGGCTCTACATGCCACCCTATATTGTCTCCGCGTTGGTCCATGGTGCGGCTGTTAGGTTACGTCTCTATCCTACTAGAACTTTGTTTTCAAATGTTAAAGGAAAAAGTTTTAATTTTTTTATAATTTGCTTAGTAAATGATTCTTATTTCTTTTCCAAATCCAAAAACAGCATATACATAAATTAAAAGTTTATCAAACCAACGCAATAAGATAAAGATTACACCGCGTAACAGAAAAACCTAGCATCTGGAAGAAACATTGGAGATATACGATACGGAAGAAGATCTGCAAACAAAAAGTTAAACGATGAGATTAGGAACAATAGTAAGAGAAAAAGGATGTTCAATTGCAGGCTTTCCCCCCAGAATTTCGTAAAAAATACTTTTTATGTAATAATTAAAGATTTTTTTTTGTCGTTGTTAGAGATAAGCCGGATAAGAATAGGAGTTTTTTTTAAAGATTATTTCGTTTTATTTAGGCTAATTTGATGCTGTCTTTTTGGTTCAGAGAATATAATGATCGACTTTATTTAGGTTTTGAAAAGGAAAAACTCTGACTTATTAAATAGATTAAACGTTGAGAATATTAGTTTTTTTAGAGTCACTGAAGGATTCATTTAAGGGGCTGGGGAGCCCAGTCGGTTAAGCACTCGCCTAGCATGCGAAAGGTCCCAGGTTCGGGTTCGGGCATCGCCAAAATAACTGCCGACCTATAAACGGCCCGTGAAGCCAAAAATGTCCGACGAATAATACGTAAGGGAGTGCACGTTAAATATCCTTCAAAGTCCTAACGCTGAATACGATGTCGCCCTTAACGGTTGAGTGGGGTGCCTATTCAAGTGTCGGCTCGTCACTTGATTGTGGTTACGATGCCCGTGGCCAATAGCCCTCGCGCAGCTCTAGTGCGACTATAATTCAAACCTAACCTAACATTTATTTTAAAAGTTTTTTTTTTCAATTTCAAAATACGAAATTTAATTAAGTGACAAATGAAGACGCTAGTGAAAGGACGTTCTAAGTGACAAAAAGGTGAAAATATTTTTTAGAGTATTCAGTTTGCTCTCGGATATATTGAAAATGGTATTTGAAAAGCTTGAAAAATGTACTAAATTTCAAGTTAATGGTAAAAGAAGAAACTTGATATCGGTACAGAAGTTGGTAATATGTCAATGGAGTGGTTCAACGGAGCATCTGGCAATAGCTCCGCGGTCTTCTTTTCCTTAATCTCATTGGTTGGTAGACCTATATTCATGTTAGTGTGTTTGGTCAGCACACAAACCTGATTATCTCTACCAACCAAAACAAAAGTATTTCGAGAGCATGGAGTTAGGAAAGAGAACCTCCTCCTTCCTAACTCTATGTTTGAGAGCATAAAGAAACAAGACCGCGAAGCTATTGCCAGATTCTCCGTGAAACAGTCCCATTGACTCAAAAATTCTTTTTACTTATCAGTTTAAGTATACGATAGTTATAATTTAGGGAATTGATAGTTGCATAGTAGTACATCAGCGCCATCTAGTGTGCATATTATTTGAGGTTATGTGAGTAGAGGACAACTACAATAAAAGTAAACGTTAAATCAAAATGCTAAAAAGTGTAAGAGTTAGATTATAATTTCGTCACTTGACTGTAGTCCTAATACACGACGCCTGTCGCCACTATCTCTCGTGCAGTTCTAGTGAGACGATAGTTCAAACTAAACCAAACTTAGAACATCATCTTTATTAGCGCAACCGCAGTAGGATCCTGGTCACAAGATCTCTAAACATGCTTCTTTACATTCTGTTTTACAAAGCAGAACTTAAAAAATAAAAATAAAATAGTTTTTTTCATCCACTATAATTGTATAATGGAGTCTCGTTCTAATTAAAGTTCACGTGTCCTTTAAGAATTAGATAATTACTGTAAATAAACAAGAATCAAACAAATTATGTTATGCAATCAAAATGCTTTTTTAAATCCCATTTTAAGTAGCAGGTACACACGTTTTCATTCCCTAATTAAATTTCCATTTGTTTTTAATGAATACTTCAATTTATAAGCTAATTACAAAACTTAATAACAACAAATTTAAAAGTTACTTATTGCAACAAAGTGCAGCATTAAAAAAAAAAATTGATGCCACAAAGGTTATTGTTATTAAATAAAACCGATACCAAACAAAACATTCCAAAGAATACTTCCAAAACTATTTTTCTCGTATAATAATCGAACACAATTACCCCCTTGGAACTAAAGAATAAGATAGGACGGTACCCGAGTTATTATTAAAGTTTCTTTTCTCATATTTGTTACTTTTTTATTATGTTTTTCAAGATGGCGTCCTGTTCAAAATGGCGGCCAGCTTTGAAATAGAATCTACTTAGATTGGTAATGGGACCAGACTGCCAAATTTCTGCGGGACAGTCCCGGTTTTTCTGTTACAGTCTCCGTCACTGTGGTTCTAAAATATGCCGCCCGTTGCCACTAGCCCTCGTGTAGCTCTATTGCGACGATAATTTAAACTAAACTAAATATGTTACAGTCCCGCTAAATGCCGTAAAATAAAATATAGAATTTACCACTTTTTTTGTTTATATTTTAAAAAAAAATCCTCTTCCATTAGGTCTGCTTTGTTGGCGGCTAAGCTTTTGCAACTCGATTTATTAACCAGAACAGATATCCTATTTTTATGGCACCATCTAGGCGACTCTCGCTACCAATTTCGACGCTCAGATGACACTGAATCTAAGCTCTTTGTGGATGCAGTACTTTATGTTTAAAACAGTGAAATACGCTTGAAATGATCGAATTATTAGTTATTTATTTTAATATTTGAAACTTGGGACAGTGGTAATTATTTATTAGTTATTCCTCAGTTATTAATTGTTTTTATTTACTGCATTAATTATTAAACTGTTGTAAATTTGGGGAAGGAGGGAGTGTAATATGAAAATTTGTCGCAGGGGTTGGGTGGGGGGGGCAGCGATTATGGAATATCTTAATTATTGTTTTTAAAAATATGGTTACGTTAATTTTGAGTTCCATTATACTTATATATTTTATGTATTTACAGATATGTAGTTAAGTATTTATAGTTTAAAAAATACTGATCCTTTGAAGAAAAATACTAATAATTTAACGTTTAGGTTAATTTAATTTTTAACTCTTAGGTTAAGGAACTTTTAAAATTTTTAAAATTATAGGGTGATTTTAATAAGTTGTACAATTTTCTTTAAATGTGTGGACAAAGTAATTGAAATCAATTGTAAGTCGTGTAGTGTTACACATCTGTAGAGAAATACCATAAATTAGCATCCCACTTTATATATCGAAAGATGTCACGCGCGCAAATATTCATTTATTGTCTGTGTGAAACATAATTTGTAACTTTGGGCAACAGTGTAAAATGTAAGTGTTCTTTTTTCTTTAAAATAAATTTTGTTGGTTTTTCGTCTGTCGTTAAAACGTTTTTTAGCTACTGTTCCTTTTACTTAAATTTTGCATATTTGCGACATTTGGCATCCCTGCCGGGATTCGAGCGTGTAAGGTCTCGGATGAACTCTAACATTTTTTTGCTACAAGGTAAAAACCATTATTTAGTTGCTACAAGATGGAATCTGTATTCAAAGTGAAAGGCTTAAAGAAGGACGATTTGAAAACAGTGGCCGAAGCATTAGGAGAAAATGTATTGCCGGAGATGAATATTGGCGATATTAAAAAGAAGATTTCGGAAAACCAAACAACAAAAGATGATCCGGGATTTGTTCAAGAGCTTTTGACGACAGCGGTAGCTGAAAGAAAGGAAGACTTGGCGAGAGAAAAAGAAGAAAGGAATTGGCATTTAAATTGGCAAGAGAAAAAGAAGAAAAAGAATTGGCATTGAAATTGGCGAGAGAAAAAGAAGACAGGGAGTTTGAATTGCAAAAGGCTAAGCAAGAAAACGATATGAAAATCGAGTTGGCGAGAATACAAGCTACCCAAGGTGCCAATTCTAATCAGTTTAACGCTCTAGCCTTCCAAAATGAAGATAATTGTAAGAGAAAATTTACACTCCCAAAATTGGAATTTAGAAAATTTGGAGGTGACATTAAAGAATGGTTGCCGTTTTGGGGGCAGTTTTCTAACATCCACAATGATGAGGATATAGCACCGGAAGACAAGTTCCAGTACCTAGTCCAAGCCACAGTTGTTGGATCAAGGGCAAGGGAAGTCATAGAGAGTTTTCCACCGACTGGGAATAATTATGCCAAAGCAGTGGATTCCTTGAGAACAAGGTTCGGGAAAGAAGACCTTTTAATTGAGGTATATGTAAGAGAATTGTTGAAACTTATTATTTCCGTGCAGACTCAAGAGAAACCATGCATCACTTATTTGTACGACAAACTTGAATCCTATATGAGGGCCCTTGATACGTTAGGCGTAACTACAGATAAATGTGCCTCGATACTTTATCCAATGGTAGAATCCTGTTTTCCCCATGACTTTTTAAAGGCTTGGAATCGAAGTGTCACTTCACATTCGAAGAAAGAAGCTAAAGACAGACTGGATGACCTAATGAATTTTTTGAAAACTGAAGTTGAAGGTGAGGAACGAATAAGTTTGGCGATGTCCGGTTTCGGGATAAATAAAGATAATGAAACGAAAACAAAGAAAAAGAAATTTGAAGAAAATTCCAACCGCATACCAACTGCCTCATCTTTATTGATTACAGCGGATAAAGGGCCAGTTTGTATATTTTGTGAAAAATCACATAAAAGTCACGAATGTAAAGCAACCTCTAACATGTCTTATGATGAGAAAAAGTCTGTTTTACTGAAGAATAACGCATGTTTCAAGTGCTTGCGACCAAATCATCATTCACGATCATGCCCAATGAACATCAAATGCTCAAAGTGTGGGGTTTGAGGACACAATACAGTTATGTGTTATGGAAAAAAGAATCGACAGAATGGTTCTAAGGATGCGCCCAATGAAGTCACAAATAATAGGCACTCTGAAAACAGTGTTTTATCAAACCAAACGGATGAAATTGATGTCCTTCTGCAAACTCTTACTGTTAAAGTGAGTAATGGCGATAAAGAAGCGTTAATAAGAGCAATGATTGATACAGGTTCCCAGAGGTCCTATGCAACCAAGGAAATAATAGACGTGATGGGTTTTGAGCCAATAAAGGAAGTTAAAATTATACACACATTATTTGGTGGAGAACAAACTGAAGAAGAGTCTCATAAAGAATATATTTTGAATTTAAGTGACTTTGAAAGGACCTTTGACTGTCGCATTAAGGTATTGGACCAAAAGAAAATTTGCAATGAAATAGCAAGAGTGCCATTTGGAGAATGGATCACTGAAATGGAATGCATGAATATAAGTATTTCAGATAGAGAAGACAAGTCTAGACGTATGGGCACCAAAATTCATTTATTAATTGGAGCGGATGTGGCAGGAAAATTGTTAACAGGGAAATTACATTCCTGTAAAACTGGGCCAGTAGCTGTTCATACGAAATTAGGTTGGACACTGATGGGAAAAATTCCTCGAGCTCAAGCCAGAAATACGAGCGACGTGTTAACTGTTACTTCGCTTCTATGCAACAATATAGATAATTTGTGGAAGTTAGATTTGATAGGCATTTCTGAATTACCAAATGACAAGAGCGAAGAGTTAATACGAGAAGAAACAGTTGCCCACTTCAAACGAACTGTTAACAGAGATTTTGAAGGAAGATACGAAGTTGCGTTGCCATGGGTTCGTGAAAGGAACAATTTAGGCAGTAACAGAGAAGGGGCAGAAAAGAGGCTTTGCACGACGAAGAAAAAACTGGAAAATTCGGGTCATGTAAATGAATACGGAGCTGTTTTCCAGGATTGGTTGTCAAAGGGAATTATAGAGCTGGCACCTGATGTTTCGAACAATGGAGTGCATTATCTTCCACACAGAGCTGTGATAAAAGAAAGCAGTGCTAGTACGAAAATTCGACCCGTATTTGATGCTTCTGCTAAAAGAAAAGGAATGCTCTCACTCAACGATTGTTTGGAAAAGGGTCCAAACCTGGTAGCAGATATACCGTCTTTGTTGAACAAATTCAGATTGAAAGCTGTTGCAGTGACATCAGATATTGAGAAAGCCTTTTTGCAAATTGGAATTCGTGAAAGTGATCGCGACTTCTTAAGGTTTCTTTGGTATGATGAAGCACAGAATGTAGTAGAATATAGACATAAACGAGTTGTATTTGGTATTACATCGAGTCCATTTCTGCTAAACGTAACTCTGAATCATCATTTAGATGCCTCACCCGTAGAACTGCGAAGTACTGCACAGCACTTAAAAACTTCTTTCTATGTGGACAACTGCATCGCTAGCTTCGATAATGTGGAAGAAATGGAAAAATTTGTTTTGGAGTCTCGCTTTCTTTTGTATAGCGCTCAATTTAATCTACGAGATTGGATCAGTAATGTCGACTCAAGGGTTCTAGATCACACTGGCGTAGAGAAGACTAATCTGCTAGGCTTGAATTGGAACATTAATGATGATACTTTGTCTTGCGTTGTCAAGGACTTTGATTGTGAGGAATCTTTAACGAAAAGAAAAGTCCTTTCTGTATCTAGCAGTATATTTGACCCGATTGGTTATACAAGCCCTGTGATGCTTATACCCAAACTGATGTTGCAAAAATCTTGGACTTTAAAACTATCTTGGGATGCAGAGTTACCAGAAGACATTTCAAAGGAGTTTAGAAAATGGTGGAAAGCCTTAACAAAGCTACAAGAGATAAGAATTCCAAGATGGATTTTACAAACTGACAGGAAACTTATACAATTGCATGTCTTTTGTGATGCCTCTCAAAGTGCTTATGCGACATGTATATATTTAAGATACGAAACTGCAAATCATGTTGAATGCTCTTTAGTACAAGCTCGAAGTAGGGTGGCGCCTCTCAAGAAAGTTTCAATTTCTAGGCTCGAGTTGTTAGCATGTCTCATAGTTGCAAGACTTTCACATAAGGTGATTGTTGATCTTGGTTTCGAAAATGTACCTATCACCTTTTGGTCGGACTCCACCAATGCTTTGTATTGGATTAAACGCAATGAAAATTGGAGTGTTTTTGTCATGAACAGAGTTAATGAAATTAGAAAGTTTACCGATCCTGACTGCTGGAAACATATTCCTGGCGTCGAAAATCCAGCTGATTTACCGTCTCGAGGATGCTCTGCGGAAAGGTTGCTCCAGTTAAAATGGTGGGAGGGACCTCAATGGCTCCGGAATCCGGAAGAAGAATGGCCTACCTCCCATGCCCTTCCAAATATGGACATAGTACAAGCAGAGAAGAAGAAAACCATTGTTGCTGCCACAAATGTCACCACTGTGAAGTTCGAGTTTTCCTCAAGAATATCTTCATTTAGAAAGATCACGAGAGTAATGGGCTGGATTCTGCGTTTTCTGAAGAATTGTAAAGAACCAAAGGAAAATGTTCGAGGAGAACTGTCAGTGGAAGAAGTAGAATATGCAGAAACAGTCATTTGGAAACAAGTTCAGAAAGAGAGTTTTTATAAACAAACCTTTAACATCCAGACCTATTTAGATGAAGACGGACTGATAAAAGTTAAGTCAAGAATATCTATGAGGGAAGATCTCAAGGCTTTTCGGTATCCAGTGTTATTACCGTCTGGGCATCAACTGGTAGAGAAACTAATCTTGCAAGAACATGCGGATAATTGCCACGCTGGAATTCAAGTCCTTATGACAAGATTACGAGAACGTTATTGGATATTAAAGAGTAGAAAGACCATTAGGAAGGTTTTGAAAAAGTGCATAAAATGTGCGAGGTTCACGACAGCTCCAATCAAGATTCCAGAAGCCCCCTTGCCAGAAGATCGTGTGCGGGAAGCTAAAATATTTGAAGTTGTCGGAGTTGATTTGTGTGGGCCTTTGTACTTGAAAGATAAAACAAAATGTTGGATTGTCATGTTTACCTGCGCAGTATATCGTGCTGTTCACATTGAATTAGTAGCATTGTTGACAACTGACAGCTTCATTTTAGCTCTGAGAAGGTTCATAGCCCGAAGGGGACGACCGTCAACTATTTACTCAGACAATGGAACTAATCTAGTTGGAACATCTAATGCCTTTCGATATGTAAACTGGTAAAAAGTACAAGATATAGCAACGATAAAGAAAATCCAATGGAAGTTCAACCCTCCATCAGCACCATGGTGGGGAGGTTTTTGGGAAAGGCTGATTGGTCTCCTGAAAAGAATTCTTAGAAGAGTAATTGGCAATGCTTGCTTACAGGCTGAAGAGTTAAGTACAGTTTTGTGCGAAGCAGAGAGTTTAATCAACTCTAGACCAATGACTTACGTCTCTGAAGACCTCGATGATTTAAAGGTGCTGTCACCATCAATGTTTTTAAATGAAATTGAAGAGTTTGGAGTGGCAGACTTTGAAGAAATAGATGCAAAGAGGTTGAATAGAAGATTGGCTTATAGGCTTCGTGTCCGAGAAGACCTGCGGAAACGTTTTCGGATTGAATATCTTGGACAGCTAAGAGAATATTACAAGGTTAAAGGGGATCAGCATGTGAAAGAAGGAGATGTCGTATTAGTAGGCGATACGAACTGCAAAAGACTAAGCTGGCCTTTAGCGAGGGTTTTAAAGTTGTATCCCGGAAAAGATGGGAATGTTCGACTTGCTCAAGTAAAGACCAGGTCTGGAACATTTTTACGGCCACTACAACGTCTGTATCCACTTGAAGTACAAGAAGCTAAAAGGTCGCACTTCCAGACAAAAGACTTACCGTCCGAAAACATCGATTCTGGACTCAAAGATGCGAGTTTGCGAACCAGATACGGGCGATGCTCCCGAGCTCCAAGTCGTTTGAACTTGCAGTACTACTAGTACTAGTATTCTAAGTTTTTTCTCAAGTTCAAAGGTGGGAGAATGTAGAGAAATACCATAAATTAGCATCCCACTTTATATATCGAAAGATGTCACGCGCGCAAATATTCATTTATTGTCTGTGTGAAACATAATTTGTAACTTTTGGCAACAGTGTAAAATGTAAGTGTTCTTTTTTCTTTAAAATAAATTTTGTTGGTTTTTCGTCTGTCGTTAAAACGTTTTTTAGCTACTGTTCCTTTTACTTAAATTTTGCATATTTGCGACAACATCCCTAGCTTTAATATTAGGGGAGACCGGGGCACAATGGACCTAGGGGCACAATGGACCACCCCGTATTATTTATTCTGTTTATTTTCCAAATTAGTTCATATTATGAGTAATAAATGACATAACAGTCTTGATGTAGTTATTATGAAAAACCATGTTGTTAGCTCACACATTTGCCATTTTTTATTCGTGATGTGTATTAACCAGGTGAAAGTAAAAAAGCTCTCTCCTAGAAATTATCTTCTCATCATTAAAGTAACATTAGTAGGACAAAGTGGCTTAGCATAGTTGAAAGGCAAGACATTTGTCTTTCTATACAATCTAAAAATTAATTTCTGAAATCAAAATGCCGCATATTTTAATTATGTTTTTTGCTCAAATACAATATGGGGCACTATGGACCACAAAATCTGGGGTACAGTGGACCATGGTCCATTGTACCCATGCAACTTTAGAAATACTTTTAGTTTCAAAATAAATAAAAAATATTGATGCAAGTACTTTCTAATTATTAAATGTCAAATTTGCTATAATAGTAAAAAAAAATTTATATTTATTTTAATATTCACTTCTGTGAATGTAATAGATTTTTCCCCTGTCTACTAATAGTGCTTTTTTTTAAACCAGAAGTAACAAATTATTAGGGAACTGATGTTTTATTTTATATATTATGACTTCAAACAATAAGTGTTTTGAATGAGAAAAGTATTTTTAAAATTGAATGTGATGTGATACAAAAGTGTTTAATTATTTAAAACAAAAAGTTTAGAAATTTGAGTTGGTGGTAAAATAAATTTACACATTTACATAACGGAAGTACAAGCACAAAATGATAAATTTTTTAATTGTAATTTGATTACTGTTGATTTTTTTACTAACAAAAATGTGAGGTATTTGTTGTAGTTATAAATAATTAAGTAACAAACAAATTTTCTCAAAATTGGTAAAATGCACAAAATTTAAATTCTGTTAGTAAAATTTTCAACCACATTGATTAAGGGAAGACTTAAAGAAGGTTAAAAAAAATTGATCTCGCGTAAAAACAAAGATTCTTTGATCCACAGTTTTCCCCAACACTTTTGGTGTTGTTCTGTATAGTAATAAAAAAAAAAAACTTTAAAGTGATCTTTTAATTTTGAAGATAAAATTTAATGCTTTTACTCATTTTTTTTTCCGAAATGCCACGTAACACGATTAGAAAGACTAGTGAAGGAACAGTGCCAAAAGAAGTGATGGAACAGGCTTTGAAACATGTTCTTGATGATAGTCGTTCTATCTGTTCAGTTAGCAAAGAGAAAGGCATTTCAAAAACAGCCTTTTTGTTCTACATAAAAAAAGTACAAAACCTCCCATACACCTGTTAGATTTGAGCCTAACTGATCCTTGCATATAAAGAAAATAAACAACAAATTACAAAGGGGAGGGAAAAAAAGCAAACAGTAATATCTGATAGTTTTCTCACTAAAAGTTTTAATACAGTGGTGGCCAAAAGTGTGGACACTTTTTGAAAATTTCATATTTTTCAACTTTGTGTGATTGCAGAATATATTAATTGTATATCAAATTAATCAATTGTATATCGAATTAAAAGAAATTTAATCTTTATGAGGACCACTGTGTGCAGATCGCTGAAGCCGTCTATGAGACCTTTGGTCCCATTTAATCTATATACATGGACACAACATTATCATCATCAAAGTAATTTCATGTAGAAGTAAAAATAAATACAGTATTACAATATCTGTATTACGAATAAGTTATGCAACTAATAGCATGATATGTCTTAGTTTTGCAAGTCATTGAGCCACCAACTTGAATTGCAATTTCAGCATAAGAGAATCCATTGATGTGCTTGTTTGTTCAACTAAAATAAGCATAACTTTATTTGTAATACAGATACTTTAATTCTTTTTTTCTAATGAATTTCTACATTAAATTACCTACAACTTAATATTTAAATGTTTGTATTTAAGCGAAATTTAATAGATGCAAGAGCCCAGGTAACAGTTGAAACACATGAAACTTTCAAAAAGTGTCCACACTTTTGGCCACCACTGTATATGCAGTTGGATACTCAAAATTCAAATAGAATAATTATTTTATATGTACGTTAATCTTTAAAAAGTGCAGATAATTTTTTTTCAGCAAAATATACCATGGTTCATTGTACCCCGTGATGTGGTCCATTGTACCCCGAACCTGGGGTACAATGGACCACTTTCTCACTTGTAATAAAAAAGTGAATTCAGAAAAAAGTAATTGAAATTATATTTTTTAGGTAATGTATTTTTAAACCAGGATATACATGTAATATATACACCTTTTTCTGAACATGTGGGATGAATATTTTGGTACTTATAGCGCAAAACATGAAAAAGTGTTCCATTGTGTCCCGGTCTCCCCTACAGCATACGATTTCTGTTTAACCCTACATGAAGGCCTTATTAGTGGAATAGGCACTTAAAGTAGGGTTAGCACAAGAAACTATTGATTCCTACACTAGGAAATTCTCCCGGTACTAATTACTGCAGTTACTGGATAATTTTTCATTCTTTTTGAAGCCGTCCTTTAATCCCTAATAGGGATTATTAGGGAAAAAGAAGGGCTGCAATTATTACGGTTATTTTTAGGGTTGTCAAATAAAAAGTTTTAGTTTGGCGCGATAATTAGACGTTTTATAACAGATTTTTGGCATCTATTAAATTGTTTTTTTATGTGTCGTTGTACAATAGTGTTTAATTCCTTTTTTATTTTTATTTTGGCGATTAATTTGGCGTAAATTGCTGGTAAAAACACCAATTATTATTTTTACTCGTTTGAAAAATAGCGTTGATTGTTATTATTGGAGAAGGATTTATTTTAGATATAAAAAATAAGTGGTAGTCTTTGTTAATGTCCTTGTGATCCAGAAATGAGTTCAATTAAAAATACCATTTTAAAACATGCCGAAATAACTGCCGACCAAAAAAGGCCCGTACAGCCAAAAATGCCCGACGAAAAATGCCACGTGTGGATTGAGTGCATAGAAATTATCCTTTTTAAGTACCAACGCTGCGCACGATGTCGCCCTTAACGGTAGCGTTGGGTACCTACTCGGGTATCGGCTCGTCACTTGACTACTGTTCCAACATATGACGCCGGTCACCAATAGCCCTCGTGTTGCTCTAGTGCCACGATAATTCAAACTATTCGACGATCATTCAAATTGGATTTATATTGTTTCTGTAAATTCTATTTATTTCATTATGCTGAAAATCCAAATTATCACTTTCCATAAAATGCGTCATCGTTTCCTGTATTCCAATTTTCCTCATCCTTACTAACTTTTGTATAAAATAATACCTATTTCAATTACCTTTAATTCAATATGAAATAAAATTTAATAGAAAACACTGCAAGTTTTTTTTATTCATTTAAAAATATTAATTTTTGGAAATGAAAGCTTCAATCTAATACTGCTTGAAGAACAAAGCCCACTTAAATGTTCCTTTACAAAATTTCTAATAAAATATCGTACAATATGTTAAGTATTTCTATTTTAACAATAAAGAAAATGGGTATTTTTCCTACAAAATGTATTTAATTAAAATATTATTATCTAATAAGTACACATTGTTCAATATATAGCTTAATAAACGGAATTGAATATACGTAAGTGATAAATTTATCTGTTTTACTTCAATGCTATACCAGAATTTATTGTACATGTTTGAAATATATTTAAAAAATTCGAATTAGTATTTCAAAATTGTGCATCTGTGTAAGACAATGAAAACCAAATTAATTTATTAAAATATATCCTAATTAACTACAGAACGAAACGCGTTGACGTATATCATTTCATCAGAACAATTCAAATTAAACTTAATCAAATAAAAAACTGGATGCAATTGTAAGCTCGATTATAATCAGAAAAATAAATAAAGGCCCTCGCCAGATAAGACGGTGAAAAATGCCCCCATTCCAATCGGGCTAATTTTTTTTCTGAAAATACCTCATAGTATGGACAACTTCTCAGCCAAGTTTCAGCTCAAAAATGTGACGCATTTTTGAGTAAAAAATTAAAAAAAAATTTCTTTTTAAATTGATTATTCCCTGAATATATTTGATAAATCCAAAAAACTACTCATGAGTTTTTAGATATCATTGAGTAGTATTCTCAGAAAAATCCGCTCATAAATCTGATCGAGCGATCATTCTTAAAAATGCATTTTTATTTTTCAAAAAAAAATTTCATGCCAAAATCGTTTGGTCACAACTTAGGATTTTGTCTCTACATATTCCTCTATTATCAATCTATAATATATATTTTTTTCAGATTTTTAAAATTATTGGACGATAGTTTAAAAAAAAAAAAAATTCTTAAAACCTGACTTTTCGCACTACTTACTCGGCAGATGGCACTTCTAACAAAGGCGGGGAAATTCAATCTGGGAGAATTTCTTTCGGACTAAAGAATTTAGCATAGATTTAGAAAGTAGCAGATCTGCCTCTAGGGGGAAAGGTGAAGCCATTTGTTAACCATTATCACATAAGGCAGTTCGCAAGCTCTTGCACATGGCATGCCATACGCCACCAGATGGCACCATGAGATAATTCGACTAATAAAAGATATATATTCAATATTAACTAATTAAAACTTTTTACAAGTTTCGCTAGCATAATTTTATAACTGCATGCGTATTGATAATTTCTGTAAGGCATGAGGTATATATTCACAAAAGAAGCAAGTTAAAAATGCAGTTTTTATTGTATGTAACTCTTCGGAAAAACCATTTTTGTGAATCAGTATCCCGTGATGCATTGCGAAAACGACGAAATGTGGATTCATCACGCATCATTGCGTTGTACGGGATTGCGCAATCGGTGGGCATGCTATTTCTAAATCTATGGATTTTAGAGCAAAAAAATCAGGCTTTAAGAATTATTTTTTTAAACTATCGTCCAATAATTTTAAAAATCTGAAAAAAAAATATATTATAGATTGATAATAGAGGAATATGTAGAGACAAAATCCTAAGTTGTGACCAAACGATTTTGGCATGAAATTTTTTTTTGAAAAATAAAATTGCATTTTTAAGAATGATCGCTCGATCAGATTTATGAGCGGATTTTTCTGAGAATACTACTCAATGATATCTAAAAACTCATGAGTAGTTTTTTGGATTTATCAAATATATTCAGGGAATAATCAATTTAAAAAGAAAAAAAAACTTTAATTTTTTACTCAAAAATGCGTCATATTTTTTAGCTGAAACTTGGCTGAGAAGTTGTCCATACTATGAGGTATTTTCAGAAAAAAAATTAGCCCGATTGGAATGGGGGCATTTTTCACCGTCTTATCTGGCGAGGGCCTTTAGTAATTAATAAACCGAACTTATTTCCCATGGAAAAAAGGTATTGAATAAAATATAAATTTATTTATAATTTCGTAACAAGGAATAAAAAAATACGAGTTTAAATTACTGAATGGGGTAAAAAGAAAAAGGTTTGAAACGGTAGAAAAACTGGAAAAACAATTTTTTTTCTGTAATTAATTTTGTTGAGCATAAAGGTATGTTTTTTAAGAAGATTTTTTTTTATCTGAAGGATTTCCCAGATTTCAAAGAAAAATAATTTTATAAATTAAATAATCCAGTGTAAAAGATAATTGTCGTTTTTTTTTTACACGTTAGCATTGTCTAATCAGGAAATAAATATTATTTATTAAATTAACTATTTATTAGCTTTTTGCAATAAAATGTCTTCATTTAGATTTGTTATGTTCATTCAGCTAGTTACATATATTTCCTGCACCCTTCTCTATTGGGGGCAAAATGTTTATGTTACGTCATGTTAGTTACACAAAACTATAAAATAATTATTAACTTGGCAAGGTCTCAGTTTCGGGTCCAGGCATCGCCAAAATAACTGCCGACCTATAAACGGCCCGTGCAGCCAAAAATGTCCGACGAATAATACCCCGTGTAAGGGATTGCACGTTAAATATCCTTCTAAGTCCTGATGCTGCGTACGATGTCGCTCTTAACGGTTGCGTTGCGTGCCTATTCAGGTGTCGGCTCGTCACTTGACTGTGGTTCTAAAATCCGACGCCCGTCGCCAAAAGCCCTCGTGGAGCTCTAGTGCGACGATAATTCAAAACCTAACCTTCTCAGGCTTCTAGTTAATTTTCAAAATTTAATACTGAAAATCTAACGATTTCTTCTATTCCAAAAGCGATTTGGTGCCAACTATAACAACCCCTCCACCCACAATCATCCAAAGAATCCCGGAATAGCAACCCTACCACCTCATTTCAACGGGAAATTTCCCTTTTCTTTTCCATTTCTCCCCCAATCTTCGCGCTCTCTGTTATTTCTTAAACTATACATTCAAAAATTCCGTCGCATTTGTCATCCTGGCCCCCCTGTATTCAATGAAACTGTCACCGACTCGGGCTGAGGCACTATTATTTCCGACTAGTGAGTTTCTTATGAGCCATTTATGATTTGATCAGATATATATATTAGTGGTTCTGGAAGATTTGAGAAATAAGTCGTTTTAAACTTTACTGAATTAAGATTTAATTTTATTTATTTGCAGTTGCCCAATTCAAAGCTATCTGTGCGATTAATAATACAGGGTACCCGTAAAAGAATGTCCGAGTTTCAAATTGTAATAGTATCAGCTGTAATTGTTCGATCTGTTGTGGTTGAAGGCGGAAGGTGACTGATAAAGAATAACTTCAACACTTTCAGATAGCTGAATCAGATAGCCCTACAGGGTTTCAGATAGCGTTTTCACAGTTGCACAGGCTGTTGCTCCGGACGTGCTGCAGACATTATGGGAATAATTACATTTTCATTTGGATTTGTGCCGTTTCACTAAGGGCGCACACATTGAGCACTTATAGGAAAAACGAGCTTAGTTTTAATTTATTTTATGCATGGTTTGTTATATTTAGTATTAAATAAGCTCCTGTAATATACCATTAAAACTACAACATTCTTTTACGGACACCCTTTATATTACGGTAAAAAAAGGAGTATGAACACAGTATGCATTGCAGAGCGCATTTATTTGTGTTTTACGTTCTTTCTATTTATAATAAACTAAATTACACTAACCAACAACGATATTTTGTTTAAATATGATTTGCCATTTTTTTTAATTAATGTCTAAGACTGAATACCGCATTAGTTAAATTCCTACAACAATCTGGGGCTGAGAAGACCAGTTGATAAGGCGTTTGCCTTTGCATGAAAAGGTCCCAGATTCGAAACCGGGCAAATAACTGCTGACCTAATGTCGCCATTAAAAATGGCATTGTGTCGGCTCGTCACTTGACTGTGGTTCTAAATTATTACATTAGTCACTTATCAGCCATCATGTAGCTGTCCAAATTGTATTATTATTAATGGAATTTTTAACATAAATGCTGGTTCTACTTTGATGAAACTGAAAATTACAGTTGAACAAATCTTTAATCAAGTAATGTTTAAAAATACCTACATATCGAGTCCAAAAGCAATGAAAGCTAGCCTATCTAACAAGAAAAGGAGGGCCGAGGAGCCCAGCAGGTCAAGGTGCTTACATTTGCATGCGAAATGTCCCAAGTTCGGTTCCAGGCATTGCCGAAATACTTGCTGACCTATACCTTTGTGCAGATAAAAAGTCCAAATTAGAGTTTAAATTATTACTTTTGTAAATATGACTCTCAAGGCAAGATGTAATTCAAGAAAAGATGTCTTATACTTTGAATAGTGCCTGAAGCCGTTGTATGCTGTAAAAGAGTTCTTAAAAACTACTGGAATAAAAGTAACGCTCAAGATTAAAATCAACACATCTTTTAATCAACACAACACCACACTGCTACAATCAGGTATCACAGAGACTTGTGTTCCATGGTGCGCAGGCCCAGCTCCAATGACAGCTACAGTTACAACATCCTGGGGCCCTATGACCATGTCATCACAAGTAGATATAGCACAGAGATAAATATAAATACTAATAAAAGATGATCACACAACTAAAACATGCTAAAAAATTACTGAATTAATACACTGTTAAATTGTGATACAATATAAATTTACTAAGTTTCAATTGGCAGTTTAACTAATTTGTGAATAGGTCTCTTCAGCTCTCCCGTAGCTGTTTTTAAAGTTACAGATCTTACATGGCCGTCTTGACCCTTCATAACACTAATTACTCTGGCTAGTTTCCATTTAAATGGGGGTAAGTTATCGTCTTTTATGAGTACAACATTGTTGACAGCTAAATTGTCCTCAGGAACTCTCCACTTGTTTCGCACCTGCAATTGAGTTAAGTAGTCCCTGGACCAAGATTTCCAAAACGACTGGGAAATCTGGGAAATCAATTGCAGACGTTTCTGTAAAGACAAGTTCTTACCCAAGAGATCCGGCTCAGGTAGACCCTTCAGTTCAGATCCGATCAAAAAGTGTCCTGGAGTTATTGCAGTCAAGTCATTTGGATCCTCTGAAGCAGCAACTAATGGACGAGAGTTCAACACGGCCTCGATTTGTGTCAAACATGTGATGAATTCTTCTTGGGACAGGATCTGAGCTCCAATGACTCGCCTCATATGATGCTTCATCGACTTGACGGCGGCCTCCCAGAGACCTCCAAAATGGGGTGCCGAAGGGACATTCAAATTCCATCTGACCCCTTCGCCTTCCAGGAACTTCCCCATTGATCTTGAAGACCACGCATCCAGGCAGTTCTTAGACCCAACAAAGTTGGTTCCACAGTCACTGTAGATGTCACTAGGCTTGCCTCTACGTGCCACGAAACGTTTCAGAGCTGCAATGCACATGTCGGCACTAAGATCACTGACAAGCTCTAAGTGCACTGCCTTTGTTATGAAGCACACGAACACACAGACGTACATTTTCAGTGCTCTCACTCCTCGGCCACGTCGTGGAGTGACGAGAAATGGCCCAGCAAAGTCGACACCACATCTCAAAAACGCTCTGCCTGGATTCACTCGGGATGCTGGCAAATCACCCATAATTTGCTTCGATGTCTCGGCGCGGTATCGTGCACAGGTAACACAGCCTTTCACTATTTTCCGAATAGCTGATTTCGCACTAACAATCCAGTATCTCTGCTTCATCGCTGCATTGATGAGCTGTACACCACCATGGAAGTATTTCAGATGGTATTGTCTTATGAGAAGTTTAGTGACTGGGTGACTCTTCGGCAAAATTAGTTGGTGCTTCGTAGACTCCGGAAGGTGCGAATGTTGAAGACGACCTCCGACACGAAGTAACCCACTGCCATCCAATATAGGATTAAGGGCTATCAAGGCACTTCCTTTCACAACCTCTCTCTTCTCAAGAGAAGCTATTTCTTTTGAAAATTCGATCTGCTGGACAACCTTGATAATCACGTCATGGGCTTTCTTTAGTTCTGAAGCCTCCAAGTACGGAGTAACACGTCTTTCACCCCTAGTGTTGTTGACAAAACGAAAACACCAGGCAACCACTCTCTCCAATCTAGCCCATTCCGAAACACCATTCCAAATTCTCTCTACCAACTCAATATTAACCATCAAGCTAGTAACTGGAATCCCTCTCTCCTCCTTCAAAGCATCATCACAGTCACCTTTCACTGACTCCTTAATGAACTGTTCCGGCCAACTGTCACTACTCTCTTGTAGCCAACCTGGTCCCAACCACCACTTCCTATTGGATACCAAGCTCTCTGCCGAAACACCTCTTGTCAACAAATCAGCCGGATTATCTGCTGTTGGACAATAACACCAATCACTTGGACGAGACTTACCCTGAATTTCAACAACACGGTTAGCAACAAACTGTTTCCACCTTTTAGCACAACCCTTTACCCAATATAACGCAATCATAGAATCACTCCAATACACGATTTTTGCAACCTTATTCCCAAAGACCTCCTTCACATAATTACCAACTCTGGCGCCAATCACCATGCCCATAAGTTCAAGACGTGGTAATGTTAATTGTTTTAATGGTGCAACTCTACTCTTAGACATAACAAAAGACACTCGATAATTGCCAATAGTGTCACAATATCTCAAGTATACAACTGCACCATATGCACTAAGTGAAGAATCGCAAAACACGTGCACTTCCACTTCATTATTGCTGCAATCAACAAAACAATATCTGGAGACGGAGATGTTACCGACCTCATGAATCTCTCTACACCAAGTTACCCATTTTTCACTCAAATCCTCCGGCAACTCTTCATCCCAGTCGCACCCTCTCTCCCATATTTCCTGCAACAACAACTTAATGCGTACAATATACGGGGATACCATACCAATTGGGTCGAAAATCCGTGCCGCTGTTTGTAAAACACACCGCTTATTGTTCTTTAAAGTTTTCCAAGACTCCACCAAACCCTTAATCTCCAATGACAATTCGTCTCTTTCAGGATTCCAATTTACACCCAATACCTTTAATTCCCGATTATTTATTTCCTCTTTATCACAGAACTTATTCTCTACCCACATTTTCTCTAAATCCCTATTATTAGATCTCAATTTCCTTAAATTAAACCCACCCTGCTTTAATATTTCAACAGCTTCAGCTGACAACTGAAATGCCTCTTTTACATCATCCGTTCCAAAATATAAATCGTCAACATAGAGAAACGAATTTAACATTTCAAAACATTTTGGGTTACTTTCTTGAAATTTACGAATGTGATATTTTATTGTTGCACTCAGGACAAAAGGACTGCATCTACAACCAAAAGGTAACCTTGTCATTTGCATGATGTTATGTTGCTCACCAGGAATATCCGAATACCAAAGACATTTCAAAATTTTTCTATCTCTTTCGGAAATTCCTATCATTAAAAAAGCCTTTTCCAAATCTCCATTAAATGCGATTTTATTTTTACGAAAATGCAAAATAACATCAAGAATATTTGGGTTTAAGTTTGGGCCGATTTCCAAGCAATCATTAAGAGAAAAACTATTTTTGGTTTTTGAACTACAATTATACACTATTCTTACTTTAGTCGTATCTTTATCTTCGCGAACGACTGCTCTGTGTGGCATAAAATATCCCTCTTCGCTTCTCCCACATTCTTCAATGATCCCATTCTCTTTTTGCTCGCATATTATTTTCATATACTCATCAGCAACCCAATCATTTTTAGAAAAATCTTTTTTTAAATATTCAAACCTTTTTTTGGCTAAGGTATAATTATTCCCCAATCCCGTGCAATCACTTTTCCACAGCAAATCAGTCACATATCGCCCGTTAATGAATTTTAAATTTTCCTCAAACTGATCTATTAAACTTTTATCAACAGAATTTAAATTTTTTCCATCAGTAATTCCCAAGGACTCAATTTCCCACAAAATTTCAATGTCTGTAGCCGCTGCACAAAAATGGGCTGACACAGAATTTCTAACTATGGACTTACCTTGGTTACCTTGTAACGCATAACCAAATAGAGTTGGCACACAAGTAATAGTTTTGCCGATTTTCTCAAAGGAAGAACCTTCAATAATCTGCCAAAATGAATCTGCACCGATTAATATCTCAATGTCCATATCAGTCTCACAGCAATCAGCTAAGGGCAGACCTCGAGACTGCATAGTAGTTTGGACCTTCAAATTTGGTACTGAAATAGGTGCTGCAGTTATTATTTCAGACACTAACACTTCAATTTTGACAAATTGATTGGGATTATACCTATTAGTTAAGTTTAGCTCAGAGACCTCATACGTTTTCTCATGGGGCTTTTCTGATCCAAACGAAAAAACAGATAACCTTTCCTGCCTAATAGGTTTTAATTTTAAACAGCTAGCAAGAGATTTTGTGCACCAGTTACGCTCCGAACCGTTATCAAGTAAAACCCTAGTTAATTTATTCATTTTGCTACCAACTCCACTCGCGTACGCACTTGCTGTAAGCAACAATGCTGACGGCACATTTGACTTTGAAGCAGAAGCATTACACTGTGTAGTTTCAGGATTACGATTTTTTGTTTCTTTGTTCTCTTTAGGGAAATAAATCATCTTATTATGCGGTTTACCACAAAAACAATTCCTTAACTTACACCTTTTTGCATTACAATCGATATTAAAACACTTAAAACAAAGATTATATTTCTTTAAAATGTCAACCCGCTCATAAACGGACAAGTTTTTAAATTCGGGACAGTGATACAGCATGTGACTTTCCTTATTTTTACAAAGTATACATTGCGGAGTTTTAACATTAGACGCATACACATTTGAGGCTTTAGGTTTATAGGTACTGTTATATTTACTGCTTCTATGAGTGTCTATATTTTCCCAGTTAAATGAACCCTTATAGACTCCAGGGAATGATTTAGCAACGTTTGAATTTTGCTTGTTCCCTTTAGAAGATAAATAAATATCGATTTCTCTACCCAACCCTTGAGGGTTAAACCATGCTTCCCCCTGCTTTACGGCAATATGTGTTTTTAAATCTTTATCAAGCTCACTGAAGATTTTGTCCGCAACGATTAACTCGCACAATGTTTTGAAATCACTGACCTTCCTTAACTGACAATAGTAATCAAAATTAGCGCTCAACCTAGAAGCGAACTGAACATAATTTTCGCCATGGGTTTTTTGTGCACTATTAAAACTATCCAAACACTCCTGAGGTGTGGGTTGAAACTCTTTTAAAATAATTGATTTAATACTATCATAATTATTTATGTCCTCCTCTTTCACATAAACCATTAAATTGTTTACTTTTTCCCCCAATATATTTAACAAAATTTCCGCTTTCAAATCTTCAGGCACTTTTTTAGTTCTAAAAGATTTCTCAATTGAATTAAAGAACAAACAAAACGATTCTTGTTTAGTTGGTACTGGAATTGTCAATGTTCTCACACTTTTAATTAAATTCTCTAAATTAGCAGATACATCATATTCCACATTATTAGACATTTTACTATTTGCCAATTCTAATTCGGCTTCTATACGTTTTAATTTAAATTTCTCTAGCTCCATGGGTCTCTCCTGAAAAATATTGGTTGCCATAATTTCAACGAAATCAGGATCATCTCTAAAAATATCAGAACCTTCGATCAACTTCTTTAAATCAATAACTCTCGCACCCGCCACACATTCCAATCCAAGCTCATCCGCGAGGGATTTTAACTCCTCCTTTCTTAATTTTCTATAACAATTCATAATTATAAACTGCACCAATACAAAGGAAACCAACTCAACTTACCACAGCATCCGGACCGCAAAGAAACCAATTCAACTTACCACACAGGTAAACAACACAGCACAGGTAAACCACACCAATAAATGCACCACAGCAGTAAAATGCACCACACTAGTAAAATTGCACCACACCAGTAAAATGCACTACACAAGTAAAAAGAACCACACAAGTAAAATGAAGAACCACACAAGTAAAATGCACCGCACATGTAAAACTCGGAACAGCAACAGAATAAAACACCTTATTATAAATAAAACCACCTCCACGTTTACAACGACTCCAGTCAACGCCCACAAAGCACACCTCGAAAAATATTCACAACTCCACGATTCGATTAAAAAACACTTCTGACACCAAAAATGAATAGTGCCTGAAGCCGTTGTATGCTGTAAAAGAGTTCTTAAAAACTACTGGAATAAAAGTAACGCTCAAGATTAAAATCAACACATCTTTTAATCAACACAACACCACACTGCTACAATCAGGTATCACAGAGACTTGTGCTCCATGGTGCGCAGGCCCAGCTCCAATGACAGCTACAGTTACAACATACTTTATACAATAACTAAATCTGACATCGTACTATCCGAAATCTCCATAAAAATTATTATCGGTGACATGCGCCAACAGTTGGTCTTTTCAAAACTCGTTACAATAAAAGGAAATTTGAATTTTGTTTGTGTTTAATTTTACCAGTAAGTTGGTTTTAATATTTGTTTATTATAATTTTAAAACAAAGTACAGAATAAATAAGCTTATTTTTTTTGCCAATATAAAATTGGAAATGGTTTTCAACCATTTTCAATGCTAAGTATAAAAAGGAACTACTCTCGCTTAGTCATGCAGGTTTGTAACGAAAACTGTCATTTAGAACCTCTTCCATGCACATGCAGAACCACTTCAATAATTAATGAGTCGTTTAACCCGGCAGCACTCGCCTGGGGTCTAATGGACCCCAAATAGATTAAATACATTGTAAGATCTGAAACTCTGATTGGATTACCATTATAAGGATTTTCTATATTGAAATTGATATCGACACTTACTCCCCCAATTGTGTGTAAGAGAACTAATGTAATGGTTTACGGCTTCCTTTTTCGAGCCTCCTTTCGGAGTTTTAGCACAGTTATGGTTTAGTTTGCTATTTAACTATCTAGCTATAAAAAATAGCAAATAATCTATGTTTTTTTTGTAGTTTTTTCAAACAAAAACAACCCAAAAACAATGAATTATGACAATTTAATGATGATTTCATAGTCGAAAAGTTAATCACTGAAACAAATCTGGTTATTGGCTTTCAATTCAATGATTAGTGACAGTTGATGAGTTATCCGATCGGAAAAGGCCAGGAACAGTTCCTCGTACTTTTACGACTAGCTGCCGTGTAGACAGCTTAGTTAGCGACGTTAGCGCTAAGATCGAAAAGTTTAATTATCCATTCAAATCTGACGTATTATAGTACATTTCGAAGAAACAGAGCTGCAATCGGAAAGTTTAATTATGCCAATCACAAATCAATCGTTAATAGTGTATTAGTTCCGTTCGACACTTTGGAGGCGCTAGGCATCAGATTGAGTTCCCAATCTAGAAGATTCTTAATCTATGCTAAGTTAGCGCGAGTGCTGCCGGGTTAACAAAGCACCTAGTTATGTATTAACCATTCAAATATCAAAATTAAACCATTTTTCATTGAATAGGGTAAGTGGGCCCCTTTTTTGGCATAATTCGACTTTAGACCCTCATACCACTGGATATGATCGGCCTAACGACTTTTTTTTGTGTGTGGTCCATTCTCTCATATGTTATTACTGTACCCATGGCAACCTTAACACAAATTGGCAAATAATACATTTAAAATTTTTTTTTCTTTTTGGTCATCCAAGTGGCCCACTTGCCCCGCAAGGTGGGGTAAGTGGGCCACCAACCTAATATATCTTTACACATTACTGATAGAGCACTTGCCCCAATGGCCCATTTACCCCACCTTACCCTACTAATAATTAAGATATTGTTTTCTAAATGTGTCTTTTTCGAAGAATACATATGTAATATTCTTTGCTCTTTAAAAGAAGAAAAACTTTCGGTATCATCATAAAACAACATTAAAACTGCCTTTTGCCTACAATTACTACACGAAAAGGTTTTAAAATACCATGTAAAACAAAGAAAAAATTTAAACTATGTAGAATATTTTTTATGGTGACATTATTTATTAACGGATAAATGTAAATTGAAATTTTCGTCATTTAAAAAAATTAAACGCTTTATGCATTTGATTAAGCGAATAATGCCAGCAACTAAATACTTCTATAGGCATGTTTCTGGTCTAGAGTGATAGCAAAAAAGCTTAATAGAAATTTTGAAAATTGCCCAAATTTAAGAAAATTAAGGTGAATTTTTTAGGTGTTTTATATTACCAGTCAGTTGGTTTTTAAAAGATAAATAAGATAATTTAAAAACGAGTAAAGGAAATAGATCCCTGACATACCGGAGGTTGAGGCAGCTTCGCTGCCATGTCCTCTTTGAACTGTTTAACGTCGTCGTTAAGGAAACAGATATGTTTTGCTATATAATAAATATCAATGTAAACAGTAGCCTAACATGTTCAATGTTCAGTAAAAAAAGAAACAACTTTATATGACTCAAGTAGGTTTGTAACAAATATGCTACTTGGGGAAACTTCCAAGCAAAAATCATGCGTCTAAAAAGTGTTCCAATGTCAGAAAAATGTTGAACTCTGAATTCAGAAAAAAACACATCAAGTTTCAAATATTTCATCAGTTTTTCAAATTGTCAGTTTTTTGGACATGGCGCTGACTCGAACCAAGGACCTTCCACATGTAAGACAAAAGCCTTCACCGACAAAGCAACCCATCCCTTGGAAGATTCGATGACACTCAACAATGACAAAAAATTACAATTGATTTTGTGATTGATGAAATAAAATTCCCCAAAAAATAAGTAAAATTTTTATTATGGTTGCATATTTCAACATTAATACTGGTTCTACATATAATAGAAATTTACGGTTAAACAAAACTTTAATCAAGAAATGATTAGCAATACCAACATGTGAATGACGACGTTTAAAAAAATTAAGGACGACCTGGCAGCGAAACTGCCTCCCCCTCCGGTGTAGCTGGGACCAACGTGCGAATTTGAATAGCTATAAAAAGTCAACCTACCAACTAGAAAAGGAAAGCTGGTGAGCCCAGTCGGTTAAGGTGCTTGCATTTGCATACGAAAGGTCCCGGGTTCGGACCCGGTCATGGCAAAAATAATTGCAGATCTATAAACGTGTTATGCAGCTAAACGGTCAACATGTTACACATATTGGTTTAAATTCTTGTATTTTTAAATATGTGCAACTTTGAAACGACTGACTTTTTAAAATTCTTACAATCAAAGTAGAGTTACATTTTATTTGTATTTTATTGTACCAGTAAGTCTTTTTAAATTCTTTTTATTATAATTAAAAAACATGGAAATCTGATCAAACAATAATAAAATTGAAAATTGTTTTCAACTATTTTCAATGATAAGCATAAAAAAGAACTTCTCATGCTTACTACTGTAGGTTTGTAACGAAAACAGTCATTTAGATCCGCTTCCACGCACAATTCATGCGTAAAAAAAAAATTCATAGCAAAAACAACATTTACTTCTATATTAAACTTGGAAATGCAATGTTAAGCATTTTTTTCATCGACATTTTAATATTTTTTAGGTACCGTTTGCTAAATTTGTTTTTCGAATAATAAATATGTAATATTATGTGATCTTAAATAAAAGCAAATCAATAAATATCAACGTACAACAACATTAAAATTATCATTTGCGTGCGAACTATAACTACACCGAAGTGGTTTCAAAATACATTAATTAAAAAATTGTTTCTTTATTAACGATATCTACATACATTCTATATAAACGAATAAATGTAGTAAGAAATGTACGTCTTCTTAAAAAAATAAAGCTTTGTGCATCTGTTTAAGCGAATAAGGCCAATAATTAAATAATTATATGTTATGTTTCAGGTATTTTGTGGCAGCAAAAATGATGAATAGAAATTTTACTTTACAGTAAAATATCACTTTACAGTTAAATTTAATTTTTGGTTGTTACCAGTTATTTGGTTTCTAAAAGATATTTATGATAATTTAAAAACCGAAGGAAGAAATAAAATAACGTTAATGCCAACAAATTTAAAGTTGAAGATGGCTGCAAACCATTTTCAATGTTAAGTAAAGAAAAAGAAACTACTTAAGATTACTCAAGTAGGTTTTTGCCACAACTGTCACTTAGAGCCACTTCCACGCAAAATCCATGCGTCTAAAAAAGCGGACTAATCCTCATGTAATTTTGAGCTCTGAGTTCAGTAAAAAACGATAAATAAATCTGAAATATAGTTTTTTTTTAATTTTTGTTTTTTGAAAATATTTTTAGAAAAGCATTTTTATGGACTTTGAAACGTGTATGTATTAATAGTTATCAGGGTATGAAACCAACTTTTTATAATGCCCTAGATGCACTGTTCACTATTAAGAAAACGTGACCATTGCAGGGTCACCTGGGACAACTATTTGGCTTCTTATGCAACTTTGGTGATGTTTTTGGTGCATTTTAACGCTCTTTTCGAACTTTATTGCCGACATATAGCGATAAAGTGTCACTAAATGACGTACAAGGCATGTCTGCGCCATTTTGCGAGATACAATTTTGGCCCTTCTTCCTGAGATCCAATAGCGCGGGGAGCAGTTTTTCCAGTATATATTATAGATCGTTGAATAAAACACATGCTTCTGAAAAATAGGAAAATTTAAGTTTTAAACTTTAACCTGAGCAATAAATGCATGTATTTAAAATAAACCTATTTGTTTTTGACATAAAAATTGCATCTGCAATTTTATTCTCTTTCTTTAGGCTTACACTATTTTAAAAAAATAAGGAAAGTGAAAAAAAAATCATGTTAACTAAGAAATGTTTGATAGCCTAAAGCTAACCAATTCAATGATTTTTTTCACATATTTCTATGAAAAAAAACAACATTTTTCCTAACGTGAAACACAACCTACTACAACCTAAGTAACCGAAATATAAATTTAACTAAAATCTCTTAAAATGTACCTTACAATGTGCCCTAAATATAGATTAAATCTAACTTGATTAAAAAAATTAACATAAAATAAACCAAAATCAACAGCAATAAAACATAAGTGATTAAAATTACAAAAGAACATACCTGGCAAAAAATACCGCAACTTAATTGTTTTTAAAAATCACCACTATTTTCTTAAGATTTGAAACTCGCAATCATCATACTGAGTTAAATTACTTTGCGTTTTTTTTTTAAATATATTGTTTATTTTAAGGTAAAAAGCAGATGTGTGTAAATGAAATAGCAGTAACACAAAGTGTTTAATTTTTACTCAAAACATGCATTTTGTGCATTTTTTTCAAGTTAATGAATAGTGAAATGAAGAGCCAAGTTTATGAGAGAAAAAAATAATATAAATGATATTTATTGAAACAAAAAGAGTGGTAGCTTAAAATATAAAAGAAACATACGTTTTTATTATTATTATTTAAAGAAATTGACACATTAACACTTACTCTGATTTAAGGGTAAATGAGACTGACAGGCTGCGGGTCTTCAAACCCGAAGTGACTCTCTGTTAATAAAAAATCAAAAAAAAAAAAACATTCTAAGAAAAGCATTTTTAGCTGTATTGAGTATTTTTACTCACTGCTTTAACCCGGCAGCACTCGCCTGGGGTCTAATGGACCCCAGATAGATTAAATGCACTCTAAGATCTAAAACTCTGATTGGATAACCATTATAAGGAATTTCTATATTGAAATTGATATCGACACTAACTCCCCCAATTGTGTCTAAGGGAACTAATGTAATGGTTTACGGCTGCCTTTTTCTAGCCTCCTGATCGGTGTTTTAACACAGTTGCTGTTTAGTTTGTTATTTAACTATCTAGCTATAAAAAATTGCAAATCTATGTTTTTTTTTTGCAGTTTTTTTAAACAAAAACAACCAAAAAAATGAATTATAAAAATTTAATGATGATTTCATACTCGAAAATTTAATCACTGAAACAAATCTGGTTATTGGCTTTCAATTCAATGATTAGAGACAGTTGATGAGTTATCCGATCGGAAATGGCCAGGAACATTCCTCGTACTTTTACGACTAGCTTTCGTCTAGACAGCTTAGTTAGCGACGTTAGCGCTAAGATCGAAAATTTCATTATCCATTAAAATCTGACGCATTATAGTACATTTCGAAGAAACAGAGCTGCAATCCGAAAGTTTAATTATACCAATCACAAATCAATCGTTAATAGTGTATTAGTTCCGTTCGACACTTTGGAGGCGCTAGGCATCAGATTGAGTTCCTGATCTAGAGATACTTAGTCTATGCTAAGTTAGCGCGAGTTCTGCCGGGTTAAAAAAGTTAAATATATCCAACTTGCAGGTTTTTATACCCCAATTTTTCAAATAGGTTCAATATTCGGATTAAAATTATTCATTGAAAATTAAAAAAAATAAATATTCGAACCCATTTCAAAAATTGGGAGAATAGAGATCTGCAAATCAACTAAATAGAGACCGCTCGTATAAAAACCGTTTCTAAAAGGATTCAATACTGATGGTTTTTTTTGTTTGAATTATCGTCGCACTAGAGCTACACGAGGGCTATTGGCGACGGGCGTCGTATTTTAGAACCACAGTCAGATGACGAGCCACACCTGAATAGGCACCCAACGCAACCGTTAAGGGCGACATCGTACGCAGCGTTAGGACTTTGAAGGATATTTAACGTGCACTCCCTTACACGGGGTATTATTCGTCGGACATTTTTGGCTGCACTGGCCGTTTATAGGTCGGCAGCTATTTTGGCGATGCCCGGACCCGAACCTGGGACCTTTCGCATGCTAAGCGAGTGCTTAACCGACTGGGCTCCCCAGCCCCCAATACTGATGGAGAATTGTGCTCTTCTATTATTTTTTCAATTGGATTAACACAGGTGTACTTTGTTTCGGATAACCGTTGTGAGTCGGGCAGATTCGCACTTCATACTCTAATCTGATAAAAAAAAAGTATATCGTATATTCAAAAAAGGCGATTTAGTGCCAAAAGTAACAAACCGGGCATCGCCAAAATAACTGCTAACCTAAAAAGTCCGACGAATAATAATACCTCGGTGCCCATCCGGAGGCATAGTGGTTAAAGCATTGGCATCTGAAGCTGCTGGGTCCGGGCTCGAATCCCGTTCAGGCATGGATGTTTGTGTTTCTCGAGTATATGCGGAGTACGTGCTCGTAAAATCTGTTGGGTCCGAAACTCCTGTGGGCGGTCATTGCACAGTTTCCCATGGGTACAGGTCCCTGGAGAAAATTTCCCTCCCCTTCATCAGGGACATGTCGAAATTGCGGAGGTGGCAACATCTGTCATATGTGTGTGTCTTGTGTTGTCCTACTTGACGATGGTTTATAAGCGGGTCCATGCGACCAAGCACACAAGCCTGAAAATATATGTCTACCAACCAACCAATAATACCTCGGTAAAAGGGTGTTTTCACGTAAAGTATGCTTCAAACACCCGACGCACATAAAAAATTGCATAGTGTCGGCTCGTCACTTGACTGTGGTTCTAAATTGAAACGCCAGTCACCAAAAGCCATAATTTAGATCTGAAGCGACTTGTCGAAATTTTATTATTAGTGGAATTTTTAACTTAATAAATACTGGTTCTACTTAGTTAAAACTTAAATTTACAGTTGAACAAATCTTTAATCAAGAAATGTTTGAAAATACTAACACACCGATTCGAATAGCTATAAAAGTTCACCTATCCAACAAGAAAACGAGAGCTGGGGAGCGAAGTAGGTTAAGGCGCTTGCGCTTAGGTTAAGGCCCAAGTTCGGGCCCGGGCATTGTCAAAATAATTACAGACCTATACCTTTGTGCAGCTAAAATGTCCTACGAGATAGAGTTTAAATTATTAATTTTGTAAATATGGCTCTCAAGGCAAGATGATGTTCAAGCAAAGATGCCTTATACATCATACATTAGTTATATTTGACATAAATATCCATAAAAATTATTGTTCCCGTTGTCATGTGCCTCCAAGCCGTAGCCTGGATGGAAAGAGGGCTGCAGTATCATCCGTTGGCACAAGGCTTTGAGTACCCAGGAGAGGGTGGATGTCTGACTTTTACTCCAAGATGGCGCCACCTTCTCAATTTAGGCATGTTGCTGCAGGGGAGGGGCAATTTTCTTCAGATGACCTGCACCCATGGTAAACTGCGCAATGACAGACATCAGAACTTTCGGACCCACAGATTTAACGAGCAGATTTTCGAGCGTGTACTCAGGACGAAAAAAATATCCATGCTTTACCCGGGATTCGAACCGAGCCCACTCTCTTGGCAAGCGGGGGTCGAAACCACTATACTAGCTGGGCGACTATAAAAATTAATATTGGTGATGTAAGCCATTAGCCGGTTTTTCGAAACTGCTTTACAATAAAAGGAAATTCGAATTTTGTTTTTATTTTACCAGTAAGTTGGTTTTTTAAAAATGTTTATTATAATTTTAAATCAAAATGTATGGATCATCAGGTTTGAACTTGTTACAATGTAAAAATTTGGAAGTGGTTGAAAACCATTTCCAAATGCTTAGTATAAAAATTTAACTTTTTTTTTTCCTGCTCATGCGGGTTTGTATCTAAAACTGTAACTTAGAACCGAGCCTTCGCACAATTCACGCGTAAAAAAAGTCGTCAAACACAGCAATTACTTCGATATTAAACTTGGGCGAAATGAAACCGTTTTTCATCGACAATTTAAAGATTTGTTTAGGTATCGTTTGCTAAGTTGTCTTTCAAAAAATAAATATTTAATATTATGTGCTCTCAAACAAAAGCAAACCATTTTTATATCAACACACAACAACTTTAAAATTAAAATTTGCGTTCGACTACAAACTTTAAACATTAAATATCCTTCAAAGTCCTAACTCTGCGTACGATGTCGCCCTTAACGGTTGCGTTGGGTGCCGATTCAGGTGTCGGCTCGTCACTTGACTGTGGTTCTAAAATACGAAGCCCGTCTCTAATAGCCCCGTGCAGCTCTAGTGCGACGATAATTCATACCTAATCTAACCTATGGACATCTTTCAGGACTTTTGCGGAGGCAAAAGTTGTCCACAATAAAGTTGAATTTTATTTGTTTCATATTACCAGTTATTTGGTTTCTAAAACTTATATATGATATTTGAAAAACTAAGTGAGGAAATTTACAATTAAGAGCGTCATTCCGCATCATTCATCGTCTCTTCCCTCTCTCAAGATTGCTGAAGCGTCGGCCATCACTGTGACGATCCCCACCCATCCCCCTCTGTCTCTCGTCTCCATCTATGTTCCTTGTGGAGCCAACCCCAAGGATGTTGCTCACGACCTTCAATCCATCTCAAAAATTCAGGATAACGTCATTATTACTGGCGACTTCAATGCACACCACAAAAAATGGAACTGTAATAATACCTGCCAGGTTGGAAAATCTATTTACCATCTTGTGCAAAACAATAATCTCCACATTTCATCCCCAAAGGATCCAACCCACATCACCCCACATGGCAGTAGCACCATAGACTTTGCAATCATTAAAAATTTTAATCACACTCACAACATCAACTCTATTTCGGAACTCTCATCAGATCATAACCCTGTGAACATCCACTTCAATTTCAAATTTAATATGACCCCTAACAACAGAAGAATTGTAACTAACTGGGACAACTATAGAAAAGAACTTGCACAGATCAATATTTTCCAAACCCCTATCCAAAATCACAATGACATCGATACAGCGGTCCAGGAAATAACAAACCACATTACCCAGGCCCATGAACTCTCTTCTAAACCTTTAACAAACACTCCTAAACAATTCATTCCACCGCACATAAGAAAACTCATGACAAGCAGAAACCATCTCAGAAGAGTTTGGCAAAGATCCCGTTATCCCAATGATAAGACACAATTCAATAGAGTGAATGCCATCCTTCGGAGAGAAATAAAAGTCTACACTCAAAAGTCATACACCGCCTACATCGAATCCCTTGGTACTGCAGACAGAAGTCTCTTTGGTGCGGCTGCAAAAATCAAGAGAAAATTCAAACCTATCCCATCTCTTCAAAAGACCGGACCTAATGGAGAAAAATGCACCGTCACAACTCAAGAAGAAATTGCTGAGACGATTGCTGAAAACTTGGCCAACCAGTTCACTGACAACCCCATCTGCCACCCACCCACTGAACAATACGTCAACAATAACGTCAATAACTTCCTCCGAAGAGATAAAGTTATTTTATTTCAACCCATCAAAACTTCCGAGCTTACCTTATTTGCCAAGAAACTGAAAACCCGTAAAGCTCCCGGGATCGACAAAATTACGAACAAAATGATTAAAAACCTACCTACGAACATTTTCCTGGTGCTTAGCCATGTTTTCAATAGCATGCTTACTTACGGACACTTCCCAACCCAATGGAAAACGGCCAAGATTATCCCAATTTTCAAAGATGGTAAAGATCCTTCAAAGCCTGACTCTTATCGCCCAATTTCCCTTCTAAATATTCTAAGTAAAATGGCCGAATCAACTATTCTCTCACGTATGCGAAATTTCACCGATGAAAACAACACCATTATTCATCAACAATTCGGTTTCATGCCCAAACTTTCGACCACCCATCAGCTTGTCCGAGTCACAGAATTTATTTCTGAAAGTCTCAACAATAAAATCCCCGTTGGAGCCATTCTGCTCGATATTAGCAAAGCCTTTGATAAAGTGTGGATCAGAGGGCTCATTTCAAAATTAATTGACTATAATTTCCCCGACTACCTCATCTGCATCCTCTTCTCTTACTTAAACAACAGGCAATTCATTGTTCAAATCAACGACCACACTTCTACGACACGTCAAACCCACTCAGGAGTGCCCCAGGGTTCACAGCTGGGACCCCTCTGCTTCCTTCTTTTTATTAACGACATTCCACAAATGCCTGATAAAACCATCACTAGCCTTTTTGCAGACGACACCGCCCTCCTCGCGAAGGGCGGCCCCGGATACATCAAATTGAAATTACAAAAACACATCAACTTAATTGAAAACTGGCTCATCTCCTGGAAAGTTCAACTAAATATTGATAAAACCGAGGCCATTTACTTCTCCAAAGGCAAGAAAAAACCAAAGGAAATCACTCTCTACGGTCAAGCTATCCCCTGGTCAAGCTCCGTGAAGTACCTAGGTGTCATGTTTGACTCGAAACTAACCTGGAAAGCACACATTAATTATATTAAGAAAAAGTTCCTTAAATGCAGATACGCTCTCTACCAACTCATTGGATGGAACAGTAAACTCTCAACCTACAATAAAATCCTAGTCTACAAATATTACCTACGCCCCATCATAGCTTACGCCGCACCTGCATGGGGTTTCTCAGCTAAATCCAACTTTAACAACATTCAAGTCCTTGAAAATAATTTGCTAAGATGCATCACAAAGGCAAGATGGTTCATGAGAAATGAAGATATTCGTTTTGCACTTGACATCCCAAGTTTTAAAACCTTTTCTCAAAAGCTTGCTCTTAAATTTTTTACATCTATTGAAGATCATCCGAACACCGAAATCCAAAAAATGCAAGACTATGATACAAACATGCCTGCAAACAAGAAAAGACCAAGAGCTTTTCTCTACAGATAGCTTGGTGGCTTCCCTATAGAACCAGATCCACACGAAATCATCTGATTTTGGAGATTTTCAATTTTGCTGATTGTTACTCATTAACTATGAGTTCTGCTTTTGCCACTTCCTATTTCACACCAATAGTCTGCTACTTCCTATTTCACCATTATATTAAGCAAGCACCAAATAGCATTATAGCACTTTTTATCCCCATGCCTGCTCACGACAGACATCAGAGTTTTGAAGACATTTTCTGCTCTCCCAAGCCGACAGCCTCGTCCCCAAGCCGACGACCAGCCTGCCCTGTGCCTGCTGCAGTAGACTTTCCAAGTGACGATGAATGCTGTTGCTCACTTCTTCCTCGGCTGCCATTTTCTTCTTGTGGTGCTTGACTTTTGACTTTTTGCGGACTCACACAACTTCTGAACATTATCTCAGAACTTTTGTTTGTTTCAACCATGAATAACCCATGTCACTATCTTCAATGTATACGGGTTTAGGCGCCTTCGGCGCCAGGTGCCGTTTTGAATAAAATTGTCCGTAAATTGTGAGGAAATTTACATTATTTACATACAAATTTAAAATTGAAGATGGTTGCCAACCATTTTCAATGTTAATTAAAAATAAGAAATTACTCAAGTAGATTTTTACCAAAAACTGTCACTTAGAGCCACTTCCACGCAAAATCCATGCGTCTAAAAAAGCGGACTAATAATCATGTAATTGTGAAAGCTGATAAATATAAATCAAAAATTTAATTTTTTAAAATTTTTATTTCTAAAAAATATGTTTAGAAACTCATTTTTATTGACTCTAAAACTAGCATGTATTAATAGTTATCAGGGCATAAAACCAACTTTTTATAATATTCTAGACGAACTGCTCACCATTAAGAAAACGTGGCCAATAAAAGGTCACCTGGGACCGCTACTTGGCTCCTTTTGAAACTTTAACACGTTGGATGCCACTGACTCCTCAAGGAGTCGCGTGGTTCCGATTCACCGACAACAGCACATTCTGATGAAATTCATAGTACCATTTCGCCAACCGTTCTTATGAGTTCAAGTTCGTTTGTAACTTTTGCAACCGATCCTTCTGTGCTTGGAATAATACTTGGTGATTTGAAAGAGAGCATTCTGTTTAAAATTACGAGGAAATTAAATCCTTCGTCTCAAGTGTAGGGCAACCAGACACCAGACATACCGCATTTCGTAAAGTGATTCAGTTTGTTATTCAACAATCTAGCTATTAAAAAATTGCAAATAGTCTGTTTTATTTTATTTTTATTTTTTTTTCAAACAAAAACTACCCAAAAAATATGAATTAGGAAAATTTAATGATGATTTCTTAGTCGAACAGTTAATCACTGAAGCAAATCTGGTAATTGGCTTTCAATTCAATTATTAGTGACAGGTGATGCGTTATCCGGTTGGAAAAGGCCAGGAACATTTCCTTGTATTTTTACGACTAGGTAGCTATCGTGTAGCTTTAGTTAGTGACGTTAATTCAACCTATCCTTGCCATTTTACGATCTCGAACTAAAATTTGTACTTGTTCAAAAATGAGCAGTTAGTTTATTTCCATTGTAACGAACAGGTTAAAAAAAACAGGATGTTTTTCTACTTCATCAGCCTCTATCGATGAAGACTCTATCGATGATTTAGTGGCAGCGAATGTGTTAATGAGTTTTTGGCGAATTTTAACGTTTTTTCGAACTTTATCGCCGTCATTTAGCGATAAAGCTATACATGTCACTAAGTGACGCAACAATTTGCTACAGCGCATGTCTGCACCATTTTGCGGGAGACAGTTTTGGTAGTTCTTTCTGAGATCCTTTGGCGGTGGGAGCAGCTTTTTCAGTATATATTATAGATCGTTTATTAAAACGCATCCTTCTTTAAAAAAAAGACAAATTAAAAATTTAATTTATAAACTTTAATATAAAATTTGTATCAGTAATTTTATTCTCTTTCTGTAGGCTTACATTGTTTTAAAAACATTAGAAAAAATAAAAATAATCATGTAAAATTAGTAACGCGCGAAACAGAGAAAAAGGTTGAAAGCAGACGAATTACGTATTCAAACTTCTAGGAAACACTCCAGAAAATATTTAATATTTTTTTCCACAGAAGATATCATTATGAAACTTTCTGTAAATGTTCAGAAAAATATTGTAAATAACGAGAAGTAAAAACTTAAAAAGCAATATTTTAACCAAATTTGTGGATACCGTAACCCCTTAAGAGGGACTGTCAGTCCTATACATGTAATGCTTTATTTTTCAAATCATAGTTTCTTGAAAAGTATTTTTTAAACGTATGATCTGTTTGCACCAGATACGCAAATAGGGATGAAAGACAATTTAAAAAAGATTTGAAGGAACAATATCAATCAGTTTTTTAATTATTAATTTTTTTTAAAGCTTCATTTTGAGAATCGTGGCGTCATCTGTAGGACAACTTGGCTTAATTGATTAAAAAGATTTATTATTAATTTAAATAATTCACTCATGCATTACCATTGTATGTTAATACATAATTTAAATGATGCTTTTACATTTCAAGTACTTTTTATGACAAAAACGTTCATAACAAACAAGAATCTATGATTTTAAAATTTGATGACACACAAAAATAAATGTCGCCAAATCGTAGAAGGAAAAAAACGCCAATATCTAAATCATTCAAACTGTAAACCTAAACCACATGGAAAAGTGGGCGGAACTCATTATAAATCCAGCCTAAGAATTTCGCGCGACTTTTAAACTTGACTACTTTAGCTGTAGTATAGGTTGGATACTTTTAGATTAGATTTGGTTTAAATTATCGTCGCACTAGAGCTACACGAGGGCTATTGGCGCTTGGATACTTTTAGCTATTTTGATATGTACAGCTGTGGAAAAAGTTCCCACTAGTGATTATTTCGAACGTTAGTCATCCTATAGAACCTTTTTGACTTTGTGTTTATATAACATCATGAGTTAATTGCAGGACAAAAAAATTGCATAAGGAGCCGTCTTCATATTAAAAATGCTATTAACTTTAAAATTTTCAATGGCAGCACCCAATTTTATAATTAAGAAATATTAAGAATCCTCATAAATCCTAAATCTTAGTTTTTGTTACATTTGGCTGAATATTTGACGAGTTATTCAATCGAATCACTAAGTGACCTTTGGTTTACCATTTCTAAAATGACGGCCGTAGTCTGTGGGTTTATTGAAGGGAGAAATATAAACGTTTATTTAAAAATGTTTAGGGAGGGGTCCTGCGATGTATAGTCAATGAGGATGAAGCCCTGACGTTATTTTTAGAATATTTTATTATCTTTTTTTTAAATTCGAAACATTTTTATAATAGAAAAGAAGGTATTGGCATGGTAGTCTTCCCAAAGTGTCCCGTCTGTCTGTCCTTACTTCGGTGACGAAATCTGTTCTATCCATCAGATCTTAAGAATCATTTTTGTCATCGAAAGATAGGACAGCAGGGACCTAACTTCATACTTTTTGTTCTTCTGTTTGTACGTCCATACGGATATCTGTCATCTTGTCATGTCGACGAACGCGACCCATTAAAGTAGCATTGGAATTTAATTTTTAGTCATTTAAATTACTGTTGCCACATCAGCAATATCACGAAAAACCTTATTTGAAGTGTTAAAGATTATTAATTTTTTCTTTATAAATCGATTTGGAATGGCGTTATAAAAAATATGTAACAATGTGATTTTTTTTAATGTTTATTATATTTGTTTACTAAGAAAGTGGTTCACAGTGTTACTTTTTTGTGCTTAAATAGCTAATTGGTATTAATTTACAATTAAATTCCTTTAATTATCAGTGCAATTTGGAGTTATTTCATGTTTATCATTGCCAAATGTTCTGGATATATCAGGTTTTTTCAAATATTATAGTTATTGATAGTTATTTAATTACAAGAATATCGTGTAATTTAAGGTGAGATTTTCAGAGCATTGCCAAAGATCACGGAAAGGATGCTACAGGATGTGACTCGTTCAATTTTACATATAAATTATTCTTCAAACTGCAAATAAATTTAGCAAACTATAAAGATTATTTATTTAATTTGCGGAAGAAAAAATGTAATTATAGTGGCCAATTTTTAGAGTTGAAGATTGAAATTGTAACTGAATGCTGGGTTAGTCTATATTTGTTCTGAAGTTATAAATCTTGTGCGGAAGTGGTTATAGGTGGCAGTTAATGTTATTATAATACCCTTGCGTTTCGACGAGAATTTCATTCTAGTACTTAAGTAACTGCACATGTAGGCTTTTTAATTCTTTAAGAACTTCTCGAGCAACATTCAAGAACATGTGTCGTTTGGTGGCAGAGTACTGAAAGTTTAATGTGCCAATCACTCAGTCCGACGCTATTTTAGAGGCCTTGAAAAGTTGCAAAAAACACGTCAAGATTTCCCGGCTCCAAAGATGTGCAATGTAGAAAGCTTCTTTCAGAACGAATGTACAGATTAGTGGCGGGAGTAAGGCTTGCAATAAAGAGACCAGTGTCTAATTTACAAGAGCAACCGAATGAACAAATTGACAAACTGCCACTAGCAATACAAAAGGTTCCTGCACATGTTTTTGAAGACCATAAACCCGCGTTTGTTTGTATCTTGCTGACCTTATTATTGCCTTTGAAACTGCTATTACGACAGATTCATTATACATTGGGGTTTCTACTTTTGCATTAATATGCCATTAGTTTTAACAAACATAAAGATTGCTACGCCAACAATTAAAAGTACGGAACTAGATTTAAGGGGTCATAGTCTTAAAAATGTGCAAAGAAGGTACAGCTGTGGAAATAAAAAAGTACCCACTTGAGGTTATTTCATCCGTTAGTCACCCTATAAAATCGGACCTTTTTGAGGTTGTGTACAATTAACATTCTGAGTTAATTGCACGATACAAAATTTGCATAAGGGGCCGTCTTCATATTAAAAATATTACGATCTTTGAAATTTCCAATAGCAACACCCAATTTTAATAACTTAGAAATGTTAAGCACTCTTGAAAACCCTTAAATCTAAGTTTTTGTTACATCTGGATGAATATTTGACGAGTTATTCAATCGAATCACTTGTGGACCTTTTGGGGACCAACTCTAAAATGACAAGCAAGCATGCATGCAAAGCCGCCTTTATTTATCAATTACACACGTAATCTTATACACAGTCCCCTAAAGGGTAATTATAAAGTATTTTGTGATTTACTCAGCAAATTATGAATAAAACATTTTTGAAAATTGGGATTTCGCTTAAACTTCTTGTCTTAAATTTATTTCTTTAAAAATATTAAGGGTTTCCATTCATATTTTTTTAAAAATCAATATAATAATTATTTAAAATATAAAATTGTTTTAAATATCCCAATATTGAATGCATTTTGTTTGGGTTATTATAATTTGTTTTCAGTAAAAAATTCGTTTTCATTATCTTAATTATTTATAGATCGGGATAGTTTTTTATGTGCAACTCATTTAACATTATGGGACCTAAACTTTGCACGTCTCTAACTCCTCTAATAATGCCTAAAAACTAACAAAATTTGGCATTTCGTATTAACATAGATCAGAGATTTTAAATATGGATTCAAAAAGGGGTGTTGCCATTGGAAATTTTAAAGTTAGTAACATTTTTAATATGAAGATGGCCCCTTATGCAAATTTTGTGTCATACAATTAACTCAGAATGTTAATTGTTCACAATGTCAAAAAGGTCCGATTCTTTAGGATGAATAACGGAGGAAATAACCTCAAGTGGGTACTTTTTTATTTCCACAGCTGTACATACTACAAAGCATAGTTTGATCTTTCATGCAATTTTTAACTACTCAATATAAAAATATAATTTTTTTTATATGCAATTCTATAAGATTTACTTATTATATAACAAATTTTAAAATTTATGAAACTTCAGCAAAAACTAAAATAAATGATAACAAACATTAGACTATTGGAACACATTGGGATTAGGCTTGCGCGCGAAATTTTGAGGTCAAAATTGAAGAAATGACAAAGAAAATGATTTTATATTGTACAAATATGTACAAACAAAGACTTGTACCTAATTTCGAAACTAAATTTTAATAAGTAATTATTTTCAGAGCTTTTTTCTTAAATTTTTATTAATTTTTTTAGAAAAAAGCTCTTAACATAAATTCTAATTAAAATTGAGCTCAGAATTTAGGTACAAGTCTTTGTTTGTACATATTTGTACCAAATAATGTAAAGTCATTAATTCTGAGCTCATTTGCTTCAATTTTTGAACCTCAAAATTTAGGGCACGCAAGCCCTAATCCCAATGTGTTCAATTAGTTTTATGTTTGATTATCATTTTAATTTTAGTTTTTGGCGAGAAGTTTCTCAGTAAATTTTAAAATAATGTTATATAATAAATAAATTTACATAAAATTAACATATAAAAAAAATCTACTTATATGTGGAGTAGTTAAAAAATTCATTGCAAGATCACCTTCTTTGCAGATTTTTAAGACTTCTATGACCCCTTAAGAACAATACTGTTTTATGTGCCAGCAAAAGCTAAACTAGTTATTCCGAAGTCTTTTCAGGGATGACTTTTTAGAGCAGTTCATATGCGGTATCAAATCTTTCGGTAATTATAAATTAGAAATATAACTGTATTAGTACGAGCAAACCAGAAAAAGAAATCGTTTCCCTGAAAGATCGTAATATTTACAAAATATAATTATAATTTATTAAACAAATAAAAAAATTAAATGAAGAGAGACATAACCAAGCAACACAATTTTTTTTTTTTTTTTTTTCCCCCCCAACCCCCCCCCCCTCCCCCCCCCCCCCCTTCCCCACCCCCCCCCCCCCCCCCCACCCCCCCCCCCCCCTCACCGAACATCGTCCGGGTGCTCGCACTACATAATTGAGTACCGGAACCAGTTTTTCGGATAGTCTTAAACCTGATTACAATCAAATTACATCCTTTATCTTGTGATTTGGATGAAAGCTTGCCGTGCCTCCACTCCCCAGAAAGAGTAAACGTATTCCCCTTATTTTAAATCGCCAGGCGTATCATTTGGACAAAATTTGTAACGCCCACCTGGCGAGTCAGAAATCCAAAATAATGTTGG